>JAHQIW010000072.1:0-208879 GCA_019055375.1 Parelaphostrongylus tenuis | reverse complement strand
AGTAAAAGCTTGATTTCACAGCGTGGAGCTCATTTAGTTGGTTAATCTATACTTGAGTTTTTTTTACCTGGGGTTTGTCCGCTATAAACATTGGGTACTTTACGCTAACTGCAAACTCAAAATTTGTGAAAATTAAGAAATTAGTCGCTGAATTGAATCTAAGAAAGCGAGGATTCCTGTGATTACTTTCGTTTTGAACATTTCAGGTTGTTTCGATTTATTCTGCAAAGTGGTAAAGTCCCCACATGGTTTGGCACCATTCCTTGTCGCTGACAAGGATGTGTGACACCGATTCATATTGCAGCCGCTGGAAATGGTAAGATCCTACAGGTTAGTTCTAGATGACGAGATATAAGAGCAAGTAGTTTCTGGTAGCTGCATGCTGAAATACTCTGTTTTCGAATAAATTGCTTTAAGGCCACAAAAAAGACAGCATCAAAGCGATAGACTCCATGAAAGTAATAGCTTGATGTTCAGCAAAAAGTTGTTCCTTTGACCATCAGCGAGTGCCTTCTATTGTTTTCACTTTATCATTCTTGTAGTAGCAGATCAAATTCTTTCCTACCGTTACCATTAATTATTTGCCCTTTCGAAAATCGCTGAGCTAGTCATTGTCATTACTTTGCCTTCTCTTTAAAAATTCCCTGTTTTGGGCTTCCCACTGAATATTGCTTAACATACTAAGCCTTTTTTTAGACTAGTAAGGGATTCTAAGAAATACTCAAAAAATCAATCTGAAAAAAATGGTAAGAAAAATAGTGACAGTCACTGCATTCAGGCTTCATTCTTGTTGAAGCTGCCGGTTACTGGTGTTCATGTTCATTTAACAGATTTCTTCACTTGCGAACTTTTACTTAATGGTTGTACCCCATATTTTCGCTAATCTCAGAAGAGGTCTTTTTCTCTGCTCTGTGTTTTAGATGTTCATCGATGCTGTGGGCCCTACCGACGATGTATTCGGTCTGGCACAAGACAAGCGGGGACGTGGGCCGCTGCATTATGCTGCTTCGAAAGCAAGTGTAGAGAGTGTACGACTCATTCTAGGTGATATAGAGCTCTTAACGAGCGTTCCAAATTGTTGCGAAATACCTGCGATTCTGTTCAGAGCGGATCGCCGCGCATACTAGAACGCGCTCCTGTGTCATAGAAATTCATGACAAACAAATTCCTCTACTTAACATAGTTCACGAAATATAAAGGCAGTGAATACTTAATAAAATCTTTTTGGCTTATGAAGTTCTTTAAGCCCATTATTTTCATTTTTTTCGCATCGAAAGTTCGTGTACCGTACACGAAGACAATTGAGAAAAAAGCGATTTTGTCCAGTAGAGCAAGATGATATTCCACAATTTTTCGGCTACCCGTAATTCCGCCAGAAGTTCTGAAAAACTTGAATTTTGCACTTTGATTTCACTGGAAACTTATAATTTCGCATGGTTTCTACTTTGTAAAAATGCTGCAAAATACTTGTACGAACGACTAAGGTGGTAACGTTAAGTGTTTATAAATGTTTAAGATGCCTAATTTTTGAGAAACTATAGTGATCGAGATATTACCGCCAGTTCTCAAAATCAAAATAACAAATTGAGTCTTGCTTTGACTGACACCTTTTCACTGCAGAAATACCTATGCAGAAATGAATTGGCTAGAAATTTTCCGGACTTTTTCGTTTTTTGTTGATTATTCACATGCAGTTGGCTGTTGACAGATAACGCGTTTCCAGTGGAGAAAGAGTGGAGATACAAAACGAGAGTCCGGTGGTGCAACGGTTTTAGCACATGCTCCCAGAAAGAGTGAGATCTGGGTTCGAATCCCGGCTGTCGCAAACGTTTTTGCACACCACTCTACCATCATTGCGTTATTTACATGCATCTAAGCTAATGCTTTTTATTTCCGTTTTAAACCATCTTCTTGCGGTATTTTTAGTATATCACACTTATACATTTGTTCTAAGATGGAATTGCCCCGAGAGCAAAAACAATAATGAAGCAATCGTTGGGTGCCAAAAGAGCACTTGAACCCAAACTATATTCGTGTAGCATCAACAATCTTTTTACTGTCAGGACAATCCCATTTTACAACAAATGTATGAGTGTTATATATCAAAATAACCTAAAAAAGCTGCTTTAAACGATGGTTTAAAACAAAAACTCAATTGCATGACTAATACTCAGCAAAAACGAAAAAAATCGCAAAATGTTCTGCTAACCCAATAATTCTATATACCGACTTCTATACAGCACAACATTAGTAATTAAATGCAAATAAATCTTGAAGGCTTCCTTACATAGCCAACGCGAAGCTTGGTATTAACTGTTGTTAGCAATGTTATTGTTGATGTTGCTGCTGCTGCTGTTGTTGTTGCTCGATAATCAAGGTGTCGGTGACCTCGTCTTTCTCAAACTCTGGACGTATCTGGACTAACTTATATTATGTGTCACATAAGATAAGGCCAAGCTCTAAAGAAGGCGAGGTCGCCGAAACGACAGCCATCAAGCGACAACAACATCATCAGCAACAACAACACCAACAGCAATAACAACAACACTTATTCAGCAGCTACCACCAACATCAGATCAACTATACGAGGGAGATCCTTAATATTTACATATACTTACTCAGTGAGCTCATGTGGCGCAGTGGTTAGAGGTGCTCTGCGTCGCACACGAGGTCAGCGATTCGATCCCGCGCTGTGGCTCACCAAGCCATCCATCCCTCCGAGGTCGGTAAATTGGTACCAGACTTGTCTCAGACAAAGCAGGACCGACTCGGTTCAGCGGCAGGCCACCGCGAGTCATTGCAAAGGCCAGATATGCACTCAATCACCTCACGGAGTTAAAAAATTGAAGACGAATGCATGACGCATCCACCAAAGATTGATCAACGCCGAGAGCTTTATCCTTTGTCCTTTTATCTACTCAGTAATTTGTTGTTTGATTCATGAACGAGCGCATCGAATTACATCATTCTGTTACCACCTCAAATTCAGTGTCATTCAGATTCGCCATCACTTGGTCTTCCCGTTGATGCCAAAGATGCAAGTGGTCTCACTCCTCTAATGTGTGCCGTTGGAATTCCCTTTGCACAAGGTAATATCAGCTACATTTTGTACAATGGTAGAGAAAGAGGCGTTGCTGAATGAATAATGTAAAGTTTCGATCAACATCTTTTTAATCTTTCACGGCCATCAAAAGTTCATATATTAACGAGCATGAAATATCATATCGAACGAACAATACTTAGTCGATCATTCCTGACTCCACAATAGTTTACTTCACTTTCACAAACAAGCATCTGTTCACCATCTTCTATCAAAAGTTCGCCATATCTTCAAAGGAGGAGAGGAAGAACTCACTTAGTTTCGATGATTCGTTCGAACCTAGTTCTACCGACATAGATATTTACTTACTTGAATACTTAGATGGTCCTTTTTCACTAGTTATGCGGACCCCAGCACATGTTCCAAATGGTATATTGCTGGTCGTGCATATGATATTCCTTGGTTTCTTGACGTGACCTCGCAAGGGCGTTTCCTGGTCTTCGTGCCGATTCCAAAATGGAATATTTTGGCCAATGGATCCTTGGCCGGGCTTCCTACTTGTTGATCTAGAGATGATGTTAGGCCGAGATCAAAAGCAGAAGTAGGAAAGAAAATCAGCCAACCGCTCGCGGATTATGTAAAAGCCGAAATCCGTTCCAAGCAACATAGAGATTCTATTACAAAGCCAGTGATCATTTGAGTTGACAATGTACTTGCGTGCATAAACTCCCTAATAGTCAGCATGTGTGAACAGACGACTCTCGAAAGTTGCACGGTGATCACATGGTTGACAACAAAATTAAAATGGTGTTGCAAAAGATTTTAGCAGAACATTCACTTCTGTCAGATTTATTATCAAAGCGAACATTCTGAACACCCAATAATGTAGAGTGCTGTGCATAAACACTTGCGTCAGCCGGGATTCGAAACATCTCACTCACGTGTTGTAGCGTAGAACGAGTGCTGCACAAAAGGAGCGTCGGTGGTGCAACGGTTAGCATACGCTTCCGGAAGAAGTGAGATCTGGGCTCGAATCTCGGCTGACGCAAGTGTTTTTGCAAGCACTCTACATTATTGGGTATATTCCAAGACCATACCACCGCAAGAGGTGGTCAAATAGATAAAATCCGATTCTGAACACCGTTGCTCACCGGAGGTCGCTAACTCAATCTCCCGACCTTGCACCTCCCAATGTTGTTATCTCCATAGTACACATCAATCTCATGCGCACTGCGTGAAGTCGTTTTGCCAGTGTCCGTTGACGTTTCCGTAGCTGCTTATAATAAGGGTGAATTATTTGTTCTTAGATAAGTTTGATACAAAGTCAGTCTTCGAACGAAGCAGCATAGTCTTTCTAATCGCTGGCATGCGGTGAAAAGATTGAAATAATTTTCTCAACACTGCGTCAGACTACGATAAAGCAGGGAAAAAAGAGAAAATGTAAAATTATCACAGTTAAGGTGTCGACGTATGTCGGCTTCTTGCGCGTCGTAAAGAGATGTCGATCTCAGCTCGAAATCGCGACGGCTTGTCAGCGATCCATCTAGCAGCTATCGCAAACAACCTTCCGGTGCTGAAGCTGTTTGCCGAGGAGATGGGCAAGAATGTAGAGGTCGGAGCTTCTCTATGCACTTCTTCTGCGTTTGTTTCTGCGCACGACAAGCATTGGAACAAATGAATCCAAATGCACCTCTGAACCGTTGACGAATTGATTCACGAAAGGTCAAAGTGATAAGATTCTCAATAAATTTCTTGAGACGTTGAATAAATTCTAAACTTCGCGTGGACAAAGGTCCTTTATGTGTAGTACAAGTATAGCAAAGAAACTGGATATTTCTGAAATTGCTGTACAAAAAGCTTCTCCATCGAAACGACCCTGTTTAGAACATTTTTTTGAGAACAAGTAAAGCGCACGTGTTTCTTATGCGACGTAAGGAATTTGTGCCTGCTTATTACTATTAATTTTTCAGATTGACTGCTTTTCAATATAGGAGGGTCCCATATCTTGACATTGTAGCAGCTATATGGGCGATAAAGCATGGATATATCTTATGACTTTGCATACGAACAGTGCATCGCATTTGCATAACACTGCTGAAAGGCAGTTTGAGATTTAAGACGCGCTTAAAGTAGTTTTGAAATTGAGCATCATTCACAAATATGCTGATGTTCGAAGGAAACATTATAATTATAAGCAATCTACAATTCAAAACGGTGCCTGCAGCTAAAGAATCGCGATTTTGAGACACCAACATGTAAGCAGTTCTTGGATACCAGTTATCGTTTTTTATTAGGTAGAAGAGATCGATTTGAATGTGTAATTGGAAATGAAAAATCGAACTTTGGAGGAAAGGGTAGTGAATGTCATAGTGCTAGGAATCCAATAGAGAGACACGGAGAAAAGCCAAAGGTGCTTGTGTTTAGAGCCTTTGGGTGTATCGTACTGGGATTTGTAGAACTGCTTCCAGAAGCATTGAAATAAATCGAAATAAAACGAGAGTCAAAACTTTAACATATGCCCTTCGCTTTATTTTTAATTCCTTTTTTCTATTCTATTTTTTTCTATCTTTATCTTTCTTCGTTAAATTAATCTCTAGCATCTAGCCATCAGGTATTCGACAACGACAACTGTACACCACTACATTACGCTGCAGAGCAAGGGCACTACGAAATTGTGCAACTTCTGCTAGCGTGTGGTGCTAGAAGTACGACGAGTTGAGTTTTATTCTTGATTGAGGATGATCTGTGCACTTGGTCATCAACTTTGCTGAACAGCTTCTTTTGATTTCCTCATAATCAAACCGGAGAGGCACGGCCTCAAACGTAGTCCAATCCTTGTTAGTCGCGATAAAAAGCATTACAACAATTGAACATGAGCTCATTTTGAATTCGCGTTGACAGACATACATCTGTATATATGCATATATATACATATATATGCCCTTTTATAGCTCCATTTTAGCGATAAGTGGGATGCGAGTCCTGCTCACTATGCTGCTCAATTTAGTGTCAGCTGTCTCGATCTCATTCTTGCGAAAAAGAACTACGTGGTACGTTTCAGCTAAAATCATCGGTCGTAAGGTTAAAAAACTCTTGGAAATTCAGAGGCATTTTAGTCACACAGATTGCTATCACTGTTTCTCAAAAATTCAAAAATATAGCTTTCTTTACATCTTTAGGAGATTAAAGATCGAGAGAATCGATCGTGCTTAATGTGGGCAGTGTGCGCAGGCAACGTGGAAGTTATTGAATATCTCGTAAGAAAGACGTCACCAGACCGGCAAGCCAGGGTATGGTTGGAGATCAGAATACTTTGCTAAAGATACTGTAGATACAGCACAAAATTCGTTAAAATCTGGATGAGAATAAAAGTGGATGTGCGAAAAAGCGAAAGGTTTGAAGCTCAGAATCACTATCAATGACAAAACTTTTTGGGAATATAGTGCAGAGATTTTATAATGAGGATGTAGAGAAAAGCATTCTCAATAATATGTCTGTTTTAATATTTCTTAAAGGACAATCATGGTTTCACAGCGCTGCATCTGGCGGCTATGGTTGGAAATGAGAATATCTGCAAGGTGCTTGTCAGACAGGGCTGGAATCCTTCAGTGAGTTCTAAACAAGCATCACTTGACCATTAGTTATGTTGACATAATTCAAAAGTAAAACAGGGGTTTGAGAAAAGCATCGCTAACACCTTGTTAGGTGGCGCGCACATCTTTTTTGAAATTTCCAAGCCTACTAACGTATGAGGGTTCTATCAAATGAAATCAAACCATTACTGCAACTATATTTGCTTTTCATGTTCATTCAAAAGTTGAGTCTAACCTCGATATATAAGCCGGTAATCAAGTTGTAAAGGTGTATTATTATCATCGCTTTATCTGAGTACTTGGCACTTAGTGAATAGTTGGAAAATTTCATCTGTATAATCTAAGTCGTTATCCGCGAAAGTCTAGCATGGTCGGCTACTGATCAAAGTTTTTCTTTTTTTATGAATGGCGTTGAATGCTCGTGGAACTTCTGAATTATATGGAATAGTATGCTCCGTAATTAGAAATGCAAATTACTTCCTCACTTTTTATTTTTCTTGTGAAACTTTCAAACCAACCTTGTTTTGGCTCAGTAATATCGGAGAATGCGGAATTTACTGTGTCAAAAACAAATCATCTAGCATCCAGTTCATTTAGGAAATTATCTAGGAACGAGACAAATTGGACAACACACCACTGCATTTGGCGGCAGGACGCGGGCACACCGATGTTGTTCGCTTCCTGGTGACCGCTGGAGCGAACATGAACGAAAAGGATGCGATGGATAGGTAGGTATATTGCAACTCGTCAGAAACGAAATACAGAGATCATCCCCATTTTTTCAGGACTCCGGTGTATTGGGCGTGTTTTGGAGGTCAGGCACATACGCTATACTGCATGATCAAAGAACTCGGATTTGAATGGCGAACTGTCGATAAGTAACACTTTACTAGTAGTGGAGTAGGGCAAACGTTGTGTCATTGAAGAATGAGTAATTTTAGAGTTGAAGTAACTCTAGACAGTGGTGGAATTTTTATCGTAGAGTGGTGGCAATATTTTTGAAAATTATATGTTATACCTAAAATAAGTGATTTGTCTTCAATATGAAGACACAAGGATCCGTAAAATCATATCATAACTTCAAATTTGTAGACTGTTTCAATTTTAGGATGATTTGAGTCCAGATTAAAAGTGGGAGGAGGAAGGATCATTGGTGGAAGCATATAACATTGACACAATTTGTGTGAGAGGAATTTGTTCAAATGAGCAAATTATTAAGAATTGGCACTTTCTCCTAGCACTTTTATTGATACGTCCTTGCATTCTCTCTTATTCACTGTGCGAATTCTAGTACCTATAGCAATCAAATCGTTTTTTTCCGTCTTCTTCTTGAATGTCGTAGAATACTGGTTAAACACGACTCCCTGCAATGTCGAGAATAGCCTGGTTGTGGCATTTCATAAGGTGTTCATTCTCAATTGCCGGAGAGCGCTAAGGGGTAAGGGTCGGCCCCGCCGCGCCTCAGCGAGCATCACGACCACTCAGCCACGGTCCCCTACCATGAATCACAAGCGTTCACGATACGATAAAACTCGGAGCAAGCTGCAAATTTAGGAGACTTCCATATTAATTCAAGACTTTTTGCCTTTTCCAAGCAGTGCGTCATAAAATTTGATTTCGCATACAAGTGTGCCATCCTTTCTTGGGCTTTGTGTGGCGCAAAGAGCGCGTGTGACCCAAAGGTTAGATTTGCACTGCGATAGATATGTAGCAGCTCGTTCGATCTCGTATCAAAGGCTCACAAGCTCACCATCCAAAGTTGGTGAATTGGTAAAACTTGTCTGAGAGGATGTCAGCACTGCAATATGGATTGGTAACCATTGCGAGTAAAGGCCAAGTGTGCGTTCAACCACCTCTGTCAATGCTTAATGAACTCGAATGGATGACGAATCTATCAGGGAGTAATAAACGCCACGAGCTTGATCGTTAGCTTTTTGTTTGCCCCACTTATATCACACCTTTTTTTGTGATAAAAATCGATCAATTTTCACCTAAAATCTTTGAATTTCTATCGAAAAATCTAGAATTGAATGACTGCAGAACTAAATTGTGTAGTGTTACAGACATCGGCGTGTTCCGATCACTGACGCTCTCGGGCAAACTCCACTTCATGCAGCGGCTTTCGCCGGTTTCACAGCCTGTATCAACGTTCTGCTAAACGTAAGCCTGAAACACATCCTTTAACTCTGCTCCTTTCCAAAAGAAATCCTGTTAGGTTTGAAAGCATATGCTTCTGAACGTGAAATTGAATCGATTCACAATGCTTTACAGAAGATTATGTGTGCCCGTACTAACGCAATCACCGTCTTTACCGTTAAAGCATATTACGCACTCTTGCATTGTATACAGGCGGTCATATAAGTGGTTGCGTAGTAAGTACCGCCTTGGAATATTCGATGGTATCTCAGTCATTGTTACCAATTTCTCCAAGCCTCTTTTTTCGAACAACGTCTAAAAACTAAACTCATTTCTTTTGAAGAGACTGGCACGATATATGGGACCTTATTTTAGGTAGAGCTTTCGCTTCCAAGAGCAGTGTTTTCTCTAAACCTATACCGACGAGCTGCATTCTCGTAGCCATTGGAAATGGCTATTTCTCGAGCTAATTTTAGGGACTCTACTTTCTCCTCCCTTCTCCTCTTTCGATGTTTCATGTTTCGATATATAACATCTAGTATTGCACCCTTTTATACGCTTGCTATAAGAAATCCTAATAATCTACTAGAAGAAGACATACTAAAAAGAGAGCAAGTCGGTTTGAGTGTGACAAGTGTTGAAGAAAAAACCTGAAACTAGTTCACATTGTATTTAAATGAGACCACCAGAGAATAACTCACTTTCTGATGACGTAGGACTTTCTGCGAAAAAGATAGAGCTGCAAATACAAGGTGAAAAGAAACTAAAACCATTGAAAGAGGTAGGTACTTAAGAAGCGACACAATGGATGACAAGCCAGGGATAATTTACTGAATCGCTCAGCAGACTCAAATTCCTAGTTGCACCAACCACGAAACTGCTGAGATGGGAGAAAATTTTAAGCCTGGTGTATATTCGATGGACTCGAAACACGACTAATATGTACTAATATCGCTCTATCAACTTGCACATTTGGTACTAGTTAGATACAGTCATTCCTTCACATTTTCTCGTTTTACACATACGTATTCCAGTATTACTGAATCACAGTGAATTACAGATTGAAGCGGAAGATGACTGTCTCATATCGCCTTTAACAGGTTGGAAGGACAAGCATGGCAAGTTCATTATGATTTAGAACTGAAATTTATCTAAGACATTCCAAGAAGAAACCATCGTTCCGATATTTTTGCTTTTTTACGTGTCAGATAGGAGATGTATAAGTCACACAATGAGTTTGTAAATTGAATTCGGCTCAATCAATCAATTTATTCCGATACTATGAAGCTTCGTTGCCTTTAACGCTGAATTCGACGAAAGGTCTACTAAAGTACAAACAAATGTCAATATTTGATATCAATACCAACTTAGAAATCGTCTACTTTACAGTGATTAGAAATGTTTCGCAATATAGACATAGTCGTTCAGACCCGACCCTATTAGGGAAGCTCCCCATTTCTCAATTTAGGCATAGTATAAATGTATCTGGGAAGATCTCTCTTCGATCATAAAGGCTGCCGACCTCCTGTTAGGAATTAGCAGCACTACCTTTGAATCGCATAGTTAAATTCAAATGGTATTTTACGCCCTTTCTATAAAGGAAGAAATCTTAAAACTGCAGCCATACCCACATGAATATCTGAACACTTTAATAGGTGAAAAAGTGCTGGTGATAGGAGGAAATAGTTCTAAGAAAATGCTTGTAAAACATTTATTTATGTATCTATTACACCCGAACAAAGACAAAACTAATAGTCAAGCATCCTGCCACTTATTCGGCAAAAGATCGATTACGCGGGCATAAAATTCCGTTTTCTTGCTGTTGAAGAAATGAATGACCCAGTTGTCGAAGAGGGATTTTATTAATCGCTTCAACCACGGCTTGAGGATCAACTTCTCTTGAATCACCTGAATGCCGCTGATCTTCCAAACCTTCTTCACCTTCGTTAAACTTTTTGAGCCACTTGCACACCGTACTATGCCAACTGCGCCTTTGCCCCAAGGCAGATCAATGCGCTCACTTGCCACTCTTGTAATTGAATCCAACAGCCATTTGCGCATCATCAACAACCTAATTTGCTCGCTTTTTGATTCCATCTCAAAATAAGTAGATAAATTATATACCAATAAACGCTTGAGAAGACGGGCTTTCAAATGAGCCCAAAAACAAATAATGCCCAACATCCAAAAAAGTTGCAAGCATTTTCTCACAACTTTTTCCCCAACCTATTATCTTTAGACAGGGTGAGTGTGGATCGTAAGAACGAAGTAAACACCATTTTACTCGAAATGGTCATTCCTAATAAGAAACAATTATATTCTTTCAGAGGTATAAATTTTCTATAACGTTTTGAATAACCGGCGTGTCAAATTCGCATGAGCAAGAATTAATTCATCTAAGCTTCCAGATAGAATTCAGGAATAAATCACTTTTAAGGGTGTCAGTTTACTAAGAATTATCTCCACTATGTGGACGTGTCGTAAACAAACTTGCTCACAGCCGTTAACATAATCTTTTCATGATATCAGTAAATCCCAGCGCAGCAAGGCATTCACAATGTGAGTGAGATAGAGCACCAACAGAACATTTTTCTGAAAAGCTTTGAGAAAAGCGATATTCTTCCAAGCGAGTATTCCGAGGACAACTATCTGCGTATAGCATTCTCACACAAGGCTTATCCTTCATTTCTAGTGATGCTGGCGTTCAAAAGGTGTCGTATCTCCCGTGAAGGAATTAAAATGAATTCGTTCTCAATCAGAAAGCATACTATACAACTTAGAACTATTTAAAGAGCCATTTTTATCTAGGTGGTGAGATATTGTAGACAGCAAGAAAATGAGATTATAATGATCTCCGTTCAGTAGGCTAAGTGGTTTACTTAAACGAAGAGAGAACTTTTCTTCAGTTGTCAGATGAAACGCGATGAAACGATCAAGTTTCAGAGAACTATGAATGCAGATGCAGATATTAACACTGCAAAGGAGTCAAACCATTTCAAAATTGAGCACAATCTTTTGTTCAATACGATATTAACTCATTCCTCACGAAGATAGCAGGGACCTCAGTGAAGTTCCATTCAACTGCATGGTCCGATGTTTGTTCTTGTAGGGGAGACGGCACTACACGTTGCTTGCAGTCGGGGCAAAATGGACTGCGTTCTGGCACTTCTGAAAGGTGGAGCAGCTCCGAACGCCGTCAACGACGCCAAGAAGACATGTTTGCAATGTGCGATTGATAATAAGCATAGTAATGTGAGTTCAGTGATTTAGCTAAACAAATTTTCTTAGCACGTGAATATCTACAACATGCGAGGTGACAAAGCGACCTTTACGTTGCGCGACCTCGTTTTTGATAGAAACGTTACACTAAATGATGTAGAGTGGTGTGCAAAAACTTTTGCGTCAGTTGGGATTCGAACCCACATTTTACTCTATCCGGGAGCGCGTGGTGAACCGTTGCACTACCGATGCCCGTTTTTGACACCACTCTTCCTACGCCACAACACCTTGTCTGTGAACAGCCAACCGTCAACGGTCTGGCGTGAGTAGTCGTTATCGACACTGAACCCACTTGTACACCACCCCACGTCACTGGGTATATTGCAACATCATACCACCGCAAGAGGCTGTCGAATAATATTAGTTCTGGTTGATTATCAATACCCGATCTCTGTCAGCGTAAGTGGGTTCAATGTCTATAACGACTATTCACGCCAGAACGTTAACGGTTGGCAGTTTACAGATAACGAACGCACTGTAGCGTAGAAAGAGTGGTGTCAGAACGAGCGTGGTAGTGCAACGGTTCAGCGCGCACTCCTGGATGGACTGAAATGTGGGTTCGAATCCCAGCTGACACAGAAGTTTGTGCACACCACTCAACATCATTGGGTTTAATGCAACTTCATACCACTGCAAGAGACGGTCAGATAATACGAATTCTGAACGCTACATTCTTCCACACAAAGTAAAGTTCTACTTTGCCGTCACATATATGTGGAAATCTCCAGCATCGACTCATGAAATGGTACTTTGAAGATTACTTCTGATTAAAAATCGATACCTCTTAACCGACTTTTCTGAAATCTCGCTTGAAAATCCAATGAATAGTCTGATAGATGGCAAAATGTTTCAAGCCATTCAGACATCACATATGATACCTCTGTTGATAGACGTACTTTTCGCCTTTCTCGCAAGCATGTGGTAATGATAAGAGATGCTTATTCGGCGACGATTCCTAATTGTAATAGGGACGATCAGCCGAATCGCATGTGGTAACGATGAGGCTTACGTACGTCGACCACTGAGGATGCCATGACAGACTTCTGAAGGATTTGAAACAAGCTATCAGACTATATGAAGATCAATATTCCACGTTTCAGCGTTGAAAATCTACATAGATCAGCTCAGTTCTGCTTGATGACATCGATGATCCCAACTAAAGTCTAACATTTATATGCCCACTTTTCAGATAGCTGAGTATCTGCGCTCTCAAGGCGCCTTGGTCTTCACCGAGCTGAGCGAAACCGCAGCCCGAGTCATTCAAACCTGGTGGCGAACAATAATCATACGGAGACGCCTTCGAAAAGTACGACTATAAGTCGCTATAAAGTATAAAGTACAAACGAGGATGGACGAACATTTTTATCTGCCTGTTTAAAATATAAAAAGATTTACAAGTAATTTCGAACGCAACACGAAGGAATGATACAATTGGTCGACCCTAGAGAAACAGAGGATAATTATTGCATAGTTGGCATCAGAGTACCACTTCTAGTGCTGGTCTAACCGCTGTCAGTCGAGGAATTCCTTCCACTACTTCCAGAGAGAGAGAGAGAGAGAGAGATATGTGTGCCACATACACGTGATAAACGGACAGGAGACCATCCGCTATGATATTTACTGCTCACAGTTGGAACTATGATTCCGGTTTGAATAGACAAACCTAGAGCACATAAAAAACGACATCACGAGAATAAATTAGAGAATCCGAAAATTCATGATAGTTGTGGGTCGGAAACTCTACGGGAATAAGTACATCAGGAATGTTACATTGAGCAGAACACAACTACTAAACTAGGGTGAGTCCTATTAATGCGCAAACGCATGAAAAAAATACTATAACAGGCGGACTCGACCCTGCTCGACTTGTTGTTGAACAGACTGGTACGGTAAAAGGTGGACGGTCCCTTTTTCCAGTTCAACCACTATTTCTGCAGTTTTATCCTGATAATCAGGTACGATTGCTGATTCGACATTATCCTCTAAGACTTCCGCGTAGACCTTAAAACAGCAATAAAAAGATAAAGCTTGGAGTACGTTTAGAAAAACGGCATGGTGAGAAAATCCTCAGGCGGTCACATCAAAGAGAGCTTTATTTGTCAATTTGTATAATGTAAAGCTAGATTTTCAATTAACCGCTTTTCAGCGGTGGTATAATGTTACAAATACATACCCGATGTTGTTGAGTGATAAGCAAGACTTTCAACGCCGGACGGGATTCGAACCCGCACTTTACCCCTTCCAGAGAGGGCGCATGCTAATCGTTGCACTCTACTGGTGCTCGTTGGGCCTCTTTTCTTTCAGCGACACAATTGTATCGGTCTGCCAGCAACGTCAAAAGCCGCCAAACGAAGAGTTCTAGTTGATAATACATATATCCAATATCTGTCAGCGTTACTGGTGTCAACGCCAACAATTGCATGCCAAGCTAATCCGTTGACGGTTGGTTGCTGACAGATCAATTAAAATGTATGACAGAACGAGCGCTGGTAGTGTATTGGTCAGCATGCGATCCCGAAAAGAGTGAAATCCGAGTTCGATTAACGTCCGACGTCCACAGTTCTACATATCACTTCACAACTATGGATATGTATGATGCACATTTGAAATATCTAAATCTATCGGTAAAAGCCGCTTACTGGTGACATTAAGCCGCATATTCTACTTATCAGAGCTAGAGCTATCAACACTGATCAACCCAAGAGAGATGCACCACGCATTCGGCTTCTTGAAGCGTTTACAATGACTCGCACTGACCTACAGATATGTCAAGTCAGTGCTGTTAATTCCAGACAAGTCTGGTAGCGAGTCGTCGACTCTAGAAGAAAGGAGGGCTTGGTGAGCCTTGGGTGCGGGATGGAACTAACGAACACGTGTGGCACAGCACCTCTAACCAGTCTCCTAACCTTAGATATGCTTCAATTTGTTTTTCACAGTATGAAAACCACCTCTGGTTTTTCTTCATGAAGGCTAGGCAAAAGTATGTTATTAGGTGGACTTACATGATGATCGGTACGCATCTCCGTTTCAAAACATCCTTGATAGTTTTTTATAACTCATTTTACAGATTACCAGTGCGTCACTTGAACAACCTGTCATCTCGCTAATCGTCAAGTGACTTAACAGGGTACCAACTGAGTTTTCATTTCTCCCTCTCGCATGCAAAAGTTGACCAGTGAATCCTCATCGCTGCAAGGATTTGTTGAGCATAGGACCTTCCTTCTAGGCTCTTCGCGAAGAAACGGAATCAACAGGTCGCTGGTCCTCCTCAGGCACGTATGACATATCGGCAGTCCAGTCGGTGACGGCTGTCGTCCTTCGGTTGCAGTTAAACTCACTACGGGTGTAGAACACCTTATGTTCGATAACATCGTATATATATATATATATATATATATATATATATATATATATATATAATCTACGCATGAGGTGATAAAATCAAATAGTCACACATGTAGCTCCCTATCCCAAGACAACAGATTAAATTACACAATGGAGAACTGTCATAAACGACTAGCGCAGAAACGCTTGATAAGTAGGAGACAAATATATTAACCAGAGGTAATTAAAACTGCATGATTTTGGTATCGTTCGATTGCGCATTTTCTTGGGAACATTTTTGTACGTAACTTACCTATACTTATTTTAGATGGAACTGGGATGTAGAGCAAACTCGCTTGCGACTCATGAACGAATGACGCGTAAGGGAAAATGCTAGTGAAGTGGCACGCAAGATTAAGGGAGCTTCCTGTGAACGGTCCGAGCGCGACTGACACCCAGACCGTTCTGTCTAGCTTTGAACTTCGCGCACTTCCTAGCCGTCCTTTCTGCAACCTATCATCGCCCCAAGCTCTATAAATCATCGGGGCCGCTTCACTAGCATTTTCCCTGTCCGCCATTCGTGCATGAGTAGCAAACGAATTTGCTCCCAAGCCAGCTCCATGCTACAGCAAGTACAGGAAAGTTCAAGACCGACATGTACCTAAGAAAATGCGCAATTGAATGGTACCGAAATCATGCCATTTTATTACTTCTGGTTGATAGATTTGCTTTTTATTGCTCTAGTGCCATAACTTATGGAACGACCTGATATTTAATTAGCCTCTACGTCTCAAAACCTCTTTAGATTGAAAGAAAATGCGGTTATCACGATAAATCACTGATCCATCCAGCCCGAAAAAATCATGAATCAAGTTACCCGCTCGCATTCCAGATCTGCTACCGGCACCGGAATCTTATGAAATGATGGCTGTAAGTGACCTGAACAATGCCCTAATTAGAAAATTTCCATACGAAACTTAGGTGATAAATCGCTTACCAAGACAAATCTTTCCCATCAGCTGAGCCTCCGCTTTAGCGTATCGTTCAGCAAACAACTTTTCTTGGTCAGACAGAAGAACAGAGAGACCTAAAAACTACGTAGATTTGCCAGTAAGAGTGGCTTTACAAAACAACAACAATACGCCACTAATAAATATCCCTTTCAAGACTGGGAGCGATCTGTAGATCGCACTGAGATTTAGGGGCTTTCTTCGTCATACACAGCTTTTCACTGGACTTCTATTAGCCAGTCGATAGATTGAAAATTAGCAATTTTATTATTTACTTAACACAATTTAAGATTTCCAAATCCAGTGAAGAAATTAATACATCATTTTTGTTAGGTCAGTGTTCCAGCTCCTAGCAAGTCGATGAATCAAGAACATAGTATGTTCTGGTGTTCTCTGGATATGAAAATCTATCAGTCACCTTCAGCTAGTCGTGAGGAATGCTCCCGTAATGCACGTCTTGGATTCTTCTCAATTTTCTGTAAGCGTCGTCTCATGTAATCATTAGTGATATAAGTAAGGCGATGTAACTCAAGACGGTGAGCCGATACTCGGAAACTCGCCTAAAACTGAGAAACTGAGCAGATGTATCTCAATGAATCTTCATAACGGAAATGACACAAGACAAACTTCCAAAGAAAACCGAGCGTAATCTGGAAGAAACCAAGTGGTATGTTTGATTTGTCCGAATGCATCCGTCGCGATGCATCGCTGTACCAATAGAAGTATAGACAATCTACATGACTTTTTGGTTTTCCAATTCACCGACCGCTGAGGGATGGAAGGACTAGTGACCCCTTAAAGTGGGATCGAACTGTCGAGCATCGATTGATCGGTGTCGGTAAGCACCTCCAGCCACTACGCCACACATGCTCTTTATGCTTCGATGAAAATCAAATAATCACCTTTTCCGTTCTACGGGCTAAATTTTCTTCCATTCCTTCAATTTGATCTACCAGACATTCAATGATATCGTACCGATGTGGTAGTAAACATGGTGCTGCCATTTCATTTTGCCACGCAAGTCGCATTTGTCGAAGCACCTGAAATTGAGAAGAGTACTTTCAGTTAGAAGGGAATAAATGCAAATTCGACCTCATTCGCTAAAAATGTTAGTAATCATTCGAAAGGCTGATTCTCTGCCTAAAGCCGTGCCTGCCTGGTTTTCGAAAAGACTCTTTCATATCACTGTAAAGTTCGAGATAAAACTATGTTTCACACGCGCATATTTCTCACAGGACAGAGCTCTTTCTCTATACTATTAGTGATCATTCGATAGCGTAGGAATCAAGTATCCCAACGCTCTGCTTATTTTGTGCTAAGACCGTTTCTCTGCAGTACAGTGGGAAAAATAAGATCAAATTCGCATGCTCAGGCAGGAGAATTTTGGCTTTTCCACGGGGTGTGGGGCAAGGCGCAGGGCGATTGTGGCTGTTTCACTACGCCGGTCGATCGACTGGCCCTCCGCGGCCCATAGGAAAGTAGGATTCTTATTATTCCATTGGGAATTGTTTCTCTAAATTCCAGATTAAATGCCTGACTTTAATACTAGAAGATTTTCTCTACACGTTCATGTGCTTTTCGTGCTCCCAGCAAAGCAACAGTTAAATTGCGGCGGCGATGTAAAACATAATTTTATTTTGAAAGGTGCAGCGTTATAAGAGGGTGTTCTTGGAAATCGGCCATGCGCGCCTCTAGCCAGAAATTCAAGCTTTCGAATAACTACTAGGACTTCTATGAAATTCTTCTTGTCAGAGAATGAGGTCAAATAATCATTCGTTTTCTTACAACCGAAAAGAATCCCGTGGACGAATTGGTGATGGAGCTGACGGAAATACATGATCAATATGCCTGATAATCATTATCTGAGCCACGCATGTCAGTGGCTTGTCAATGAGGACTGACTTATAGAGCCCGATACACGTGTTTCGATCTTGCGATCTCGTCAGTCGGGCAGTTACCCTTTCTCGTCTTCTGCTAATCTCTGTGGGAGCTCCCCCACACTAAGAGTTAGCGACGACGAACGTTTTACACTCTATGTCCAATGAAGTTATCAGCAAACACAGAGTGTTGTACACTCGATTGCTCTTGGTTAGTATATTTGATAACCATATCGGGTTCTATAAATCAACCCATATTTAACAGCCATGACATGCATGGCTCAAAAATGATTCTTTGGCATTGAAATTTAAGGTTTTGTATCAAAACAACACTCGAAACGAATGGTATGATATATTAAATATACTAGCCAAGAGCAATCGGATGTACAAAACTCTGTGTTTGGTAATAATTTCACTGGACATAGAGTGTAAAACGTTCGGCGTCGCTAACTCTTAGCGTGGGGGGAGCTCCCACAGAGATTAGCAAAAGACGAGAAAGGGTAACTGTCCCGACTGACGAGATCGCAAGATCGAAACACGTGTATCGGGCTCTATAAGTCAGCCCTCATTGACAGACCACTGACATGTGTGGCTCAAATAATGATTATCAGGCATATGGAAATTTGAGCAGTGGTCTTAGGAAATACTCGAAACGAAATACATGATCACTTTAAACATCTTAAATTTAGAAAATATATTTAAACTTGGAGTAGTCGAGGAAAAACACCTAAATTCCTCTCTGCAAAACTGATCTCCGAACCTTATGATCAAGTTTTTGTGAGCAACTTCACTACAGAATCGACTCTTACCTCGTCTGGAGTGATCTCCTCTTCTTCAACCGTATTGGACATAGTCATGTCAATCGATGAATGGACAGATACTAGTGATTCAGGCAGAGTCATACTGAAAAAGGAGAAAGATAAACGTATGTAGAGACTGCATACACCAAGGATTTCCCGACCAGCCCTACCCATAACCCAAACTTCATCCAACCTTGCAGTCTGTGGACGCATCTCCTACACAACGCAGTTGCTGCAAGATAAATGCACATAAATGCACCAGCTCGCTAACCCTAGTCAGTTGAATAACCTCTCTCTCAATGGCAATTTATGGTTCTCGACAACCACTAACGTACTGAGACGCAACGAATTTTTGAGAAAAGCTCAAGCTCCAAAAGACCTACAACTAGTCCATCTGACTCTCCTCGCCTATATGTCACTTCTCCCAGATGGTTTACCGCCTCATCATAGCTTGAAGAAGGTGTCCCTGAGTGTCGGACTGTGAAGTACAGCGAGGATTCACCTCCTAGCAGAGTCATCCAGGCTGAGGAAGAGTCTGACTCTCTTATCCGGTAAGCCCAGTTAAGAGCGAATCGTCTCAGGAATGACCGCCGTCTTGGCAACTACTAGCCGCAAGGTGGTAATCCCCCTCTGTTCCCGAATGGTCTGCGATTGCTCTCATGTGGTGGCGAACTGAGGAGGTCCCCGCTATAATATACATCATTCACCTCGACCATTTTGATCTCGAAATTGCCAAGGAATCACAAGAACCGAATTCCTTCAGAATCAAAATCCTTAGATTCTAAGGCCACTTCTAGCAATGATAAAACCAAAGTTCCCCTCGTGAACATCGAACTCTCCTCTAATGAATCTTCTTTGGAAAATTACTTCCTATGCCCAGGATACGGAGTTTTCACTGGCCCCTATCTTGCTCCCAATCACATGCACATTTCAACCGATTTTTTTTTTTTGAAATCTTGATAATAAATTCTCCTAAAATTAGAGATCTGAGATGTTTTGATACAAGCCAAGCTAGCAGAGCAATTTCAAAGCCACGTATGAGTCCTATGTGACTCACATAATTACTAACATGTCAGAGAACTCCAAAGCATATTCAATGTTCTTTCAGAGACTAATGATTTTAGATGCACAATAACAAGTGGAAATATCAAAATTAATTATGTTTGTAAAATATTGTTGAGATGTAGAACCTGTTGTGGAAAACACAGAGCAAAATAACAGTTTTACACAACAAATAGAGAAGAAAAAACAGCGACGAACGAAATGACAAATTAAGTTTAGCCATAAAATGCGCAAAAAGCTCCCTCAAATGAGCTCGAGACATGTGCAACAATAAAAACCACAATGAAGATGAGACCAATAAATTCCAGTCTATTGAACCGGAGAAACAAATAATTCACAAAAGTAACAAACATCTCTAAACGATCAACCATAATATACATGATGCAGAAGGGATTAGTTGTTAGTGTTTCAGGCAAAGGTAAAGAAAAGAGAAACGACTGCGTCATCATGATGGAATAGATTTGTTGTCAGACTAACATCTGAATCGCTGAACCCTACTCCTGTGGCTTCATTTCACCTGGTTGTCCTGAAATACAAGTAACTAAACGACTCCTTCAGAGTATCTGTTGAGAAAGACAGGTCGCCAGTATGAAAGGTACTTTTCGGTTATAAGGGGACAGAGGAAAACCGACCTCATCCGCTAAACAGGAACTTTTCCTAGCAGTGTTAATAATCATTCGAATGCTTAGACTTCTGGCTACACCCCCACGTCGCTGAATTTTGTAAAAGCAGCCCTTTTCTGACGCTGTTCAGAAGGAAATTTTTGCGTTACAGACACGCATATTTCTCGACGGACAGAGCTCTCTTAGGACCATTAGTAATCATTCGGTAGCGTAGTGTTTGCTGATTCCCATGCTTGCTTATATACTGAAGACCGTTTCGCTGCAACGCATCAGGTAAAGTAAGTTGAATTCGCATGAGCGGCCATAGTGGTCATCGGCCAATTCACGTGCCTCTGGATATGGCGACCACGTGCGCTTACGCAATGGTGGATCGATCTTAGACAGGTCTTGCGAGATCGTGTCAGCGCATGTGCCGCCATACCCAGCAGCACGTGAATTGGCCAAGGACCACTTTAGTCGCACATGCGGACTCAACTTATTTCATCTGCTCCGTACTGCAGAAAAACGGTCTTTTTAGGATATCTGCACAGCATTGGAATCAGCAAACATTACGCTAACGAATAATTACTGATGGTCCAAAGAAAGTCTTGCCCGTGGAAAAATATACGCGTCTGAGGCTGTTTTTATTTTGATATTTACAGCGTTATATAAGGGTTTTTGAAAAACCCGTGGAGTGGAGCTGTAGCCAGAAATCTCAGCTTTCGACTACCTACTGACACTCCTATGAAAAGTTCCTGTCCAGCGAATGAAATCGATTTTTCACTTGTCCCCTTATAAACGAAAAGTACCAAGTGAAATAAACCTGCTATCATCTGATTCTGTGCTTCTAGTTAAGTAACTTGAGGAAAAAATTCTAAACATTCCTATAACTTGGGAAGTCTGACTAAGTCTTGAACGAGAAGCACAGGGGCACTACAACGAATCGAGTTTGAAAAGAATAACAAAAAGAAAAAAACCTTGGTGCATAGGCGGTGTTGCAGCGTCTGACATATCTAGCGATGTTGGCTGAGCAGCTTGAGGTGGATACGTGGCAGGCGGTTGCGCATACTGCTGCGGAGGATAGCCAGGGTGGCCTAGATAGACGAATTCTAACCTTTATTCAGATTTTTGATGAAAAGTATCCTTTCCTTCCAGTTGTCATAGAAATGTACAAAATGGAGATGAACATAAGAAAAACTAGATGGAACAAAGAACTAACCTTGAGGTGGATATCCTGGATAGCCGCCAGGACGTTGTGGTGGTGGTTGAGTGCTGTACCCTGCAGGAGGTTGTCCTTGGTATGCTGTGCGCTGCTGTGGAGGGTAAGCTCCTGGTTGAGGTTGAGTGGCGTAACCACCAGGTCGGGGTTGCCCATAATAACTAGGTGTTGAAGTTTGCTGTGGTGGATATCCAGTATGACCTAGAAGCAGCATATCATTATTTTGTTGCGATTTATGTACGTAGTTCACAAGCAACCTTGTTGAGGCGGATACCCCTGATATGCACCCTGCGCCTGTTGCTGTTGTGGATAACCTTGTGGAGGATAGGCTTGCGTAGGATAACCTGGTTGCTGACCAGTGGGAGGACCAGGTGGAGGAGCATAAGCTGAAGCAGGAGGTTGAGGGGCTGGTGCAGATGGTGCCGTTTGAACGGTTTGCTGTGAAGGTTGTTGTTGTGGCTGCTGAATAGTGGGTGGCTGCACAGGAGTTGCTGCTCGAACACTTGCAGTTGCTGGTGCTTCTGCTGATGAATCGTTCTTCTCAATAGCGGCTAAAATAATTTTCATAACAAAAATTGGTCCAAAGTATTAAAAAATGGAAGTAACCGTATTGGCTTCACAGAATTAGCGATTTAGGTAAATCAAAAGCATTCATCAAATATACTTATACGATAAAACACTTCCTAAGATAGGGTTTGACAGATTTGCAAGCAAAAAACGTAACCGAGAAATATATGCCGACATGTACAACCTTCATGAAAAAAATTTCATACGAATCTATTTTCGTATACGAATCTATTTTTTTCGGAGAAAAAATCCCACTATCGTTTGGAAACTCAGGTTTTTAGCCGACTGAAATCGAAATTGAACTTGTGATCAGATTGCTGGACATATTCTGGTCCTACCATACAAAAAATTTCTAGAATCTATAATAATTAGTCGAATCTCAAACTTTGTGACAAATATATATGGATTCTGATCGTTCCTTTCAATATGACAAAGCTATCCACTACACCACTAAAGAGTACTAGGTTGAAGAAAAAGTACCTTGACCCTACTGAATAATCAAAGTTTATACATAAATTCAAGTAAAAACAACAATAGTTATTCATCAAAATAAAGACTGTCACTATTCACGACCTCCTGCCAACGATCTGCAAGATCCCGAATCTGCTCGAGGTCGCCATGACTTGGGCTTTAGAACGAAGAACTCCTGACATGCCTTTTCAACCTTGATAAAATGTCCCTAATCCGCGCCTACGCAATGTTCCAGCAGTGAGCGGAAATCGAACCATTATCGCATGGCACAGCATCTGGACAGTGAACTGGGTGTGACAAGACCTCAACTCCCTCCAATTCATCAAAATTCTGCGGGTGAGGTTTGGTACCGTCTTGCTCAAACAGCGCGCACTTTGGACAGATCAATGTCGTGTACTTTCCCTGAAAGGCATCGTAAACTCGGTCTACCTGCCCTCAGTACAATTCGCTATTGATGGCGCGATTACTCGGAACAAGTTCGAGTTGCAAGGCACCTTCAAAATTACACCGAATGCCGATCATGACCTTTCTGTAACCTAACGTTTGGTCACACCGTGATTAAGCAGGTAGCCCCACACCTTATCCGACATCACTATACGCTCCAAAAATTGATCGCTTAACGAGTCGCAACAACTGATGGTAAACTTAAACCCGGCTATTGGCTTGAAGCTTCAGCCGATTTCAGCAGATCTTAGCGATGCTTCTTGTGGGACAAAGTCATTCTGCTGAAGATGATTCCAACCGTCTTCTGATCGACGCTAAGTTCTCTAGCTGATACATGAGTGCTTGATGACGGTTCGGCATCCAAAGCTGCTTGCAGATCTCCATCGTCCAATTTCAATGTCCGAACGGAACAAGGTTAATCCTCGAGAATGAAATCACCACTTATAAATGATTTGTACCACTTTGCAACAGTCACATGGCTCGCAATTCCTCCACCTTCGGTCCCACAGATCTCGTTCGCAGCAATCGCTTGTCGTCAGTTGCCGCTTCCAGCAATAACTTATCAAAACTCGAAGCTCAAGTTTGCACATCGTCATCATTTGATATCCAAAGAGTAAATTAAAATATGATGCACTATAACAGGCGTTGTCGTAACATTTTCTCATGGCAATATTCTTTACATGTTCCCACGATTTGACCCATAATGTGAGAAACAAATATTAAATTTGAATTTTTCGAGGGTGTTATGGAACTTTTTGTTCAATCTAGCGATATGTTGATTGAGAGATGAATATTACCATAATTTCGAGCCGATTATGCTAATTTAACTTGAGCAAAACCACACCAAAACTTGTCAGATCATGGCATTTCAATCATTCGATCAAAAATCAGTGTATTATAATTATCGGTTGCTAGATACTTCGAAGAGAATCACGGGATCACAGACAAAACTATTCCACTCTAACCTTTAAGCACAGTTTCGAATGATGCTTGAGCAGCCACCGCCTTCAAAAGGTTTTTGGCTTTCAATTCTCAAGTAAGCGAAACAAAATAGAAATGAAAACTAAAGCACTACGCCAAAGTATTGCATATTGGTAAGCACGTAAGAAACTAACCATCCTGACTTGGAGGAATGGCAACCTGCACTTGAGGAGTTGGCTGTGGAGGTCCACTAACTTCGAAACCAGGAGGTAGAGAAGGCGGTAACTAAAGACAACAAATAAGCAGGATACGGCAACACTTGCGTTGTTTCAATAGAAAACCCTTAACCTGGCCTGCAGCAACCATCTTACTGTGTGCCTCATGCTTGGCTCGCTGTTCCAAGTATCTTAGTTGGTCCATATGAAACGCCTGGCGCTCCAAAATCAATTGCTGACGTTGGTACTCGAGCTTAAACAAAAAGCGATATTTGACCTACAGCGTCTTTATGTAGATAAGAATAATTCTGTCTACTGCATTTCACTTTATTATTACATTTGAGCCGTGTCACAACTTTTTTGTGCAGGTCTCAGTACTTCTCGCACTCGATTCGTCTCCTCGCTTTCTTGTCGATTTCATCTTCACGAACGTCACAGAATAATAACCGAGCATGTTTCCTTACAATCTCAAGGATAACTAGGCTTACGAGTTCGTTATTGACTGTCGGAGACGGTGAGCGATTTGGTCGCTTCGAGCGCGCCGAGCAGCACCAGCCATTGCCACCGACCTCCATGTCCACTCTAGCAGGTTATAAAAACTATTCAAGAAACATAAAGTGTTCAGATAAACGTACAGCCTCTCGTTCCTTATCCATTATTTGCTCGAGTTCATCGAAATGTCGTAATTTCATCTCTAACTTCTTCATTTGCGTTTCCACTAGTTGGGCAACTAATGATTTGATACGCCTTTCTTCTATGGTAGCCAAATGCTGAAAACAGCAAGAGTCTATACATGCATTACTTCAAAAAACCCTGACAAAAAAGAAAAACAGAAAACCAAATTGACGACGCTAACCTTCGCTTTCACAGCAGCAGCGGCCAATGCGGCTCCAGCAGCCGCTTGAACATTTTCACTCACAGCTAGTTTAAGACGGTTCTCATCTATTGCGTCATCCGATTTTTCTTAGACTCATCGGTTTCCATCTTTTCACCCTCGTCTTTTTCCTTCTTCTCATCAGTGGCAATCCCTGATTTTGCAAGACCAACAGTTCCGTCTAGTATACCGGTCTTTTCTTCATGAGCTTGTACATTACGTGCATGTGCCTCAAGCATCAATGCAGGTACCTAGAACTTGGAGTAAGTAAGTCTTCCCATGCTATTTGTACGATATGTTCTACAAATTACCTCATCCTTGATTTTGGCAAACTCTTCAATTGCTGCCTTTGTTGCCGCCTGAGCGACTTTCGGGTCGACAACAGAGGCAAGGAATGCAACAGTGGACATTACGGGATTACCCGACTGCGAGAATGGGACTGGTTGGAAAGCCAACGGACCTTGAAGATAACTTTATTTGCAACTGTATGTACGGTATTATCATAGCAGTTGATCACGAAAAAAGTGCGAATATCCTTTTGACTATATCAAAAAATTTTATCATTCAGTGGCAAAAATTAATACATTTCCCTTACTTCAATCCACTTTTCAACCTTTTAGGGACAAGGCCCTCTCCGCTAGTCTGAGACTTTGCAATTGATAACACGAATAAGTGATTATGAAGCTAAGTTGATCTTTTAAAAAATCTTCACTCATCGCTGAAATAACGAACGGAAGATCACGTTTCGCACTCCTAGCTTTAGACTTCATAGCGGGCTTATTTCGCAATACAATAGTGAAATATAAGCCTATGCTCAACGACAGAAAATTCCAACACTCAAAACCTAGCAAATTTCTACGGAACGAGAATATTTCCAAATAATGAGCAAAATACGCGCCCTTTCAAGGCGGCTTTAAGATCCCTACACGCAGCGCGTTACAAGGGGCACGATAAGCGAAGACCGTTGAAATGGAAGCTGCCAAATGATTACCAAAAGCCTCGAAAAAAGCGGAAAATACTTCGTCCGAAAGAGGGTGAAAAGGATTAAGATAAAGAGTTGGACGCAATCAATAGAATATTCTACACATATGATAAAGATAGAAAAAAACTGACCCAAAATGTTCTCGCTGCAACCATTCATGTCATCAGGTCCAAGATACGGATCTTGTATAGGAAGTTGCAAAAATCGTAGAATACATTCATCTTGTGTACGTGATCCGACATGATCAGATACCTAAAAACGGTACACATCATGCCAATCTACAGAAGATTCCCTATAATTCAGATAAAAAAAAACTTCAAGAAGAATGACTCAAATCACCTTATTCCAATCGTCTTTGAACATCTCGAGTCCTTCCAAAAGTAACAGAGTCTCCTGATCAGTCCAATCTCGACCAGGTGCTGCTCCCTTTGTCTTAAAACCTTTTTTCTTTCACAGTGACCTCTCAGAATCAACTTCTAATATCCTTAGTCATTAACAAAGTTGAAACTTGGACTGATAAGTGATAACCTTCATCGCAGCCAACTGCTTTTGATATTGATCGGTCTTGAGTCCAATATTGGACAACTTGTCAGTGGAAGTTTTCTCGCCCTCTTCGCTGTCTTTCTTCTCCATCTGAACCACAACAAAAACGATATAAACACTACTTCATAGATTGACAAACTGATGAAACCTAACCGGAAAGTTCGAAACAACAGGACAGATTGGTTGAACACCGGTAGGAGTGTCAGCTAACACCATAAAATGACTAGTTGCCGGAGGGGCGATTGGGGCCGGCCGAGCATCTGAGTCTACCTGGTAGTTTATCAAACCCCATTGCTCCAAGAAAGAATGCACCCTAAAATGCACATTCACAATATTATAGAATAATTTCACATGAATTCCAACACTTAAGTGAGACAAAACGTGTTCAACAACCTTTAGCGATACATCTCCTAATTTCACTCACTGATGAAATCTACTCTAAACTAACTGAAAAAGAGCACAGAAGTAACCTAACGAACCTAACAAGTACTTACGAGATCAAGAACTTTTTAAAACTCTGCGGACCCATTACTAAGCATTCAATCGTCTATCGTTTTCTAGAACCTCGCAGAATACTACTGATTGAGCGTATATTCTTGCAATCTCGAGGATAGCCAGACAGTGGCAATTTATCGGTCGTTCGTGTCGAGAGTGTGGTGGAGGTGGGGTGGGGGTTCGCCCTATGCGCGCCACGACGACTATCCACAAGCGCTGAGCCACGATACCCTTAGATCAATCACTTGAGTTTCAAATTTTGGCATAGATATTGCTCAGTTCTGAAGTTATGGCCTCTTCCGCCGTCAAAAAATCAGCGCACAGAACAGAAAATGAACATGTATAGCTTGTATGCGTCATTGCAAAGCTTTAATCTTGCCAAAAACCTTCCTATTTGATATATTTCTCCCAAAAACCTAGCTTAAAATGATTTCGTATCAAATCAAAGTTGACAGTTTGGCACTGCAGATTAAGGCGAAGGGATACCAAGATCGAACTAAGTTATTGATAAATAGTGATAATCTCAACAGAGATAAAGTTCCGAAGCCCACGTACATAACTCGTACTCTTCATTGTCCCTAACTTATCAAATGAAATGGCCAATAATTTAATTTGCTCCTTTTCAAGGAAAAACCAAATGCACTTGACCGTACACCTTAAATTTCACACTCTATCGTTACATTCGAAACGATGTTTAGTGTTGAAGAGCAGATGGCTACTAACCTTATGATTGAACAAACATCTCCGGCAAGGTTCCTTCGACAGGCAGTTGCAGAAAGGTATTCAAACGGATTCAAGCGATACGTATCAACCATAAAATTTCTGTAGGAGAGATATCTAAACATGAACGCGGAAGTAGAGATATCTGGAGAATAGGCACGTGATAGAAGCACTAAGATTCAACTTCCAACACACTAAATCTCAAAACCAAAGAAAACACACCGTATCGAAAAAACTTTTACCCACACTTCAGGTGTTTTGCTCTTGTTGCGACCATTGAAAAATTCTGGTACAGCACGTTTCCTCGATCTGATGTACGGCATTGTAGTCAAACCAAGATGCATACGACGGCACTACGATGTAATGGGTTTTGCTCAATCACATTTCCCTCGTTTTCCTAGAATGCACATGAGATGAGAGCACGAGGTGAAACTCATACTCTTTTAGCTGTAAAACGCACTAAAGCGTCGTTCTTTTCAAAAACCAAGCATATTAATCGAAATTAATGTGCCTGTGGAGCACCATTTAGAGGGGCTCTGCGGCACACAAATGGTCTCTAGTCCGATACCGCGTTCAAAGCTCACCAAGTCTTCCACCGCTCCTAAGTCGATTAAACTTGTCTGGAGACTAAAGCAACACTGAACTTGATACTTCGACAGTCCACCGCGAGTCATCGTAAAGACCAGACTTGCATTCGACCATTTCAAATGAGGATAGATGAAAACGAATGTATGGGCTCATCCCTCCGAGATTGATCGACGCCGAGCGTTTTCCATCCCTTCTATGGGTAAAAAGACCGAAAAATTCTACCGATTGAATGAGATCTGTAGAAGCTCTGGCCATTAGTATGCATGATTAATTACACAGTACAGTGATGAAGGATTCCACCAGAATGAAGACTTTATCAGCGCTTCGATTAGGAGTAAATTCACAGTGATAATCACGTTGCCTTGCAACTTTCCTCTTCAACCAGCTGAGAAGGTATCACAGCCAACTGAACTCTGTGAAACAAAAAACCGACAAATCATAACAATCTCAGAAGGTTGGCAATTGCATAAAGGTCACAGCATGCATGAAGAGAAGGATTACGTGAGTTGCCCCTATGCTGGAAAAAGGTACAGCTCGCGGGGCCCATCGAACACTGAGAAATGCGGCATGGATTCGACTCCACCGAGCACCGTTTGAAACGACTGAATGCATGTTTGACCTTTACAAGGGCCCGCGATGGCCTACTGATGTATCGAATTAATGTCGCTCACCTCTTAGCAAAATCTGGTACCAATTCACCGACCCCGGAGGATATAAATCTTGGTGAGCTATGGGCGTAGGAATGACCATCAACCATCGACTATTCGACGTGTGTAAGGCAATGAGGCACCTCTAACCTCTGCACCAGACGCGCTTTTGTTGCCGCTAACGATCTTTGAGGGAAACATGTCAATGAAGTGCACGTACCTTTGCAACGCTATGATGGGATTCGTCATCGAGATCCATGAGTTTCTGTCCTTTTGGCGCTGAGAACTCAGGATCTTTCTCACGTCCTTAAATTAACGGTCATACGTCAACACATTAGACTTAGATCACTGAGGGAGAATATTTCATTGCTCTTCAACTCGTAAGTTTTCCCAACCAAAAGACAATGATGTTCCGATCATAAATACGATGAATGGCGAAAGCAGAATGCACGTGGTTCTAGAAAAAAAACGTTGTAGATTTTTTCTAATTATTTCATTCAAAATATCGAGAATGATAGATGATTATTTCTCCTTAACTATAAAACGGCACAAGCTAAAAACTTGATAAACCGATACCAAACGATTATAATCCTACCACGGTAGAATAAAAAGGAATGGCCGTTTTCTCAAAAAAAAAAAAGCTTGGCTCGAATGAACCTTTTTACATTCATTGTTGCTTGAGCCACCCAGCACGTAACTGAGGAATAAATTTAACCACGGTTAACGCTCTGACGGCTTTCGTCAACTTCAAAGCCGACAATTCGAGCCGACTGCCCATAATCGTTCGTTTTCGCTACGACCTACCTTCAGTTTCGTTGTCGTTCGAGTCGCATTTCTAAGATTGAGGAGGAATCTCGAAGATTCGACTCGATCGACAACGGAGACGAAGATTACAACAATTCATTTCTTGAGGACGAGCAATGTGGACAATCGACTAAATTAATCAGGTGTGAAGATCACAAAGACGTCAAAAGATTAGCCGGAAAACTCTTTATCCTGAGCATAAAGTTCTGGAAAATCTCTAGAAGAGACATTTTCAGGCACCTTTGTGTCGTTTCTTATTAATAGTTTTGTATATATTTATCTGGCTTATCGATTTCAACTCCAAAATGCCCAATTAAGCACCATGAATTGCGTGTGCTGATCCGCAATTACTAGAGAGAAAGACTTGACAATTCTCAAACCCGTTGATGAGTTTAGTGGGAGTTAACGTGCTGGTACGAGGATAAAATCGACTGTGGACAAGTGGTTCACGCGATTTGAAAAAGGCAATCTTCATCTCGAAATGATCGAAATCATGTCTCGTTCTAGCCGGCCATCTGTTATAGACGGAACAGAGCTGCAAGCCGCTTTGATTGCTGAGCCTTCATCGAGCACTTGTGATTTGAGTGAAGAGCTGAGTATTTTGCAGCGGACCGTTGTCAAAAAGTTGCAACAGTTTAACTTAGTCCACAAGAAGCTTTGCCAGGATCCAGAATCTTGCGGAACGATGGCAAAAAATAGTGGGCAATGGTGTTCTACGCTTAAAAAACAGTTATTGTTGTTTTTAAATGATCAAACAGAATTCTTCTCATCTAACCACTCTTAGCGGTGGTACAATGTTAAGGATATACCCAATGTTGTAGCGTGATGTGCAAAAATTTTGCGTCAGTTGGGACTCGAACGCCTTTATTTCACCCTATCCGGGGGGCGCGTGCTCTAGCCTGATGCACTACCGATGCCTAATTTACCACCACTCTTTCTACACCACAATGCATCTATCTGTCGCCAACAAAGCGCGAACGATTTGACCCAGGAAGGCGTTATCAGCATCGAACCCACTCATACTGACAGATGTTAGGTATTGAATGATAAACAGGATTCTTCTGAATTAAGCGCTTTTAGAGGTGGTAGATAAATGTGTTGCAACGCTGAAAGAGTGGCGGCAAAACATGCGGCGACTGTGCATCGGGTAAGAGCACACGACTCAGGATAGGATGAGATGTGAATTCGAGATCACTGGGTACAACCACAGTTGTTTCCGCTGTTAAATTGCGATACAAACAAAAACGAAGCCTTCAGAAATTTCCTGAAACTTTCTGATGAAGCTCACATTTTAATTAACTTCGTGCTGCTAGCTTATTTGAAATGAATTCAAGACCAGTTCGTGCTGAAATTGAAGGAAAATAGGCCTTCAAAGTGATGAAATTCAATCCAAGAACAAAGTTCACTAGAACAATTCCGCTCAGGTCGATAAGACCCAACTATTTTCGGCCATTTACAAATTGGAATTGATATCAATGCCTGTTGAAATACCTCATAATGACTTTCTTAGAGTTGTTCCCACTTGGATACACATGGGTGTTATCATTCTTCCCAAGATTTCAATATGGATTCTTTTCCATTGTCGCAAGCCTATTTCCAACCTTTTGAGGACAGTTTTTATCTCTTTTTCAGATTTTTAGTAACTATTCGATAGCATGTATCACGACAACTTGCTACTTTCTTCGACTTCTGGGAAGAGTTTCTTAGCGCGCTATAGTAGTAGAGATAGAATCGACTTTCACAGCTGCCGCGACATTTCGTGCGTATTTCGTTATTATTATTTGAGCCGACTTGTCATGTGGTCTGGTAAGGGCTCTTGTACAGCCCGATACACGTGTTTCGTCCTTACAGACTCGTCAGTCGGGCAGAACCCGTCGTCTTTCGATCTTTTTTATGGTGAGTTCTCTCGCAAGCTCTGCTCCCTACAGAGAGTCATCGAAGACGAACGTTTTACACTCGATGTCAAGCGAAATTTTCACCTAACACAGAGTGTTTGCGCACTCGATTGCTCTTTGGCGGTATTTTTATCATATTATATCTTTATTTCGCGTGCTTTATCAAGACCACGCTCAAATTTCAATAGATCCTTTCATTATTATTTGAGCGAATATCGAAAGACGACGGGTTCTGCCCGACTGACGAGTCTGTAAGGACGAAACACGTGTATCGGGCTGTACAAGAGCTTTTACCAGACCACACGACATGTTGGCTCAAATAATAATGAAAGGATCTATTGAAATTTGAGCGTGGTCTTAATAAAGCACTCGAAATAGAGGTATATTTCGTTATTTCCCTCCGAAAGGTTCTAAAATGGGTTGCGGTAACGGAATAGGACCCAAAAATGTTTCGACCATCGTAAAAATATTCTTAAAGAATTACGTACTAAAATCCTGAGGTCCAGACATAAGTAGCCAACCTTTGGGTGGTTCTACCTTCACAGCGACTCCGCTTCGACTGTCGTCATCATCTCCGTGCATGGAGGCGTCGCCATCGTCATCATCACGTTTACGCTTTCCACTTAACAACAAAAATACAGGTAAACATCGGTTAGCAGTAAACAATAACATATCACGAGCTGGCCCTTGTGAAAAGTTGTGGTCCCATCAAGAATTTCCCGCTACATTTTTAGTAGTCATTTAAAAGCTCGTATCTCTGGGCACCACGGCACATGACCGTTTTTTGGATAAACCCTTTTATAACGCTATAGCATTCAAAATAGATCCATGTTTTATATCGGCCGCTCGCCTTCACTGTTACTTCGTTGGAAGCACGAAAAGCATATGATCCTGTAGAGGAAATCTTGTAGTGCAAAAGCCATATGTTTAATCTGGAGTTTCTTTCGAAGCGGAGAAAAAATATCAAATTAAACAACAAAAATCGCACTCCATACGCGGTTCGCGCCAACACGATCGATCGATCGATCAATCGATCGCGCGTTATCGGGTTTACAACCGACACGCACTAGTAGAGAAACAAATGCGCCGCGCATGTGAAAGTTGATTCGATTTTCCCTACTACACAGTAGTGTAACAGTTTTTCAAAAAAAATTAGCACAGTCTTGGAATCGAGGAGATTTACGCTATCGAATAGGTTCGTACAAATTGAGGAAAGAGTTCTGCCCTGCGAGAAAAATGCGTGTGTGAAACGAAAACGTTTTCCTTTGCTACGGCGTTATAAGAAGGCTTTTTCGAAGAACGGCCACATAGCAGTGGCTAAAGATTTGAGGTATCGAATGATTACCAAAAGTTCGATGGAAGGTTACTGATGGGACCATAATTCTCCACTGAAGTCCGCGAGCTCAGCTCAGACAAAAACTTTTGACATACCCTTTCCTCATGATCCTTGAGAAGCAAATGTAGTAACTCCTGGAAATATCAACTATTATGAAAAAAGAAACCATCAAATAACCGCGTATTTATGGCTCAAATGAAAGAATATTCATGCGTATGCAAATAGTGCATGCGGCGCAGTGGTTAGAGGTGCTTTGCGACGCAACGATCGACTAGTCGATGATTCGAATCCCGCTCATTGCTCAGCAAGCCTTCCATCCTTTCGGCGTCGGTGATTTGGTACTAGACTTGCCTATGCGGATAACAGCACAACTGATACATCAGTAGGCTACCGGGAGCCGTTGTAAAAGCCAGATAGGCATAGAATCAGCTCAAAGAACTCTACGAATGGAATCGAATGCACGGAGCTTTTCAGTATAGAAGAATTAAGGAAGCAAAGTATAAAGCTCCGGCGATGACCAATCGCTCGGAGGTGCGCCACAAATCGACTTCAACAATAGACTCGGGCTGGGGACCGAACCATCGACCACACGCGTGTCGCAAAGCACCTCTAACCACTGAACCAGCCCGCAGATATTAATAAGAAAAAATAGATCAAAGCAACTGCCGGAACGAAACCAAAGTGACACGCAATGGTTGGCGAGGAAGTGAACGCCACGACGAGAAGGCGAAGGTCGGATGGTCCTGGCGCGGTTGCGGCTGCGGCCGATCCACAGCGACGCCACCTGCCTAGGCCATAGTGTATGGTTTTGTGAGAGAGTGCAAAGATTGCCCGCGAAGATATTTTTTCAAAATATACAATAAATTCATGGCTGGGGGTGCGGGTCATTCATGGTTAGGACCCCGAAGTAGTAGGATGATGGCTTGATTTGATTAACGAATTATGGCAACCACTGAAGACTTTAGGTGTGAGGGTAGTGGAATGTATCAGAAAGGGAGGCGATGAGGAAGGATGCTGGTTCGATCCCTTCCCCATCATCCTCTTACGGTCGATTAACGAACGCCTTAGAGACACTCCGAGCTGGGGCTACCCTCAGGATTGCAAGGAGAATCGTCTCGACCAGTAGTCCACGACATTCATAGAGAGGACGAAATCTTTAAGCACCAGTCGAAATACAAGTGAATATGTTCGAGGACGTTTGTGGAGGTGAATGCGAGCAAACGCTCCCAAATGGTCTACCGCTTCGTCTTCGCTAGGAGGTGGTTTCTGGGTGTTGGACTGCGAGGTACAGGGAGAGTTCAACCGCCCAGCAGAGCCACTCAAGGTCAGCAGGAGTCCGACGTTTCCACCCAAAAAGCCCAGCTAAAAAAACGGTACCAGGAACGATCTTTGTCTTGGTAGCTAGTCCCACAAGGTGGCAATCTATTTCTCATCCACAAGGGCCTGCGATTGCTCTAATGTGGTGATGACGTGGGAAGACCTCGGTTAGGCCTCCCGGGACTCCAAGGAACAAAGCAGCTGAACCAGCAAAGTTTTCCTGTACTAGAGCTCGCACTGACAGTGAGGACGAGTCGCCCAAGTATTCAAGTAAAAGGATGAAAAAGGATAAAGCTTCCGGCGTTGATCGAGTCCTGGGGGATGCGCCATGCGTTCGTCTTCAATATTTAACTTCGTCTGAGGTGACTGAATGCATAAATTGGCTTTTACAATGACTCGCAGTGGCCTACCGCTGTCTCGAGTCAGTGCTGCTTATCCTCCCACACAAGTCTGCTACTAGTCTGGTATCAATTTACCGACCCTGGAAGGATGAATGGCCTGGTGAGCCATGAGCGCGAGATCGAATTGTATGGAGTTAGTGGATTTCTTCAGAGAAGACCACACATTCTTTGGAGTGATCACTCGAGATTTGAGAAATTTCGATTCAAAAGAAGGTCTGAAGAAGTCACATTGGAATCCACGGACTAGAGTATAACGAACAGGGTGAGCGGCTGTCTGAATTTCCCATCATGACCAAAACGGCGGTTCATGGTAAGTTCGCCTCGGATCGGAAGTCTCTGGATAGCCAGGAAGTCCTTTTTCAATACACAAAGATCTGTCAAAATTAGCTGTGGAGAGATTCACAAGCAAAATATCTCCATTCTTCAACGATTTTACCAACGACATTAGAAGATAGGTGGGACAGAACGATTGATCTCGTCAAAAGACATCACTGCTACACCCCAGAAACCATTTCAACGTTGGAATAGGGCAACAAGGAGGTGTGGGACGATTAAATTACCTTGCATCCACTGACTATATTATAATATCAAGAATCAGCCAGGGAGAACGATTTGACTGATTTCACAACACTTGTATTCTTCGACTAAACTCGTGAAAACGATGTTCATAAGGAACGAAATGGTTTTGAATGCTCCATTCACGGTCAACGTAATGAATATCTCTCAATGCTCTAGCTACGTCTATCTAGATCATTGAGTTCTATGACGAAAGACCTGGCTTGATAGTTGAGCAAGGAAAGCGAGAGGGTTGGAGAGCTTTTGAAAGCATAGAGGACATAGTGAAAAGAACGAAGAACATCCGACTCCATGCCCACCTTTTCGACTTCAAGATTATTCCTGTCTTAACGTGTGCTTTAGAAAGCGGTCGTTACGTATGCCGGATGAAGGAGTTTTATATTTCGAAAGCAGTCAAAAGACCATTGCTAATGTCATTACGCATCTCGCTAATGACAGAAAAGATCTGTAGAACTAACCAATGTTGGCGATCAAAATCAGAGATGCCGTTACACTCGCCAAGCTCATGCAGGTCAGGTGAGCCGGACATGCAATGCGCTTTAACGACAATCGGTAGACGACAATTGTTATTATCTCATTCCTCAAGATATCAAGCGCATAACAGGATCATCATGGACCCGATGAAGAGAAATCTTCACAAAATTTGAAGGATACAAAGCTAAACAAATTCGTACAGCGAAGAGAACCCACTGGGTCACTCATGAACGCGATAAGGGAAAATGACATTGTCCGGCCTGATATGTGATCTCCAGATTCTTTCACATCATCTTCCTACCACACAAGCGATGTAAACATTCCAAAAAGTATGGGATATGCAAGTGTAAGAAGACGAAATAATGGGAATAGACTTTGAAAGACCAATATAGGGTGGTGGCATTATACATGAAAGAAACTGAACGGTAGAAGAATATGGAAAAATTTGATTGGAAACAGAGATAATATAATTAGGCCCGACCCTAAAACTTGGGTAATCGAACAATAGATGCCTCCGCATTCTGTTACGAATTGATGAGTCGGAATACATAACAGCAATCATGTGGTTGGCCCAGTGATATTTGTGTGCATTCATCAACACTGATAACAATTAAAACTTTTACTTATGGATCACAAACCACAAGAAATATCCCACTGAGAAGAGAAATTTGCACAATAAACATAATGTATGCGAGATTCGGGTAAATACTGTTAGATATATATCAAACGCTTATAACTTCAGATTCATATATGTGTAACATTGTACATGATCAAAGAGCGATTAAGGACACCTCCATCAACACATAACGCTTAAAGCCAGTTTCTCAATAGCTGATCTCAAGTGTTCTCGACTAAGGTATTTCAATAGTTCAAGATGTCATTGATTCATATAAAAAACTTCGTTTAATTGATCGTTTATATGATTATTGAATGGCGTCTATTGAGATCTGGATATATAAATAATGATCACTAAGATTTTGGCAATGAAGTTTAACTTTAACCATTTTTCAACGGAATAGCGACAGTTCCAATTAGAAACGATAGATTGGAAAACACTATTGAGTCTTCACTGTAAGTAATGCTTATTTAATTCTACGATTCTCATGATTTCTTTTGCATTGAATAAATTCTAATGTAATGAAATTTGTTGGTTGGCTATTTGACACAGGTCCTTGTTTTAGCAACAAGTGCATTGTGCACAATGTAGCTAGAGCGTTATGTGTTAAAACTACTACCAAATAGTAGGTTAAACCAAAAGGCACGTTACTTCTGAAGACCACTAAATAGATAGAACATATGTACAGGATTCCGGGTAACACAATTACGATCACAACAGTCAAAAAAAACCCCTAAGATGGCCTCAGTTAGGAGTATTTATTGACCGCAACGGAGTTGTCGCACCACGTGGAGGTTTCGTCGAGGACCCGAGCACATGCTTCCTGGCAAAGCTGGCACGTCGTCCGCGCATCCTGCCTGAGCTCACTCTCACTTTGGGTGTAGAATGTTTGGGAGACGAATGTTTAGGTCCGTCCTGTCAAAATGTTGCAAATAGGGAACAACAAAAAGCGCTTTTATTAAGATGTAATGTAAAAAAAAGTAAATGAAAACAATCCAGTCTGAGAAACACAGAAACATATAGTGTGTTGCTCTTGCAACGAAACTACCTTTCTGCGTTTTGTTGGCGTAATGACGCTGGGAATCGATGTGTCAGCAGAATTGAAGCAACTACTAAGTGTAGTGTCGTAATGAAGACGCTAAACAAAATTGAAGCTCATCTGAGTTCTCATAAACACTGTTTTTACGACCAGTTGGGTCAAGTTGAATAAATTTCCATTCAGCAGATATGTTGCTCGCCAGTGAAAAATGTTTCCCAAAAAACCGCGAAAACCATCAAAGACTGGTTTTCTTTATACGGCACGGGATCAGAAAGCGATCCGTTTCGTCGGACAAAGACTTACATAGGAGTGTCAGCAGCTATTCAAAAACTTAAATCTCTGATTAGCGCCTATGTGATCGTTTTTCACAAAGACTCTTTCAGAACGCTGTGAAATTTGAAATAAATATCTCTTAAATTGGCCGCGCAATCAACTATTACTTAGCTGGAAGCACGAAAAGACGCATGAACGTGTGGAGAAAATCTCTTAGTATCAAAGTAACACGTTTGATTTGGGATTTTTCTAAAGCGGAGAAAAATTCCCAATCTGTTAAGAAAATCGCACCTCACCTAGGCGCCATTAACCGCTAATCGCGTCGACCCTCCCTGCTGCCCCAGCTCGCAGCCTGTGAGTTGGCCAAAGTACACCTGCTTGCGTATGTGAGTCAATTTCAAATCCCCTGCTAGACTGCACAGAAACGGGTTTTCCCAGAAAATAAGCACATCGTTGGACTCGGTAAATCTCACGTATCGAATGATCACTGATATTCCAAAAAGAGCTCTGTCCGTCGAGAAATAGTGCGTATGGCACATGATTTTTTTTCAAATTTAAGCGTTATAAAGGACTTTTTCTAAAAAACAGCCACCTTCTGCGCTAGCCAGAAATTTAGACTTTGAATGGCCACTTAAATCTTATGAAAAGTCCTTGTCCAGCGAAAGGGATTGGATTTAATACCGTGCTGTCTAGCGGAAAAGTACCTAGACCGTTTCCAGGTCACCACGTGCACGCATCTCTACGACAGTCACCGAATTATTGGGAGCCAGACTGGTAGCTTCTTTCAGAAACCATTTCCAGCATTCTTGCACTCTAAGATGGCTCCTGAACGAAGCTACCACTCTGACTCCCAATAATTGGGTGACTATCGTGGAAATGGGCTACATGCTATTTCATAGCTGAAGCTAAAAAATACTTAAAAAACTCTCGACGTTGATCAATTCCTGAAGGACGCACAATACACTTGTTTTTATCTTACATCGTTCAAGGTGACGATGCACATCCGACCCTTATGATGACTTGCAGTGGCCTTCCAATGTATCAAATCAGCACAGCAATTCTCCAGATAGATCTGATACTGACTTATCGATCCCGAAGGGATAGAAAGCCCAATGAGTTTTGTGCGTAGGCTTAAACCAATAGTTGATCGATTGAGCGTCGCAGAACATCTCTAACCACTACGCCACAAGCCCTCTTGTTTCATATTTACCATCTCATCAACTGCTTTTATCCATATTTAGTTGAAGTAAAAGATCGAACAGAAGCAAAAATTTGAGCTTGTCGTTCATAGATTATAAGAACGGCAGTATCACTTGCTTACGCCGCGATCGGATAACAGAGATATCGAAGTTCATCAACTTCTTGAGTATGTTAGTCATGATGGTAGCTACACAGGCTTTTTATCACTCACCTTTCATCACAAACAAAAAATTTCAAATTGTCACTCGGATTCAAACATATGCTGATCATACCTTGCGGACCGACAGTTTCGAGGAACTAACTGGTTTAGGTGGCAGTGCTCCTTGGCATGACTTGGGAGTCCTCAAAGAACTCGTGGATGCCATACGTTGCATTTGCTGGAATATAAATGAAAAATAAAGAAAAATCTGTAACATTCGTTAACGAAGCGAACACCCACCCTGTTTTTACGTTCCACTTCCTTGCTCGCGTTGTGTTCGTCCAAAACCCATTTCACATAGTCTGGTGGTGTGAATCCATGCACTCTGAACAAAAGTGTATTTGTACATCAAAAAGTATTAATGTGGTATGCAAAACATTCGACATCAGGCAGGAGTTAAGCCCGCCTTTCACCCATACCGAGGCGCAAGCTGCCATTACATAGCCGATATCACCGCTCTGCTACCACTCTTCGATCTGAACTATCTGAATTGTCAGCAACCGGCCTTCAACGGGTTTCGTGTGGTGAGCACATATCGACATAAAGCCATTGTATTCACAGCTAATCGAAACCTAGCATAACTGGGTTTACTGCCGATATGTGCTTAAGACAAATTCCGTTGGGCTGATTAGTAACAGCTACATTAATCGAAGAAAGAGTAGTAGCAGAGCGGCGATATTGGCGATGTAGTATTGGGTTAGCTAAAAATTTTCAGGACTTCTTCGTTTTTGTTGATAATCTTTTAGCATTTTTGCTTCTACGTCCACTATCGTTTAGAGTAGATTCTTACGGTTATTTTGATATATAACACTTATTCTTCACTTTAGACTGTTTGTATAGACCTCGTTCAATATCAATGATAATCTGATAATAAGATAAAATACCTTAAACCTTTTTTGAGGTCTGGTATGGCTTTTATGCAGTACTAGTCATTGATGAGTCTTGAAAGGCGAAACAGATGTCTATTACTGGTTAAGTGCCATACCTGACCTTATGAAAGTCTCAAAATGTTTTCAATTTATCAACCTATAAATTTATTCTGAGATGGAATTGTCCCGAGAACAGAAACGATCGTTGTCACACGAGCATCGCTCGTGCTTAAGTGCTGCTTTGATAAGCAAGATACTCGTAGAGCATCAACAATCGTTTTTGCTCTCGGGACAATTCCATCTTCAACGAATGTATAGGTGTTATATATCAAAACAACAGCAAATAGCTGCTCTAAACAATATAAAACTAAAACTTGAAATGAGAAATATCCAACAAAAACGAAAAAATCCGGAAAATTACTTGCCAACCCATTAGTAGCACGCGTCCCGGTATGGTTGACGTGCGGGTTCAACCCTCGCTTGATGCCAAATGTTTTGCATACCACTCAAAACTTTTAGTTGCATAATTACATCATTTTACTGCTAAAAATAATAAAACTAGAAAGCTTTGGAAATGTATTCGAGACACTGGCATAATTAGGATATTGAACGATTCTAGTGAAACAACTCACTTGATATCATCATCCGGATGAGATTTCCGATATTGTTCGTAGGCAGTTATGAGCTTTTTCATTAGCTTAGGCAATGTAACCTCATTGAGAGTGCGTTCAGTCTGTTGAGACGCCATTATAAATTGATAGCACTAGTGATAAAAAGTAAGGAGAAAAAGTTCTAAACTCAGTGTCAGTAAAAAATACTAGGAAGAAAATGTTCTACAGTCTGAATTTGAGATAATATTAACGTTTCACCTTTGCATCTAAGAAAACATTATTTTCTCTCCCACGATTTTTATAATAGTCAGCATTTTTCCTCTTCTCTTCGAGAGCAATTTTGATTGCCCAAGTCTCCTTCCATCTAAAACAATCGCATTTGTTTGAAGAAGTTTTTCGACGATTTATAAAATATTCTCACTTTGTCAGAACGACGAACACATCCTTGCGAGCGGCGTATAAATTTTCCAGACGTAAAATTTCATTTGACATTTTGACAAAGTCCCTCTCGCTATGCTTGTCTATAAGATCGACAGTACGAAAAAAAAACAAGGCTATTTAGTAAAGATGAAGATTATTTCCACATACCGGGATCGTAGCACGAAGGGATCAATCGCTCTCCATCAGCAACATGACACTGGTTCCACAGTTCAGTCAGTTTTGTATGCGATTCAATCCATCGAAACTCGTTTTCTTGGACAAACTCAGCAAATCGGTCTTTGAGCTATAAGTGCTAGAACTTAACTCGAAAAACGTTCATCCATCTATCACAATATGATCCAGACATTGTTCAAATTTGTTTCAACAGCTTTTTTAACTGAATGTGTCTATAAGCACTTCATCAGCGGCGTAGCAAATAGGTGGTCTCATAGTCCAAAATACCCACTTCAGTATAAATTTTACGACCATGATTATGCAGATCGCAACTTATATGATTTGTAGAAGAGTGAAAGCAGAGAGGTGACCTCAATGGTATAATGGTCGCAAATATCTGTGGTATGGGTGAAACTTGAGTTTGGTTCTCGCCTCGGATCGATTGTTTTGCATACCACTCAAAATCATTGATTATAAACGTCCTGTGTTGTTACTAGCGAAAACCAACCAAAGATGTTTTGTGCACTGATTACACCTAATTTTTTTCACATATATGCCTATATAGGGCGTCTCTGGCGCAGTGGCTAAAGGTGCCCTGAGACATACATTTGGTCGATGTTCGGACCTTGCACCCAAGGCTTACCAAGCCTTGCATCTTTTCCAGGTCGGTGAAATGATATCAGACTTGTCTTGTAGGATATGGAGCAGTGAGTTGGCCCATCGGCAAGACACCACGAGTCATTGCAGGACCACATATGCATTCAACTAGCTCTCTGGGTGTTTGTAAAGTCAAGTCAAATGCATGGCGCATCCCTCAGAAGTTTGTCAACGTCAACAGCATTGTCCTTTCACGTAGGTACATATTTGCCGTTATCGTTCCTGACAACTGTTAAATAGATAATCATGCAGTTGCGCTTTCCAAAAGAATCTGAGTTGTAGATTTGAATGTATCAGTCAAATGCGTATTGAACTGACAAAACAAATTGTGTCGTATTTTCCAGACTTTGCAAATTCGAAATTTCCAGTGAAGCGTTACTTTATCGCTTTGATTCCAGTGAGTATTCAGTTTGTTCTTTGACAGCTATTGTTGTACAGATTTTCTCCACGGTTTCGTGTTGGTTATCCTTCATTCATCAATCAAAGTGACCTTTCTATGAACTCTCCTGCGTCCAAAGCATCCGCGAGCTATCTTATAGGAGAACAAGCCATTTTCCTTATGCAGTAACCAGTATTCCAAACACAATCACAGTCCTCAATTGTCTTTAGAGCGATATTCTATAATTACGTATTTGCTGCCGCATCAGATGAATAAACTGAGTAACTTGGATCTCTTTTTCAATATGGATTAGTTGACCCTGGTATAAGTCGCCGAACACGGGTCGGTGAAGTCAATACTCTCTTTCCATTACAGTTAGTATTGTTCAAATTGTGCAAGCAGCCTAAAACCTTTGAAACGTGGTTCTTGGCAAGAGATAGTACTAATACTGCATCCACAGGCATAACTAGAAGTGTAATGACGACTCAATCCTAAGTATAACAACTCCCCATTGATGTCGACGTCCAAGAAGTTCACTGATTATCTCATCCATTCTGGGTTCCCAGAAAAGATTCTTCGTCTTTCCGCTTACATTAATCTCCTCCACGGTTCTCGAACAACATTGTTTAATTATCTACATCGAAGCAGATCCGCCTTAGATTCCTTCGCACTGAAGATATAGAGATCAACAAGCACTGGATAGTTCCGTTATAACTGGCATCTACTTCACCAACTTCAAGTGTATGAATGGCGCTGTGCTGCACAACTTTCTCTTGATGTCATGCAACGACATATACTGCGAATCCCAATACTTCTCTCTCATTCAGTTCGCCTTATGGATGTCGCTGGATCCTTATACAGTACGTTTTTCGAGGAATCCTAAGATCTTCTAGGACACACTCGCGTCTTCACTTCACGTGACAACCACTCTTTGCGTATTGGACGAAATACCCAGACACGCATGGTACCAATCTCTCAATCACTACGGGAGAAGAGACCTGAATGGTTGCATGCAGTGTCACCCAGACCCTACGTAAAACCAAAGGCATTTCAATACTGTAACACAGCCCCCGCACAGCACATTAGACGCGTCCCCCTTCCACTTGCCCTCATCATAGTCACCTATCGTGACGTAATAGACGAGAGAATCTCCAAATTCTCATTCCCCTCCGACCCAACAGAGGAAAATTCGTTATAGACGAGAAAATTCGTCAAGAATACAACCAATCATGGTTGAAGCGATCGAAGAAAAAAGCGTTTCCATGAAACGCGTAGAAATTGGTAAACGAAAGAAAGTATGCGTCAACACCACTCATGAGTATAGGAACTCGTCAAAAATGGTAGCTCTAAAGCTTCAGCTAAAGAAAAAGAGATTATGAAGGCAGTAAAATTAGAACGAAATCGAAGCCAAGAAAAAACATCGTTCTAGCTGCAAGAAAAGATTTGAGGGCCAAAATGATGATAGGTATATAACCGATAGATAATCTATCCTTTTTGAAAAAAAAGTGAATAATGGCTATTCATGGCTCGATTATATTTGGAAAACAAAAGCAGATTCACTGACCTGTTCATGATGTTCCTCTATGGTACTCATCATCGTTTCAGAAAGGCAAACGTCTTCGTTATCGAAGTCAACTTCGACGACAACACGAATGTCTGCATCATTCTCGAGAGCGGTTTCACCTAAAAATGAGTCCACCCGAAAGTTTCTGGAAGGAGTATATATAAATATGTAAAATCTATCGAAATGTAATATGAATACTACCCTAAAAACCCTCACCAAGTTTTGCTATGAATTTCTGTATGTCTTTTTTCCATATTTTAGCCTGACGAACTCTTTTCTGAAGTACATCTTCAAGATGAATACGTTGAGCATCAAGCACACGCACTCGTTCTTCAGGAAGCAGCTCCTAAAATCATTATCACTCGCGGTAACATCCAACAGAGATGAAAAAACTCCGCTAAACACAATCACGTAACAAATGGGCAAAAAAGCTATAAGGAAAGGTTCTATGCTTTTCAAAGGTGTATATTTAGAATCACGAATAAGAAAAAACTCTATAAATTTCCCACAACTGAGTTAACTCATTCGGGACGTGGAACCACCGTCTCTACATCTCTAACCTCCAGTTATGCATCGCTGAACGCTCTGCCCCATCCTCACTGCATCTCTGACCCCATCGTGGGAACGCTTTGAACATATTGTTTAAATTGCACTATTATTTTCCTACTCAGAGCAACACAATATATCTACGTATAATATAAGTTAGAAATAAGTCAGTGCTACTATCCTCCCAGACTGTCTCGTACCAATTCACCACCCGGAGGGATGGAAGGCTTGATGAGCCTTGAGCGCGGGATCGAAACCATCGATCTCGTGTGCGACGCAGAGCACTTCTAAGCACTGCGTCATGGCCTTTCATCAAAACTTTCTCACATTAAAGAGAGTATTAGGGTCAAATTTCTGTAATCTATTACTATTAGCAAAATGTTCTTAAGCTCTCTAATTCCTGTTATCCAATTTTTGTGTGAAGAGGCTTCGTAGTTTCATCAAAGCCCTCCGTCTAAGCTGAACTGTCTTCATAACCCAGTAGCGCAGCTCCTATACACATCACTTCATTTATACAGATTAGGAGATACTTGAACAACCGGAGCACCCTAGTGGATTCGACCTCAGAGTGATCGCTTATCCGCCGACTAATAGGATCCTTCAACTTCCCTCATCGAGTTACATTCGATTAACAATGAATTCTCCTAGAAAAATTTTAGTACAGAGAGTTAGCGTGCATTCAAATATTCTCAAAAACTTTGTTCTGTTGTCCTAGTCGCATGTAACAGCATGACAAAATGTTCAGCACACATATAATACGGCGATAAATGAAAAACCGATCCTTTACGCTGGACAAGAACTTTTCATAGGAGTGTTAGTGAATATTCGAAGGCTTGAAATTCTAGCTACAGCTCCACGTGGCCGATTTTTCAACACTTTTTTCCTATCCTTTCATGACACTTTTTTTCCTCTAATAACACTTTTTTCTTGCTATCACCCATATATTTCGCTGACAAAACTCCTTTAAACTGCCAGTACTCCTTCGACAGCACAAATCTTGAAGAATTTAAAAATTGTGTTTGCTTCTTGGGAAAGCTCTCTTGATAGCGCTGTACAAGAAGGGAAACACCTGTGCTTTATACCTCGCTGAGCAGAGCTTTTTCTTTGAACATTAGTTGATATTCAAAAGCGTAGATTTCAATGATTCCAACGCTATGCTTATTTCCTGAGAAAAATCGTCCCACTGCAGTGTAGCACGGAAATTAAAATCGAGCTTCACATATTTTGTAGCTTGTTTAGCAACCAACTCAAGGGCGCGGCAATCGATCGATACGAGCTAGATATGTGATGTGCAACTTGTAATCAATTGGGTATTTCTTCTCTTCTTTGCAAGGAACTTTACATAAAAACATGAATCAAATCCTATGGAATTTCTCTGTACATTCATATGATTATTGTGTTTCCAAGGAGTTATGCGCGAGAAACAAAGGCGCGCGGAAGGTGTGAAACATAATTTTATTCTGGATTTTACAGCGTTATGAAAGGGTCATTCCAAAAAACGGCTACGTGTGGCTGTAAAGAAAGCTTTGAATGATTATTAACACTCCTATCAAAAATTTTTTTCCAGCGAAATGGATCGATTTTTCATTCATCGCCGTCTAACATATCGGTACCCAATGGTCTATCAAAAAAGTCAATAGCGAAAATCAGACTCTTGCGCGTTTAGACATTATATCACTTGTTCAAGCGACAAAGTGAAAGAAATGTGTTGAGTGCTTCAAAAAATAAAACACATATGATGGCTGAGACTTCCATTGAGATAGCTTGTATAGGTACTGTGATGCGGATGGGAGATAACTACTGACCACTTGAGTGCGAACTGGCACCGTATGTGCCATCGCTTATAATGTGCACTCGTGATCTCGTCGCCTGCCGCGAGAAAAGCAACGTGAGATTCAGGGGTTAACATCGTACTCATGAAATGAGCAGATCTCTCTTTGGAGTATTGAGTCTCTTCATAAGTGTTGACATTAGAGCAATGAACACCATATTCATCAACCAGAAGTTATGGAAGTTGCACGATTTTGGTTTCGTTCAATTGCACATTTTCCTGCGAATATTTGGTATACAACTAGCTCTAAGATGGAGCTGTCGTGGAAACAAACTCTCTTGCTACCCATGCACGATTGGCGCGTTGGGGAAGATGCTAGTGAAACGGCGGGCAAGATCGATGGAGCTAACCGGGGACGGTCCCAGCGTTACTAATCCTCCAAAGTGTTCTCTCTAGCTTTGAACTTCGCGAACCACTTCCTAACCGTTCCTTCCTAAAGCACATCATCGCCCCAAGCTCCATTAATCTTGCGCGCCGTTCCACTAGCATCTTCCCCAACGCGCCAATCGTGCATGAGTAGCAAGAGAGTTTGTTTCCACGACAGCTCCATCTTAGAGCTAGTTGTATACCAAAATGTTCGCAAGAAAATGTGCAATTGAACGATACCAGAATCATGCAACTGTCATAACTTCTGGTTGATGAATATGGCATTTATTGCTGTAATGTCAACACTTATGAAGCGATTCAATATTTCAAAGAGAGACCTGCTTGTTCCAAGAGCACGATGTTAACCCTTGAGTCTCACGATGCTTTTCACGCGGCAGGCGACGAGATCACGTGGCGAACAATGAGTGGTAGTTTCTAATTTGCCAGCGACGTTATGAAGATGGCACATACGGTGCGAATTCACACTCAAGGGGTCAATAGTGATTTGCCATCCACATCAGTTTATCGACACAAGCTATTTCAATGAAGTCTCGACTATCATATGTGTTTTATTTTCTGAGGCACGTTACACATTTCTTTCATTTCATCGCTCGAACAAGTGAGATAATGTCTAACCACGCAACAGTCTGATTTTCGCTATTGACTTTTCAATAGACCCTTAGGTACTGATATGTTAGACGGCGATCAATGAAAAACCTAGCATTTTCCCCTACGCACCATTCGTGCATGAGTAGCAAAAGTGCTTGTTTCCACAACAACTACATCTTAGAGCAAGTATAGACAAGTTGTATACCAAAGCGTTTGCAAGAGATTGCGCAGATGAACGATACTAGGAAAAGCCAATTTTAATTACTCTAGATAGCAAATTTAGTAGTCATTGGTCTAATACCAAAACTTATAAAAAGATCTCATTTTAAAACCACAAACGATCAGAATAAATAATAGTGTAAAAATCATCTCATCAATAGATTAAAGAAAATCTTACGTCGTCACATCCTACAATGGCGGTTTCTTCAATTCCCAGCCGATAAGTGAGCTGATGATATCGAGAAATTAACTCGGTCTGCTCTTTTAGACGAGTCTCATACAACGGCCTTAAGGTCGCCAACTCCTCTTCTATCGATTTCAACTAGAACTACTCAGCATTGAGTGAACTTCCGAGCTATTATGTAAATTTTATTGCCTAGCCATGATGTCTCCACGCTCCAAGATTTCTACGATCAATGAGGAAAATACGAAAACCATTAGATTACTCATCTCCTCCATTACAGGACTTTCAAAATTACTAGGCGGAAAAAAATTCACCAATTGAATTGACCCTGGAGGAGCATTACTCTTCCACGGCTCCATACCGAGTTGAGATCTCAATGTCTTCATTTTAGCTAATCCATCTTCAATATCCTTCGCCACCGATATTACCATTTCTTCTTCTGACGCCACCTAAAAGCAGTGCAACTTTCCGCATATTCCTTTGAGAAATTCACACTAAAATTCAAATAAGCAGAAAAGACATCACAAATTGAAACGAAGAGTGTGGTAGCCGAGCGGCGACCTCAGTGGTCTAATGGGTAGCATGTGACTTTAGTATGGGTGAAACGCAGGTTCAACTCCCGCTTAGGGTCAAAAGTCTCGTGTATCACCCAGCATCTTCGGGTAAAAGTAATTCTAAAAGATATGTTCGCACGGTCATAAACATGAACAACAGGATCTACATGAAGCTCTCGGCGCTGATCAACCCCTAAGGGATGCGCCATGCATTCGATTGCATTCGTTGCACCATTTGAGGTGGTTAGACGCATTTTTGGCCTTTACGGTGACTCGCGGTAGGCTACCGACGTATCAGTTCGGTGCTGTTATCCTCGCAGACAAGTCTGGTACCAATTTGCCGACCCGCAGGGAAGGGAGGCTTGGAAGCTCTTGGGCACGAGATTGAACTACCCACCATGTGCGTATGGGAGGGTACCTCTAACCACTGCGCCACATAAACACATAAATGTACGATCATATTTGAGATTCGAATGTTATGAAGTTTTTCCTGTTACAACGATACAGACCGATATTCGCGACTACGATCAGATAAAAAAAAAGTAAGACATTGGTTGGAAAGAACTTTCCAGACTTTTTGTTTTGTTGATGATTTTTCACGAATTTGAGTTCTCGTTTTCACAATCGGTTAGGGCAGTTTCTTGCGCTTCATTGGATATATAACACTTATACATGTTGTAACAACTCGAAAGACCGACTTTCTTGAAACCTCGGCATGTCAATAATACAAAACTTTAAGAATGAGAAGAAAAGCTTGAAAAACCAATCTTTATTTGAAGCTTCACGAAGTTGTTATCTTTTCTCAGTCGATTGCGCTTCTTTTCGGTCGATGGGTTTTCGCGATTGCTTGTGGCTGACGTTTCGGCAAATACGCCTTCTTCAGAGCCTTACCATCTAATCCAGGACTCTCTGGTCGCAATCACGAAAAACCCATCGACCGGAAAGAAGAGCAATCGATTGGGAAATAGATACCAACCTCGTGAAGCTTTGAATAAAGATTAGTTTTCTGAGCTTTTCTTCTCATTTTCAAAGACTTATACATGTGTTTTAAGGTGGAATTATTCGGAGAGCGAAAACGAATGTTGAAGCTCCACGAGCGCGGTTGCGTGCCAAAGCAACACTTGAACTCGAATGATACCCGTGTAGTATCAATATAGTATCAACCTTTTTTGCTCTAGGGACAATCTCATCTAAAAAGGAAAAGGTGGTTCTTTCGGCTATGAGGGGCAAATGGACAAACGCAATGTTGTGAAACCGGTCCAATGTCTAGGCCATCGCGCCAGTGCAGTGGAAGCCCTATCCACCAGCACGAGAACTGACCAGAGACCACCTTGGTCGCACATGCGAATTCAACTTATTTTACCTTTTGCGTTGCAGAAAAAAGACCTTTTCAGGATATAAGCACAGCGTTGGAATCAGCAACGGTTACGCTATCGAATGATTCATTGATGGTCTAAAGAAACAGCTCCGTACGGCAAGAAATATACGAGTCTGAGCCTCGTTTTTTTTTCCCTAGTTTTTTTTTTTTATTAAAACCGACGACGTGAGGCTGCAGCCAGAAGTCTCAGCATTTGAATGATTAATAACACTCCTGTGAAAAGTTCCTCTCCAGCGAATGAGGTCGGTTTTCATATGTCTCCTTATAACCGAAGTAAACTCAAATGTATAAGTGTTCTATTTCAAAATAACCGCAAGAAGCTGCTTTGAACGATAGTAAAATCAAAAACTTGAACGTATTGCAAATAATCGACAAAAACGAAAATTTCCTGTCAACCTCTTAATTCAATGAACCAATATTCGAGCATACCATATCGCTCAGCAGCTTCGAGATGTGCTTGAAGGCAGTTGTAACACGTTTGACTCTGAAAATAAATTAAGAGTTTTCCAGAGTCAATGAGTCATTTTGTGAAGATCACCAGTGCACCTCGACATCTCCGGCATATGAACTTGGTCCCATAGATCGTTTAGTTTAGCGAACGCTTTTCGAATGTTATTCTCGACATCGTGATACGAGTCGTTCACTGATAATCTGGAATTGGACCAGAACCAATCCTGTATGAATTCACTTTATCGTGTTCGACTAGTTGTATGAGATTACAGATATAGACCTAAGAATGTCAATTGTAATGGAAACCGTTCGAGTCTAAGCTGGAGTTGAACCGCGTTTTACCTATCGAAAGATCATGCTACCACTACACCACCAATGCCACCGCTCTGCTACCACTCCTTCCTCGATACATACAGCTCTTAGCAATGAACTCTCAACGGATTTGGTAGAGTGGTAGCGGAGCGATGGTCTCGATGGTGCAATGGTAGCACGCATCCTTGATAAGTGAACGCGAATTCAATACCAGCCCAAGGTCGGACGTTCTGCATAACGCTCGACATTCTTAAACAACGACGATCAACCTGGAAACACAAAAAATAGCAGAGAAGACCAAGTCGAGAAACCTTAGACTCACATACCTTCGCGGGTTTACCGTGACTCCTACGCGGTAAGGAGACTCCATGAAAGCTAAAAATAGACGAGTAAGTAATATTAGGCCCATAAGTTTTGGCACTAGAGCGATACACACCAAGCTTATTAAGCAGAAGTAGTTAAAACAGCATGACTTTCGTATTTGTTACTGTTTTTAGCATTTTGACTCCATGACTCCAGAGTTGAGCAGGAGGAAACGAGTGGCTTGGGGAACGTTTAAGAGCATCGAAGATGTAGTGAAGAGGACAAAGAACATCCGACTCCGTGCCCACCTTTTCGACTCGACAATTATCCCTGCCCTAACGTATGCAGCAGAAACCTGGTCGCTACGTAAGCAGGATGAAAGATCACTTGCCGTTATCGAACGCGCAGTCGAAAGGTCGATGCTAGGAGTATCTCGTATTTCGCAAATGAGACAAAGGATCCGAACTTCCGACCTACGTCAACGATCGAAAATCAGAGACGCCGTTCTACACGCCAGGATATCGAAAATAAGGTGGGCCGGACACGTGATGCGCTTCAACGACAACCGATGGACGAGAGCCGTTACCGACTGGATTCCTCGGGACGTCAAGCGCTCTAAAGGAAGACCACTGACCCGTTGGTCCGACTTCTTTACGAAAGCGATAGAAGAAAGATATGATGCTCAGCGAATCCCTAGAGCGAGGAGGACCCACTGGGCTACTCTTGCACGCGAAAGGAAAAATGGAAGTGATGCTGGTACCCGCTCAAGTCACTCGACGATCAACGGGACGACAGGCGATACAGGTGACTTTGGTATCGCTCGATTGCGCATTCCCATGCAAACATTTTGGTAAACAACTTGCCCGTACTTGCTTCAAAATGGAGCTGTCGTGGGAAGAAATTCGCTCTCTACTCTGGCACGAATGGCGCATAGGGAAAAATGCTGGTGAAGCAGTGTGCAATACTGATCGCGCCCAAGGCGATGATACAGTTGCAGGACGACCAGGAAGCGGCTCGTAAAGTTCAAAGCTGGAGAGAACAGTATGAAGGATCGGTCGCTCTCAAACCTCCCACAGGAAGCTCCTTTGATCTTGCGGGCCTCTTCACTAGCATTTCCCCTAGGTGCTATTCGGACACGAGTAGCAAGCGAATTTGTTCCCATGACAGCTCTATCCCTAAGGAAGTATAGGCAAGTGTTATACTGAAATGTTCGCTAGAAATGCACAATCGAATGGTATCAAAATCCTACAATTTTAAAAATGATAAGAAAAGTTTGGAAAACTAATCTTTATTTAAAGCTCCACGAGTTGGTATCTTTTTTCCAATCGATTGCTCTTCTTTCCGGTCGATGGGTTTCCCGATTGCTTGTGGCTGACGAGAGTCCCTGGATTAGATTGTAAGGCTCTGAAGAAGGCGTAATAGCCGAAACATCAGCCACAAGCAATCGCGAAACCCATCGACCGGAAAGAAGAGCAATCGATTGGGAAAAGATACTAACCTCGTGAAGCTTCAAATAAAGATTAGTTTTCTAAGCATTTCTTCTCATATTCAAAATTTTATATTACAAACATGCCGAGGTTTCAAAAAAGTCGGTCTTTCGAGTTCCTACAATTTCAATCACTTCTGGTTAATAAATCTTGTGTTTATTGCTCTAATGCCGAAACTTATGGAACGACGTGATATACGATGCGACTGACAACTGCAGAGGAACGAAGGAATGATGAGAAGATCAGTGCTGTTTTACAACAGAGCGGTAGATCCTATCAATAGAAAAGAGCGGGAAAGATATTTATGAATAATATTTTGAAAACTGACATTCATCAGCCTCGCCAAAAACCGGTCAATAGTCGTTTCTCCTACGATTTAGCTACAACTTTTTCGGAGTCTTTTCCACGATATAAGCCAAATTTTACAAAAAAAAAACTTATAAATAACGCCGATAAAAAGAGAAGGGGGGATAGAACTTGACATGAATTTCCCGGAAACGATTAAGAACAGTTTCCGCATAAGCTCAACATTTGAACCACCAAAGTTCGCGCCAAAAATTCGTTCGCTTTGGAGCGACAGTTGTCCGTAGGCTCAGCGTTTCATCACTGAGCGTGATATCGCCTGCCAAAAGGTGCCGTGGCCGAGTGGATGTAGTGCTTGCCGTAGCTCGCGTACAGTCGTCGCTCCTCCCAACTCTCTCCGGCCGTCAACATGAGCGCCCTATTGAACGCCACAGCCAGGCTATCCTTGAGACTCTACGGAGACCTGCTCGACAAGTGTCTACGTCATTCAAGAAGAAGGAAAACGAATCGAATGCGAGAAGTACTGGGACCCGCGCAACAAAAATTGTAAAGACGGGTCGTGTGAATAATCAAATGAATAGAAATTGCCATTCAATACATAGAAATTATCTAAGGCATGAATCCAATGATTTTGAGTGATGAGCATCACTTTGAACCTCGAACGAGAATCGAACCCGCGTCTCAACTTTTCGGGGAGCGCGTGCTGTCCTGTTGCACTACCAGGGTCCATGTTCTTCTGTCACTTTTTCTGCGATATACCTTAGGCATATCATCTCGGGCAGTGCGATAGTGTAGTCTGTACGCACAGGTTTCTTGAGCTAACATCTCCAACAGCTCTCGTCATGTTTGGTTTTTTCTTTGTCCACTCAAAGAAGAAAGAAAACATCGTAGGAGGAGAAGGCAGAAAATGGCAGTTTTACGTTGGCTAATAGATTGCCGTATGCATGGAAATCTGTACACGTGGTCGTGAGAGCTCCAGAGCGTTATACTGTTCGCTCGATACGGAGCGGGTTAGAATTTATCCCTATCAGTGCCATCAGCAATCGCTGCTACTACCCTTCTGATCTTTTGCTCATTTCTCAGCTTCCTTGTAGTTGTTTTACATAATTTAGTCCCTCCTACCAAATGATTGAGCGTCTCATCGTGGCTGGGAGGTGCTCCTTGGTGCTGGACTGCGCAGTACAGCGGGAGGTGGGGTTCACCCCATAGCAGAGTTACCCAAGCTGAGAAGTATTCCGACGTTTCCACACGGAATGCTTAACTTAGAGTAAACCGTAACAGGAATGGCCGCTGTCTTGGTAGCTACTGATCGTGAGATGGTATCTCCCTGTCATAAGCGTCCGCGACTGCTATAACCCTTTCACGACCGTGGACACCTCCTCCACATCTCTAACTCCAGTGTGGGGACGCGTTGAATGTATTACTGTATTGCTTCAATCATACTGCTGTTACGACTTTCCTATGTTATGTTATAACTAAATATAATGTTGGACAGGTAAGGGCTCTTGTAGAGCCCGATACACGTGTTTCGTCCTTACAGACTCGTCAGCCGTGCAGAACCCGTCGTCTTTCGATCTTTTATAGTCAGTTCTCTCGGGAGCCCTACTCTCCTTACAGAGAGGTATCGAAGACGAACGTTTTACACTTGATGTCAAGTGAAATCTTCACCTAACACAGAGTAGGGCTCCCTAGAGAACTAACTATTAAAAAGATCCAAAGACGACGGATTCTGCCTGACTGACGAGTCTGTAAGGACGAAACACGTGTATCGGGCTGCACAAGAGCCCTTACCGGACCACATGACAAGTTGGCTCAAATGATAATGGAAGTATCTATTGAAATTTAGGCGTGGTCTTAATAAAACACTTGAAATAAAGGTATAATATGAATATAATGTTGTTATAAGTAAGAAAATAGCAACAACAATATAATCGAAATGTTACAGTAATACTCAATGCGTTCCCATGCATATGCATAAGGTTAGAGATGCACAAGCAGTGGGCCCGAGATCCCGAAAGGGCTGATGTTCGACAACCCACGAAGGCCCCTGCTAGGTTTACCTCGTAACTCCAAGGAAGGAAATACGGCTAAACCAGCACATTTTCATGTGCTGGGGTCCGCACAATTGGTGAAGACGAATTGTCCAAGTAAGTAAATAAGTAAATAATTTAGCTTACTGTGTTGAACTTAGAGCTTTTCTATATCTGGAGCGTTATTTTTCGGTTTTGGGAACTGATATGGTAATTAGTCGTGTTCTTTAGAGATCTATCTTTTTTTTTGAATTGTTTAATGAGCATAATGCTGTTGTCTTGCTGCGAGATTCCCGTGTATTTACACCGTCAATTATTATTCATAATAGTAGTTCTAGTCAGTTATTTTACTAATAGCGCATTGGTTAGAGATGCCCTGTAGTGAACACGTGTTCGCTGGTTTGATCTCGTGCTCCGATCTTACCAAGCTCTAAGGATTGCCTCGTAATCAGACGTAACCTCACGCCAAACATCAGGCTCATTTTTTCAAATGAACTAGGCACATTCGTCGATCATATAAGGCCCTGCGATTGGTACTCCACAACAACTGCAAGATCTGAAAGGAAAGCGGTGATTTTCAAAAGAAGCCATTTAATATTCAGATAAAATTTATGTACTGAGGTGTTCCTGACTGGGCTATGTAAGTGTCCGGCTGGGTGGATTACATATCAGTTAGACCTATTCAGGCTTTTGAGGAAGTGATGCCACCGAAACATCAACCAGGTTGAATTAACTTTCATTTATCACCTATCGTCCCGCGATCATTGAGTGGTTCGAGCGTGTATCAGTAAAACTTCCATTTATACCTTACGCGTACAATAGTAGCCCAGTGAGGTCACCTCGCTGTCGGGATTCGCTAAGCATCAGATCATTCTTATACGGCTTTTTTTGTGGCATTCGACCATTGAGACCGTGGTCTTCCTGTTGTGCCTTTGAGATCCTGAAGATTGCAGTCGGTAACGGCAATCATCCATCTGCTTTCGTTAGAAGGCACTGCGTGTTCGGTTCACCTGAACTTTGATAGCTTGGAATCTAGAACAACGTCTTCGATCTTCGGTCGTTTACTCATGTGAGAACTTTGAATCGTTTCTCTTATTTGCGGTATACTCCTAGGCACCGACCTCTTGACTGCGAGTACGAACGTCACGTCTGTCATCTTGCATACCTATCGACCACGTTTATGATACATATGTTTAAGGAAGAAAAATCGTACAATCCGAAAGAAGGGCACGAAGTCGATGCTCTCAAACGTTATACGTGAAATTCGAAACTAAGCCGCTCCTTATGAACATCGTGACTGTGAGATTTGGCCGGAAACGAATCTTTCTACAAGCATTTTCGAAATCATTCAACAATCGTTCGTTTGGCTGATGCTAGATGTTATAATAACGATGCCATCAGCAACACGAAGATGGTGTAATTGTCGACCATCGGTCCCTCGTTGTTTCATCATAATCATTCTTTGTAATTCACATAACATTCTGGAAGGTGATTTTAAATGTTTTGGCGAGATGATGTCACAATGTCGTATCCCTCTTCTATTTAGATAAGAATAGTTCTTCTCTAGTATTGAGAGAATTTTGTTATTGGGAATCGTGTGAACTGAGAACGAAAAGACTATCTAATTCGTCAGTTTGCCCAGTTCGTACCACCAGCCGACAGCTTGCAAATCGTTTCGATGTGTAATAGATGAAGTCCACGTAATTGAGTTGCAAGGCTCGTGGCATTCCGTAATGGATATTGCAAGGCTTGTTAATTTCTTGCCTCCTCCATACAATCATCTCGTAGAATATCACACTTTGAGGAATCAGCTGTTATAACGCGTTGCAAATGAATTGGCTCGTTGTCAGAAGATAAATGGGCTTAAGTGAGCTATATAGAGATCATGACAGATCTCTTCTGTGCGAAACGTCCAGTCTTCCTCACATATTTCTTTATTTTCAATGCGATCAAATGCTTCAACTTTTTTCAAAATATGCGACTAATCTGCTCTGCGTCGGCGAGAAGATGATTCCAAAAGCTGTGCTTTTTAAGTTATGCAATCGTCACTTAATTCACTGTGAACTTTACCGGTTGAAATTGAGTTTGTTATGATCTATACCTCAAAAAAATAACAGGCAACCCACTGAAGTAAAATGAGCTTCCACGTTTTCTTTGGAGTATTCCGTTTTTTTTTTTTTGCATTCTGCTTTTCGAGAAATGTCCTTCAAACACCCAAACGATTGGAAAACACAGAATCTATCCAAAGATTTAGCACTTTACTTGGACCTATTATATGGCCGATGTTTGCAACTGTACACTTGCGTTGGTTTTCTTCAAAAATTAAGTATTTCGCATCTCTCTATCGCATAGTTTTTAATGCGACATAAAGTACCACTTTTGGTACAAAATTATTCAGAGGCCTTTTTGGCTGGACAAAGTCGCACTATCAGGCTTTCAGTAGTCACACAATAGCATGAGAAACAATGATTCCAACACTATGCTTAAAATCCTAAAAGGCCTTTTATTGCGCTCGGACGGGAAGAAAATTTGATCTTTGCAGCTCATTGTTTGCACCGCTGGCGTGCTCAGTGGACTTTTAGTGCTAGCTCTAAAGCATAGCGATGGTTCCTTGGATTTAGTGTTCAAAAAGGCTTTCGAAGTGCGCTGTACTAATGGAAAGAAAGGTTCTTCTTGGTTATGTAGGAACAAATGTATATCTCATCTCATTCGCTGTACAAGAATTTTTCACAGAATTGCTAGTAATCATTCGAAAGCTTGAGTCTCTGGCTAGCGCAGTACATAGGCGTTTTTCAAGACACACTTTTATAACGCTGTAAAATTCAAAATGAAATTATGCTTCACATGACCACGCGTCTTTTTTATCTCTTTAGATTCCGCTGAACAAAGCTCGTTTCTTAGGGTGCTAGTACTTCTTCAATAGCACAAATCTCGGAGAACTCAGAAATATGTTGGCATTTTGGAAAAACTCTTTCCATAGCGCTGTAGAAGACCAAAAACATTTGTGTTTTACACCTCACCAGACAGTTCTTTATCTTATGCCTACTGCATATCATTCAATAGCGTAATATTCGAAGATTCCAAGGTTGTGAATATTTTTTGGAAAGACCGTTTCTCTAGCAGCGAAAATAAGATTGATTCACATACACGACCATGTGTTCTTTGATGAAATCACGGGCGATGTATGGACTGGCAAGGCGGCTGGCGCGATGATCCATCGATTGTCTCACGTGGAAGTGCGGAGTTTATTATTCATTTCGAAAGTGCTTCCCCTCTCTGGAAGAAACTCTAGGTTAAATGATTGACTCAGATACTGCGAGAATTTATCTACATGATCACATGCTTTTTGTGCTTCCAGCGAAGTAGTAATGGAATAACGCGACAGATGTGAAACAAAATTTTATTATGAATTTTGTAGCGCTATAAAGAGGTCTTTAACCGGCAATGTATGGCTGTGGCCAGAGATTTGAGTTTTCAATGATTACTAACACTCCTATGAAAAATTCTCGTACAGCGAATGAGATCAAATATTCATTTCTTTCCTAATAATCGAAATAAACCAAAAAAAAAAATTCACGTTCCACCGCAGCCATACATAGCCATTTCTTCTCACATTGAGTTATATATACGCATAAACATTGAGCGTGTGGAGGAAATCGTAGAGTATCAGGAATTCAAAGAAACACTGAAATTTTAGTGAAAGAGAAAGCGTTTCTAATATTTAGCAAATATCCTCCGCTTTTGAATAGCCAGTTGAAATCACTTCGCGCAGTGCGATTACAATTATGGTTGAACGGACGTCATATGCAATTTGCAACATAATTGTGGACAAAGTATGCAGTAAATATAGTTTTTTATGTATTGTGAGAACTTTTGGGTACTTCAGATAGCAGAAGAACGCGCGCGCACGATTTCCACCATGCATTGGTCTCAATACACGTGTTGCGAAGATACTGGTCACCTTTTGACTTTCAAATAGAATGTTTCAGTTGGTATTGGACTCGATTGTTGTTATAAAATCAAGCATAGAGATACTCGTGTATGCAAAATTTGCAGCTGAATGTAGTATACGTGGCTTCACGCATGCATCTTGAAAAGCAAATACAAACTAATAGCTTTGTATTCAAACTTTCATCAATAGGGTAATAGCTACTATGTGGAAAACAACTCCCTTATTTGACACATTGAAGAAATTTCTGAATAGTCCGTAATTAAGGAAACGTTTAAGCCGATTAGAGTAAGCCGATTAACAATTTCACTACTTGATTCAAGTTGCGGTTTCACATGTAATCCTTGCAGTGATCGAATAACTCGAATACGTACTGGCAAACTGTTTATACCTTCCGCACGAAGAAAAGTATTTCACGTAAACATCCCTTTGCGAAGCGCGAAAAGCTTTTAGTTTCTGTTATTCTTCCATTTTTTGGCGACACGATGGCTATGGACATTATACAAAGCTTTGCCATTGTACAGATTTACCATTACTTAGGTTTGTGGTGGAAGTGTCAATTCCTTCCGCTTGGGGACCTTCTTCTATGGATGTGCATTGCAACTTCACACAGAGAACGCTAACCAAGCTCTGTACAGTAAACCACTGATGTGCATAAAGATGTAATTCTTGAAACCGAAGAAAAATGGGATTTTCGAGAAGCTTTGATTAGCCGATGTGAGGTTTTCGAGAAACTCCACGTCGCTGATCGTGTGTGTCTGCAGATTCTTCTTCCAGAAGCTTCAAATATTCATGGAATTCTCATCACAACTGATTAAAGCGACTTCTCTGGTGATGACATGAACGACATCGGCGGCTGGCTTAGATTAGAGAATTATCTCCTTGAGCGCGAATGGTGATGGCGTCGCGGCACTGAGTATATTCGCATAACCTCGCCGCAATCCCTTTCCAGCAAAGTCTGTTCTTGATGGGTTTTCTTTCCAAATTGTGTTTTTTCTATTTCAATCCAATCTACATTCCAATGCACTTCATTTTTATGATTCTGTGATCGCTCTTATGCTCAGAGAGTTAGACGTAAGCATCTAGCACCGTACAAATCAGAAGTTAAATCTGCAGGAAAACATCTTATCTATCTACAAATGCTCTCTCAAATAAATAATGTGCTTCCTATGTAACAATCAAGGGGAATTCAATATCAAAAACAACATCAGCGTTGTGTGTACGCATGAGAAACCTTCCTAAGCGGAAACCAAAAATCTACGCAATAATCAGAATCTTATAGATCACGGATATTGCAGCATCAATCAAACGTTTTGATCAATTTGTAGCTTCAAATATTAGCATCGAAATTGTGTTCCACTGGAACAGCAGAATATGTGGATGTGGCTAAACGACAATTTTCTCCGCCCACAAATTTTCCATTTCTATGCACGACATATAGGGTTGCTAAATTCATCGTACCATCACTTTGAAATGAAAACTTTTTACCAATACCAAGTGGCCTTTATCTTTGAACGAAAGTATGACATGGCTCGTGCTTTTGTTCGAATTACTTTTTCAGTCTTTATCACTCTAAAAAATCGACACGAGGCTTTTTATGTGAATAAAGACATGGTTCGGTACAACGATGGGCTTCGCGTTTATCCATGCGAATATACAATTATCTCTACGATGTTCCATGAGACTGAATTTGTGAAGCATTCCAAAGATGGATCTTCGCACAACGCTCAGTCCTCTTCACCTTTGTCTTTGTCGTATACTTAGTTGATTTTCAAGAAATTCCATCAGTCTTATAAATGCTCTTTATAGCTTTTATGTGGACCTGATGATGTTGTTAATTTCGTTGATGGGCCTCGGTAATTCGTGTTTCCAGTGTTTATCTGCCGATAATCTACTAACTTAATGAGTGGATTAACCAGAATCCATCAGATATAATAGCCTTCATAGCAGAGCTGCCCAGGAAATGAGCAGTATTTCAAACTGATGAAAACTTGCCGCTAATTTCGCAACTCACAGCTTTGCTCTTTCATGCATTCTTATTGTTATAAATAATTTACATGATTTTCATAACACTTTTGTTGTTTTTGTGCATTTGAATGTTAAGATTGTATGTGCAATACAGCATGACTGACATTCGCTACGTAGACGGATATTTGCTTAACTGATGGACCGTGAAAATTGCCGATAGTGGTTCCACTCCACCTACCTTAATGTCCTCTTTAGTGCGTGTTGTCGTCTAAGAGCCACAACACTATGGCCAACTGTTTTTTCGTATGTATAGGGGATTACTGTAGCATGAAAGTAGCATTATGCTGATGATTCGCGTAGTTCAACGGGAGTGTCCAGCTTCTTTAGTTTACTACACACCTTAACAAATTTTTGAGGTCATAGAACATTACTTGCTATGATTTTGAACTTTAGCTATCTCGGTAATGAGTCTTATAAGCATGACTGAACTATATTATCACTTCATGTGAAAAAAGCCTAGATTTCGAAAGCCATGATCATAGTTAGAGGAAGCGAGCAAATTCGTTTCATCTAATTCATTTCCCATTTTGATCTTATTTCTGAATGACGGACCGTACGCATATATCTACATATAATGTAATATATACATATATATTCATATATATATATATATATATATAAACTTATTTGTGAAGCTCAGTGATTAGAGGCGTACTGCGATACACACGTGGTCGATGGTTTGATCTTACACCCAAGGTTGACCACAGCTTTCATTTTCCCGGATTGTCGAATTGGTGACAGGCTTATGTGGTGAATTAGCAGCACTGACTCAGAAAGGTCACGGCGATTCATTGTAAAGGCAAGATATGCATTCAGTCGCCTCAAAAAAGCTTGAAGTTGGATACATGGCGTGCCCCTGCGGGATCGATTTAATTTCTAGCTTTTCTTCAAGTCGATATCTATATTTATTTCCTGTTGTTAGCAGGCGAATGCACACCTTTATATTCTCTTTGCTGATGCTCTAGACAGAGCTATTCATTTGTCAGTAGATTTGTGAACTCTGGAATGGAGGCTGAGTGGATATGAACTCAAATATGATCTCTGTCTCTTGGAGACGACGATGACGCGCTTAGAACTGGGTGCAAGCATTGCTGGCCATGATATGAGACGAACTTTAAATTTATCTGCTCCTCAACTGAGAGATTACCAAACTGGTATGAATGTCATGCGATTTTGAGCGTAGGAAGCATGTTGAAAGGACACAAGATCGTCTTTTATCTCGAATGAAAGTTCCATATGATGAACTTGTAAAAATGAATTCTAATGGCGACTTCAGCACGAAGCAAGCCACGTGCAAATGATCTGCACAGCGTGAAATTAAAGTCGGAGTGAGCGAAAATGTGAGCCGTAAGTCCTGGGAAGACCTCTAAAGGCTTATTGGATCGACAACTTGAGACTTGACAACTCATTGATGTCGCGTAGTTAATGCGTTTCCACACTGTCTATCTAGAATAGTGTTGCTTTGAACTAACTATTGTTCAACTTTGAATCTACTGATTTTCAGCTTCAGTTTCTGAACTGATCGCTAACTCTCAAATTCGCAATCCCCATTGGTATTATTTTCCGACATTTCGAGCTCAATGCTCACAATTCCAGCGAATTTAATTATTTGTATTCGCTTCTAATTGAAGAGACAGGTGAAAAGGCAGCAATGAGTGCCGCTACTTTCTTATTCGTACGACACTTCAAAATGCTCCTCTTTTCATTTACACTTTACTCGTCACTTTACTGACTGTGATTCATGAGCCTACAAGCGGACTTTATTAGCATTTCCCACTCTTAAATATGAAGTAGAGCATTGAGCTGAGCAGAGGATATACAAAAGATCCTCGTGACTTCTATGTACTCAATGCCATTGATCGTTTCTGTCTATAATTTTGTTTTTTGCCTATACAGTTGAGTGATGCGCCATTATAGTGCATCCGCCACTCAGTAGCAACGCCGAGAGCTTTATTCTTTTATTTATGTGGAGTGCTGTACAAAAACGTTTGCGTCAGCCGGGATTCGAACCTAGATCTCACTCTTTCCGAGAGCGTATGCTAACCGTTGCACTACCGACGCTCGTTTTGCACAGCACTCTTATTTACGGAAAGAGTGAAATCTGGGTTCGAATCCCGGCTGACGCAAACGTTTTTGCACAGCACTCCACATATTGGGTATACTGTAACATCATACCACTGCAAGTGGTAGTCAAAATAGAAAGAATTTAGACTGTTATTTTTTGGTTATTCTTATCGGATCTTATAAAATCGCTATTAAGTAAAATCCTTTGTAGGACTTTGTGTCTCGAAGTGTTAAAACAAACAAAAACGTTGAATTTAACGTCTTCAATTGCATTTGTTTTCTCACTGTGTTTCGTAAAGGAAACAAGATTGACAACCCTGAGGCGATTGTGCGCACACATTCCAAAACACACGAGCCTTTACATTTAACCCATGGAAACCATTTTTGATCCTCTTAGACCGCTTCCAAGTTCTTTCCCATTTTATGAACCGAAATAAATAACGATGATTTTGAGTAACTAGATGGCCGTACCTTCACTGATTACCGATTACTGAAGGCTGATTTCAATGCGCTGATCGGCCACATTGTGATTAGTATGCTGTCCAAAAACTGAAGTGTGGTTTTTTACTATTTTTTTTTAAGTTATTGAAATTATAATTAATTTGTTAATGAAAGGTTGGAATATCTCTCTAATACTCACTTTAGAAAGTATGGCACTTTGTAGAAATTTATATGAACTAGTTGATTATAACTCAATTTCCAGCAGATTTGTACATTAAATGCCAAACTGCACAAAAAAGTGTGTTTTCTCATTTTAGAGAGGGGAAACGCTTCCTAACGAGGTTTCCACTTCAGCGAATCGTAGCTGACATGGACATCTGCTGTATGTCGACTTCATGTTCGCCTAATTCCGTCTTCTGTTATGGTGATAACGCATGCGCTACGGTTTTTCTGAGCTATACTTCGTTATGCTTCCGAATTTACCTTTTCTCTGTGGATATAATAGCGACGAGTGTTACTCAGTAGGCGCAAGTGCCCTATGCCACCCACAAATATGATCGCCGAGCTCGGCCTTACCCATAGTCAGCCAATCCCATCTTCCACTGGATTCGCAGTTTGATCCCTGGCTCGTCTGGTAGAAGCTCTATGTGAAGAATCGAACAAAACTGCGCTGGGACCCGAGCTGTCTTTGAAGGCAGATCGTATAAAAATGAGTAGAAAACTCAAGTGACAAAATCGCACAACCTTGACACTTTTATTTTAGCGCACAAAAAGGTATATATGTACACTGTCCATTATTTATCCTCATATTTCCTGTCAAGGATGTGTTCAATTAGCATTCCACGGCATTTATGAACAAGACAAAGTCTTCATTCAAGTGATGATCGCGAGGATGCGAATTGAATGCTAGATTTTCTGAGATCCATAATATTTAAAAAAACTGCAGTACGGGTCAAATAAAGTGATGGAGTGATATTTACGTTTTGCTATGTACCATGTGAAAACTGGGTCCTTTCCAGGTGCTCTGCTTACGTTTCATCTCATTACAGAGATCCGCGATAGATGTTTAGCACAATATGATAACCCGCCTTATTATAATCCGAAGCCGTAGTAATACTCTGAAGTGATTTCCTCGATAGCGATAACAGGAAATTATTTCCGACTTATTCAATTCATTTATCAACCCTTTGAAGACAACTTTACGAGAGAATAGGAGACGGTTAAAGCTCGCGAGTATTGGAACTTGTATAATAACAAAGCCTTAGTCTCATTACGAGCTTCATCCAGAACCTGACAGATATTATTTATTTGCTTTGCTTTTATATCAAACATTTTACTCGGTTCGCCACCAAATACCTTTCCATTTCGTCATTTTCTCCAGCCAATTCGTTCTATCATATCAATCAACTTTGAAGATTGTTTGCATTTTTTCCTAAATTCGACTGCTGCTTGAAGTTTCTTTGGCCTCTTTATTAATGTCGCTAACGATAGTAGAGTTCATTATTAGTGCAATTTTGAGTGATAGGGCATTCCCAAATTTTGTCGCACTTACCACAGACCTTCGTAGATCAGAAGGGGCTCAAACGATTTCACATTAATGAGGAATAAACTATTGTCAGCTCCTAAGCTACAACTGAGACTGCAGTCTCAACTTATTGGTTTTATTCAGTAAAAAGAATCTATTAATCTCCACATATTGCCTAGTGAACTTGCTAGCAGAATCTTATGTAGTCCACTTTGATACATTCCAAAACTTTCAAATATTATGAATCCTTCAGAGGTGTTTCAAGCAGAGACTTGGCCAAATTTCACACTCTGAAAATTTTGTTGAATTAATTAAAGGTGGCTGTCAATTGTCCGCAAGCTCTTCAATTGAAATAGAGTACGTATGCGTTTCTACTTAGTTATGGGCGGTAGGGGTGCGAAACTGTTGGAATCAACCATTTTGGTATTTCTAATAATTTTGAGTGAATAGAAGTTAAAAGAGATTGTGCACGCGTTTCTGTGCTTCAAAATGACAGTCACTGTGAACTCTTAGACATTAAATTACTTGCGGGTTATTGACATGCAAAACAATAACAACATTATTAACCGCAGCAGCTACCTATCAACTTTGACATCGCTTAATAATTCAAGTTCTTCCCAACAAGGCAGACAAGAGTTTATTTTAGTACAGTTTACTTGAGCAACTGACGTTAGCGGATCCCGCCGTTTTCGGAACCTGGAAAGACTAGGTTATCTACAGCCCAGTCAGTCAATTAAATTGTCTCCACAATCCGAACACATAAGCCACCCAACTCTTTCAGTCAGGTCAAAAAGAAAACAACATTTCGACGAACTCACCATAATCTATGAATTTTTTACTGAGTTTCCACTTGGAGACTAACCGTGAACAGCTCACATGAACTGCCATTGCGCCTCTATCCAAATATTAGTCTCATATACTAAAATAGGAATATAGAAACGTAGAACAAAGAGAAATGGCGGAGTGCTTTGAAGTACATGTCATCATCCTGCCATAGGAATAAATGCACGCAAGATTGTCGAAGCATGAATATTTGCCATGAATTCACAAATGAGCCGCAGGGGAGAATGTACTATTATTTCGCAAGAATTGACACTTTATGAGAAACTGATATTTTGACATAAAGAGGTGCAATGGCATTTTCTTGTGAACTGTGCACAAGTAAATTTTACGGGTAGTATTCAGTTCCTCTGCTTCTGATTTGATCAAAAGCTAGATTTTTGGTTTTCAACCTATTTTTCCAGGCTCTGAAAAAGGTGAAGTTGAAACAAGGTCAGCTGTTGAAATATAGGAAAAACTGTGTTTTATAGACGATTAATTTTCTGCAGGACCACTAAATTTATCCATTTCTCTTGCCACCACTCACCCACTGTGCCTGGTCAATCTACACGTTACAGAGGTGGCTGGAAACAAAAAGGCTTTCTCAGTGTTGATCTTATCTTGAAGATTACTACCCTATCTACTTCCTTTTACCTTCCTGGTTTTATGTGGTTCGAATACGACAAATCGAAATCGCCTCAGGGCTAAGATCGAAAATCGATTCAGACTCAGTGCCAGCATGACTTATGAGTAATATCCTACAAACTCGCTACTTGAATCTTTACGCCATGCTCAAAGGGAATGTTTGACTAGAACGCGACATTTATGTACCACCGTATCAGTACATATTTCTGTGGACGTGTAAAAAGACATGGTGAACCGATTTGTTGGAGATCTCGTTTCATTTATAGCTCGTCAGAAAGGTAAAGATAGAGGAGGAAAGCTTCTGGCAATAAAAGGTCGACCGATAACACATTTAAAGGGCGGTTGATTGGAGTGGACCTCGAATTTCGTGTAGGGCGTTATATGTTAATCATGCGCGACGTTGGTATAACTTTTTCAAGATTGATAACTGATGTGTTAGTGATTTCACCTTCTTCAGAGCCCGAAAGTACCATACAATCATAATTTGTTGACCTGTTAATCTCCCTGGCTCTGATATGAATCTAGTTTGTCAACTAAGAATCTACCTAAAAGAAGAAGTTCACAGTTCAGTGGGATGTTCACCGACTATTATGATATGATTGTATGGTAAGTCTAGCTCATAAGACAAAACTGCCAAAACGTCAACCATCGCATTCGTTCGTAACTATATCATCAGGTTTTCACACTATGCTCGTGTATCTGAGCGTATGCTTTGGATGGATACAACCTGTCAGAAACAAAGCTGCTATTCTGTTCAAAACATTATGCTTCTCCTCGAGTACTTTTACCGGCACTGTTCTGTAATGGCGGCGCCAATTGAGGCCTTCGGTAAAAGCGTATTCTTTGCATGCATGATTATCTGATAGCTTAAATCAAGTGAATTTCAAAGGTAAATTTTATTTATCATATTGCTTCTTTTTAACACCGTATCAGTCAAAATGAGATTTTGTTTCACATTTCAAGAGTTCTCGCTTGATAAAATTTTTTTATAACAAAATTTTGATCATTACATAGAACAAATATTTCTGATTAAGAAATTGTGTTTGCTGTTTGGTATTACAGCTGTACCCACACCCTAGCCGACTAGAAGTGCTCACTGAGCGTGAAACTCAATATTCTTTCGGTCGTTACAAAGGTCGGAGAAGTAATTTCCAAAAGCCAGATATACCATTATAATCAATTTTCTCTATCTCACGATAAGAAGTTCATTACAATAAAACTTTAAATCAGCAAGAAATCTTCGAATGAGAAACAAAATCTTATTTTGACTGGTACGGCCTCAAAAGTAAGCTGTTTGGAAATTGCTTATGGTATTGAAATTCACTTGGTCTGACCTATCGATAAATCACACAAAAGTTTTACAAAAGCAAAAAATACGTTTTTACTGAAAGCCTCATGTGGCGCCGCCATAATAGAACAGTACCCTTTTACCTATATCATTTTTTTTCGCAGTTGACCATCTTACATTTCCACTCTTCTGCTCCTTTTTACCACTTTACAACAAAGTAACAAGTTTCGGCGAAGACACTGCACCTCGTAGGACTACGATGCTAAACGGCGCAGTGATCTGTCATTCACTTGTGAAAACAAATCTTTCACCTCTGGAAATCTTGTTAGAAGTGTGATAACCCTCGGTAGGATGTGTTGTTCTGGAGATAGTGAGACATCGTGTAATGATTTTGTTTTCCCATTCGTGTTTGATTACTTAGAAAAGTTCATATTCGAAAAGGAAGATACTGCTCATTTTCTTATGTAAAGATCCATGCATTCAAATTTATAAAAATATATATGCTTTTTTGTGTATGTTTATATATATGTATATATACATTATACGGTGTTCACACATGTGTGTCATGCATAAATCTGCGTATAAATATATTTATTAATTAATTATTTATTCATTTATTCATGTAAGTTGCAGAAATCTTCAGTTCTATTTCCTTTTCGGAACGTTGCAATGTTCGGACCATATATCCAAGAATTTTGAGTAATACATTGAAATTCGGAAGCTCAATTGAAAATTGAACTCGCGTTCTACGCTACCGAGAGCCTTGTTGTGCTATCACTCTTACATCTTCACTTGGGGTTCCAAGTTTCACATGTCGTTTAGCATTATTAAGTGTATTAGTTTTGATTCACATAATATTCACCTGCTATGCCAAATTGTTTCGTAGAAAATATTAGTATTCAGACCATATCTGTGGGCTTTTCCGCGCTATTAAACTCTTATGAAATCACATCTGTTTGCACAGTGACATTTTCCTAGCAGGCGGAGCTCTGAGGAACTGTAACCTACAAGAAGACAAGTGAGGAGATTGTACTAGGTGCTCATTTGGATCTATTGTTATTCTAAAGAATTATAAATGATAAGGATGTTTTCACCGCTCATTTATCAACTGGTGTTGCAACTTTATCCATGATTAGGTTTACATTCAGGAAGATAGCCTTATTCAAACTGCTCTGGGCCGTTTTGTAGGCCATCCGTGGCCAGTATTCTCTTTAATCACTAACCATGCAAAGTTTCAATCTTCCTGTAGACGATAAAATTCCACATTTCCTATATGCGATGAAGCAACTTTGTTCAGAAAGAACTGATTTGTGATATGATCTCTATGTGAAAATGCAGGACTTGATATGCATTTTACACGAAACTATCCTACCAACCTCGTTTCTTGATTTTAAGTTTTGAATATGCTGTGAGATTGCTGACTGGTTGTTTCTCTGATTTCATAAGACTCAATGAGAAACATTCTGATAGACAACATGAATCCTGTTTATGAGCGCTTGATTGTGATATCTTTCTAATTACTATTTTTTATTTTTCAAAGATTTTGTTATGTTCTTAGGTTCATAGTAATACTTCCTTTTCGGTTCTACACAGATTGTAATCAGCTTTGATTTGATGACATGTTTTGAGCCTTTTTTTTTTTTGGTATGGCACTTACACAGTATTAGACATCTGTTTCGCCTTTCCAGGCTCATCAGCAGTACGGTACCTTTCCGAAAAAAACTTAAAGTATGTTATCAGATTATCAAATTTTTAGATCGGCTGAGCCGAAAGGCATCGTGCCACTGATGAGCTTGCAATAGCTGAGCACGTATCTAGGTACTGTATAAGCGCCATTTGAGACCTTAAAAAGGGCTCAAATTATGCCATCAGATTACTAGATTATTACTGTTTTTGGATGAGGTTTATATAAACAGTTTAAAGTAAAGGTACGACTTTGATTCATAGCCACTAACACTTCCACCCACTCACTGTTTTTTGACGACGCCGGTTTCGATTTAGATGTTTCTGTCCATTCGAATTCATATGTGTATAAGGTCCTTCAACAAGCAGAATAGCTTTACATCCCTTGCAAACGAAATCCATGAAGAATCATCGATTCTAAAAGATTTATAAGCTCAGTTCGCTCAGGGAGGAGTCGAACGCTTATGGATCCTCAGTATTGTTCATTAACTCACCTAGTAGAGCCGTGTGAATTGCCTTAATGCCATTTTCATAATGGTATTTCTTATGAATGTAGCCTTTTCCGGCAGATTTTCACCTGACTTAGAAGGTCGTTTGATGTGACGACGTCAGCTCTACAGCTAAAGCGAAGTGCTTTTGTTACGCCCACATGTGAATAGACTGGCCAAAGTGTAGAAAAAACTTATATAAAGGTTAAGTTTCAGAACACTTTGTCTTCCTATATTGAAGTGCATTACTGCAGTCTCCTATAGAAAAATATCACGATGACAAATTCACCCGAGTCGACAACGCCGAGAGACTGATTCGAAATAATTATTTGGCGATTCTGATGTTGTGATGCATGGGCGGGTTCAGCTCTTGAGAACCCGTCTCTGTTGCTCACCATTTTTGATTTCTTTCACATCCGTCATTCACAGTACGATGATCGACTTGCGAAATTTTGTGCTTGAAATTCGACTTTTTCTCAAATTTTTTTCGTGTATAATGCCAATTCGAGCTCCAAAATACCTACGGAAGAGTACTTGCTGCTGACGTGGCTACTTTTTTTTTGAAATAGGATAGTATTCGAGTTGCTTGCTACCATGGCTGGCACGAAAGCGGATGAACGATTTTTTACTAACTATGATTTTGTTTTACATTTATGTTGCCTTTCAAGTTGGTTATGATTCAGTCTTTAAATTCTTTTGAGTTTGAGCATTTGATGTGGATCACCAAGGTCGTTCGACTCCTGTGAATTCTATATTGCTCTTTTTTATTTCGACAAAACTACAGAAGTTTATTTTCTCATACTTCTTCAGTCAGGTTTGTAATATTCTATTCAATAACATCACAGAGAGTTCACTAACATTATTAGAACTCCATGAATTTCTTACCTTTCATTTGGTATAAGGGCATTGTGTTGCCTTCATTGCTACCATGGAGACTTTTGATAGATGTCGACGAAGCGCAACACTAGATTTTTGATTAACAATGCATCTAGTAATGTTATCGACCTAGTTACCTGCCGTTAGAAGTCATTTTCAAAATCCGATTAGGCCGACCTGATCAATTTCTGCTGGTTGGCAGCTTGTTCGACTGTTGTCCAGTACACCAAGAAAACCCGTTGCCCAGCTACTCTTCATGCTCTTTTCAACACTATCGGCTTGAGTGAAGAATCGCTGTTTGTTGAGTGCCTTTTGTACTGTGACATCATCGGATCATGTTTGATAGTCGAACTATTTTAGTAGTCTGTAATTAGGGTTTATGGCATTGGTTTACAACCCCCAAGTGACATTATTTGGCAGAAACGAATGGTAAACTTGGTGACATAAGAGCTACTTTCCATCAACTTTTTGTCACTTATAAATTCCAAAAAATACAATGAGCCACTCAGGCTAAATGTAGCTTTGATTGTGTATCTGATATTTCATCAAAGCACATTGAGTGAAGGAATGCGATGAAAGACTCCTGAAGAAAGCAGTCCTAAACGAACAAACAAACTTACTAGGATACTGGACGGTCCATCTTCGCGAAATGTGCGGATCCCAGCAGATTTTCCATTCGTCTCTTCTTCTCGCGATTGCCGTCCCATGGTGGTGGCATGATTAGAACATCGCGGTTACCGCGAGTCCGCACCGTGATCTGTAAAAAATCGGCAGCTGAGACTACAGCTGAATAATTCCTCTTACAAACCGTCCGCCCAACGTGAGAATGGTTGTTCTCGGGGTCGGCGTAACTACATGGAGTCCACTCTACGCATCTCATCTATTTCAGAGTATGACTTGATATCATCATTAAGAGTAAGCTTAAAGAACGTAAGGAAAACATGACTGGTAGAACGTCTTAGAACGTAACTCTACAACTCGACCTATTTCATTACAGAGGCTCTAAGAGTTTGCTACTTACTCCGTATTCACCAATTCTATAGAAAATCTGCTCTGGCTTATTTCTTTGTTATGAAATTTTACGTTTCATTTATGAGAAAGAATTTTCCGTTCTGTTTTTTTTTCCCTTTATGCAATACTTCAGATGACTACTTTTTGCAATCTGCTCACTTTTCCGTAGTTTTCTCAGACTCGACTTTTATCATTTACCAATTGAAAAAAAACTTAATAATTCTTGTGTATTATCTCTTTAGTTCTGCGGGTATTCCGCATGGAGAGATCTTTGCCCGTGGTACCTACGACACGTGGAGCGCCCCCCAGAGATCGGGGAGTTGAATGAGACTCAAAAACAACTATTGATGCTCTGAAGGCAGGTGGATTTAGAGAAATACTCCCTGTTTCTGCCACAACAATTCAGAATACCTATTTCCTACGAGCCAATTTGGCCGTAAACCTGCAATCAAGTGACTAGGAGGCACATGGGAGGCGGTTGTGAGTTACCTCCAATGTTTGAGCTCCTCCCTTTCCCTTTAAAAGGCCTGACAAGCTATCTGCAAGTGCTTGGCTTATACGCCCAGAGCTCGGCAAGCTGCACGTTGCGCCCAAAAATCAAGCTCAATAGAGAATACGGGTTTTATTTTCTTGACTCTGAAACAGCCCACTATACCGCAGGGTTGAGAAGGACATGTACAGAGAGACAATAAATATCTCAGAGCAAACTAAGCTGCGGGGTCTGCGCCTACAAAATGTGTTCACTTGCATACGGATCCTCCATGAAGACCTCATATCGCAGGCAGAAAGGATAAGATACGACGTCATCGGTGTGGCTGAGACGAGAAGACCGCACCCAATCCAGGCTGGTTATAACATCATATGACAGCTATTTATCGGTACATGCGATTGTAGAGTGTCGCCAACGTTGTCATTTATAAAACAAATTTGACCATGAACATCAATTCATCAAAAAAAAAAAATAACAACGTGAATCGTACGTTACGGTCGACAATTTAGACCAATCGCCGGCTTCGTTCACCTTCGTCGTTTGCACACCAACATCAAGCAATGACCAAGGCGGACCCGAAGTTTTCTATAAAAACTTAGAGAAGTTCTTCAGAGAGGACTTTGAGCTCTTCTAGACGAAATAGACCATATCTTAGTAAGTCGAAGGTTTTGCCGAGCGCATTTCGCTGCTGTTCCAAAATTCTACACGTAATCATATCATCGCCTTTTTGCAGCATTCCATTTTTTGCTAAAAAAGGGAGAAAGTTGCTGAGTACAGACAACGGAATCCTATACTTTCGATGAGGTGGTATTTATTTGAATCATTTGAATCATTAGTCAACTTGTGGGAATTTCCCGTTATTAACAATAAAGTGAAGAATACGACTGGATCATCTAGCACCTTCACGTCAGTTCTATGAAATGCGAGAGTTCGAAAATCACCAAAAGACATTTGTCCGAAAACGCATTAGCTAGTAAACCCAATGTGGGATAGCACAAGCCGCCCAACATCTCACTTCCAAAATTGCATAACTCTGTTGAGAAGCATTCGATCTTGAAGAAAGAAAAGCAGCGGTTATGGTCGAAGTTGCAGAAGCTGAGAAGAGCTTTCGGAATGGTCACCGAAGATTTGCCAATAGAAAGCCCAAGATGATGTATTCCAACTCCATGATGAAAAAGTAACAGCTTCCAGAAAGACAGGGAAGAGAACAAGGATCACCCGAGTTCGTACCCACATTTCGATTCAATAGTTATCGCTGTGTTAACGCATGCATTATAAACCTATGGCTACGTAGACAACAAAAATGGCCATTTGACATTATTGCAGTGCAGTCGAAAGGTCGATGCTAGGAGTATGCGTTATGACACTAATGAGAGAAAGGATGTGATCTGACGCGTTTCAACGACGACCAATAAACGAAAGCCGCTACCGGCTGCATTGGTCAAGATGTTGGACGTGCAACAAGAGTGTCACCAAATCGATGATTTGGTTTCACCAAAAAAAAAACGCAGAAGGACATGATGCCCAGCAAATTCCTGTAACGAAGAGGGCCCACTGGATTACTCTTGGACCCGATAGTTAGATTAGAAAGCTATATTGGCGCAAGCTAGTGTAACTAGACTATCGACAGCACGACAAGTGACACAAGTGAATTCGTTGGTTACAAACCTATTATCACTTTTTTTTGCTACTTTACCACCCCTTCCATTCTGCTATTGCTTCTCATCCATTATTCACGACGATCATTGGGCCTTCTCATGGATTCTGCTGCCGCTTGAGGAGCTTGCCTTTTCATGTCGTCAAATGCAGATTGTCGAAAGGTCGATGACTTTTGGAATCCTTCGAGGGCTCCCCTAACACGTTGCCAGCTTTTTACCGCTCACACTCGTGTTTTCTATACTGGGAGGAGTCGTTTTTCTTACGTTTCCGAACGCCAACAATAAAACTGGAGGTGTAGAAACTTACAGCTTTTGCTGAGAAAAAAATGAACTGTCTCTCCAAAAACTTCACTTTGCTGGAAGATACGAGTCGGGAAAGAAAGGGGGCACCAGCTCACTTTGTACTATAATTTGAAAGTAAGATCTCACTTAACATGAGGTTCGGATTTTCGCGGCACTTCGTCGCAATTATGCTCTTTCATCATGGTTGATTTAGTGGATTACGGGGTACCGTTCGATGGCTTGCTCATTTTTGCTGCCTAATTTCCGAAGCATCAAACGATTTTCCAGAACCAACTATTGATTAGCCTGGGCATTGACCAAATAATAAGTTGGAACATCAAACATGTTGTATTGAAGCTGTACGGAATCTTGGCTGAAAGTAAGTTTTTTGCTATGTTAGGAAATAGCAGAGCAATTTATTTCTCTTCTATTGTTACTTTTATGATGCAACGAAATGGACGAATTCTGTTTTAACATCTCTTGAGATTAATACTATGATAGTTGAATTGCGCTAAGCACTTGTAATTTATTATTCACTGTTATTTTCATAGGTTTTAGGAGTTGATTCAGGGTGATGTAATACTACTAGTCTAGACTAGTAGAAGTCGATTTCCTGTGCCAAATAAAAACATGTATTATTGTTTTGTTTCTATTCTTAATCTTGATTGTATTCTTGATCTTAATTTTCTTAACTTAATTGATCCCATAGAGCTCACTGCGATGAAGATCGTCATGGAAATCCTTTTCACGAAAACTTAATAAATGGTTGTAGAGGTCCATTTGAGTGATTCTTGAGACTACCAGCGGTTCTACGAAAGAAGGATGAAGCCTGATAAGTTTTCCGCTTTAGGGTTCAAAAGCTATGGAGAAATAGTTGTCTTAGGCGTTTTCCTAATAAAACATTCCGCTTGAAGTCTTCGCATCACCGCTCTCTGAAGATCATTAACTCACCCTTTTATCAAGTGGGACACCCAACCGTGAAACACTCGCCACTGAACCGCTGCCAGTGATCTCTCAACACTATTTCCTCTGGAATCTATAACATCGTTCCTACCCATGCTAGACAAATGATATACACTGTGCTGTTGCCTGATTACCTTCTCGCTAAAGAATAATACTGAGAAAATTCTCCTGCTCCAGAAAGTTGAGATCTGAATTCGAACTAGTTCTCCTCAAATGTAGCTCACTCTGTTTTTCTTTTGAAATTGAAATGGTTTATTCGTTTGATTTTTGCTCAATTTACTTCATACATTGGAGCGAGCTTTTTTAAAGTGAGTATAATCGATGGCTTTTTAATAAAACAGCTCTTCCATATTTGATGTGAAGAAGAATGGCCTATAAACTAAACCCACAATTTCACCTTCCCATAAAGTTCGGTAGAGTATCTACATACAGGTGCTTTTGGCTTCATTTTGAATTGTTCATCACTGAATCGGAGTCTTCAACGTTGTAATTTTGTATGTAAAACATATTGAGAATTCTGAGTAACTCATCACTCTACTTAGACATTCTTTCTTGCGAACAAAGGATACTCTTTTTTTGCGATAAACGATGCCAGACTCTTTTCGATAATCATAATCATGAGAAAAAAAGATCTTGAGTGTTGTTCGAGTTGCCGACGGAGTTTGACTTCTGCAGTTGAGAAAATATTTCTGAACGTCGGTTATAAAGGCAGTCGTAGTCTATTATAACTGATATTGTTCGACAATCTGGTATCGAGTTATTGAACAGCGTGGAGGTGGTGGATACTGAAGTACTAAAGAGTTAGTAGGGAGTCAACCATATATTCATATTTGAATTTACTATTCATATTGTTGTGCACAAGGTACTCGGAAATAACTAATCTGAACGCATCAACGCATCATGCGCTGGAATTAATGTGAAAAGTGCAAAAATAATCGCAAAGAGCGAGAGTACTTAGATGCCTGAAAAACCAGGAAGACGAGGTAACTTTGAACCCGCGCTTACCATTTGCGTAGTCTCACTGAATCTTCAACTGCACAATCGTGGTCCTCGTTCTGCCATTTTTAACCTTATTCAACCGATTCTTATTCGTTATTCGGTAATAAGTGAAGATCGACTCATCCCGGGTAGAAAAAGTTTTAATAGAAGTGTTAGTGATCATTCGAATGGTCAGATCTCTGGCTACAGCTATACATAGTCGCTTCTCAAAAAGATCCTTTTACAGCACTGAAGCATACAAAATTATAATATGTTTTACACCCGCCGCTCGCCTTCATTTTTATCACACGTATAAATAGCTGAGCTGGAAGAAGAAAAACATATGATCGTGTAGAGAAAATCCCTTAGTATCTGAGCCAATCGTTTATTCAACGTTTCTTACAAAGCGGAGGAAAAATTTTCAATCAAATAACATGCTTTACCCCACATGTTTAACGCGTCAGTCCATCGACTGATGATCCTGCCCCAGCTCGTAAATTAGCTGATAAACAAGCGCGCGAGATATTTGAAGCTTGATCTTATTGTTACTACTGTACTGCAGTGAAAGCAAGCACATTTTTGAGTTCTTTGATACCTGTGCTATCGATGGAGGCTAGCAGTCTAAGGAAGGAGTTTTGTCCAAAATACAGGTGAGATAATAAAAAAACGCGTGGTAGTGTGTAACATAATTTTATTTCAAATTTGTAGCGACATAAAAGGGTGTTTTAAATAACCAACTACATATTGCGTTAGGCAGAGACTTAAGCTCTCAAATTATTACTAATACTCCTGTAAAAAATTGTTGTCCGACGAATGGATTCGAATATTCATTTGCTCCCGCGTAAGCAAAAGAATTCTCTACCCATTTCGGCAGCTGTGAACGATCACCTTGAAATGGTATTGGTCCAAAGAACACAAATAGGCATAAACTCCAGTTAAGCTGAAGCCATGACTGGCGTTACATTTTTCAACTTCATCTTGATCCTAATTCATCATCAGCGGGGCAATATTATCGGAAAGTTTGTTACATACTTACATGGCGTATGTTGAGGAGGCACACACAAATTTTAACGCGCCACAGTGCATCAAGTGGTTTCTTTGAGGTGCAGGTAATGACTGGTAATGCGCGTGTTCAATTAGACATATCCACGTATGTATGAGTGAGTGTGTTTCTGTGTAATAAAACTACATCATTCCCGTGGGATCATAAAGCGATCGAGCGCTGTATATGAGAGATGATTTGGAGACGCTTCCAACATACTATGCTGTGTTGTTAAAAAACGGAGTGAGACACCCAAGACATGGTTCTGCAAGTTACATATGCACAACACCCAAGACATGATTCGCAAGCTACATGTGGCAGCGTTTCCTCATAGAACAAAGAAATAAAGGAGCAATCTTGAGCACTAGTTGCCTGTTCATCGTCGTTGAGTTGGCAAAGCAAGTTGAGCAGTTGTGGCATTCAACTGAAGAAAATACTGGGACTTGTCCCGAACGTGAATCTTTCTTTGGTTTCGCTTTTGCTTCCTCTTGAATGTTTTTTTCAACAATGTTTCCGTGTCTCAGTAATTCCATTAACATTGAAATTTTGTGCAGTCTGTGTTTGTTTTTGGTCCACTTTTTCGCTCTGATGTTTCGATCCTGCACTTTTTTCATTGACCTATACCTACTCAAACGTGGCAGACTGGCTAGTGATGCTCGGAGGAGCTCGATAGGAGCTTATTACCCCAGCATTTCCCGGCAATCAATAACGGATGCCTTGTGGAACTTTCCAATTTGGCTATCCTCAGGACTGCGAGGAGGCGTGATCTACCAGTATTCCACGACATTCATGATGAAGACAAATACTCATCAAAACGATGAAAACGAGAAGACGAGCTGAACGCTAATAACCCTGCGACCCGCACAGTAGATAATAAATTGTTAGACGGGTAAAGAAGTCTTTGTTGTCACATCTCAGCAAAAAATCACTCTATTATGTTGCTTCATAGGGACTAAAGTTACATTTTAGTGAGAGGAGATTAATTCCAGTACATAATTTTTACTAACCTCATCACTCTTTATTTCGTTTTGAGCCAGTCGGAATTTTCAAGCACTCTTGTGTGAAACTTTACGTTCTTTGATGCGCTTTCAAATTGACTGCGTCAAAATTCAAACGACAAAAGAAATCAATTTAAACGCTTTTTTTCGGAATTTACACTGATTTTCGTTTGTTTTGGCCACTCCACTAACTCCAGTGATGTTCCAATTCCAGTGTTAAACACCTTTTCTTCCTTCTTTACAATTTCTTTATCTATCTGGCCTATTTATATTCACTTTGAGTAATTTTGTTCCTCAATTAGTTTTTTCGAAAGTTATCTTCAGATATCGACTAAAATTATGGATGTTCACTTTTCGCCATAAAAGAGAGGAAACAAATTTATATGTCTTTCTCAGATTCGGAGACCATTCACTCTTTCTGCTGTTCAGACTATGAAGTTCTGTGCTCATACACCGCTCTCATTGTTATTGTTACCAGCAGTTCAATCCCTTTACTGTTTTACAGGTATGTATTTTCAAAATGCCATCTTTTTCTCAGACAATTTCTTCTTCGTTTCCCATTTCACTGGAAACGATATTCGCATGAAAAATTGCAATTTTGTAGAAGATAAAGTTTGTTACATTGTTCAACTTTGTAGGCATAATGAGCAGCCTTCATGTTAATTTTGTGAACTTGAAAGTGTAAACAATCTGCATGAGTCCTTTGTAGACAGTTTTGTAGGATGTATATCCAACAGCTGTCAGCTTAACTCGACTTGATGCCGATTTCTGCATACCAGACCAACTCGTTGACCACTATTCATCCGCACTTCTGATACTTTGTGTCGCAGAAAAAGCGGTAACAGAGCGAGAGCCTGGTAGAGCAGTAGTTAGCATACACACCCGGAAAAGGCGAAGTTTGGGTTCAACTCTCGCTTTGTATGTCACCCAGCATTTTTGAGTATATTGTACATGAAATCTTAGTATTGATTAAGATTGGCTTTGAAAGGCTAGCTCTCGAAATCCCGTTAAAAAAAGGAAGAAGAAACCTGGTTTTACACCGATCTTGTGGATCTTCTTATAGAATCGAACCAGCCACCGTCTACAATGATGGACTGAATATGCCTTCAGGCCCGCACACGAGAAGTAACATAATGTTGAGACAGGTTTTGGGTTTAGGTTGAAGAGAAAAGTTGTCTTAATTAAGATCATTTGTAAGCAATGAAAGACACTGCAAGAGTACTTTTTTCGTCTTGATTACACATTATTACTTGGTTATCCAAAAAAAAAAACCGTAGTACTTGAAAATATTACTGGCCATTCAATTCGTTCGGAGCCTTTTCCCTTCAAGAACTTTTGCCGATGATCATAACGGATCTAGATCGTTGCAGGTCCTATGGATTCACAGCACAAGTGCACTTCGCAGTCGTATTGCGTCACGGTCAGGTCAAGAAGCGGCCTTGTCCAGCGCTCGTGTGATGGTAAGCGTTGTCAATATTTTCAGAAATTTTTTTTTTGCATTGATCTTGTATTCTTTACGCATATTTTTGCATTACATTCCTACAATCAAATAATAACAACTAAAAACCTAGCTAACTAGTGCCGTCTTTATAGAAGACCATAACTCGTCTCTTTGTATTTAGAAGACGTTGACGTGTATTACTTATATTGTTCATGCTATGATTTCCTTGAGATAAAAGGATATTTCTTGCAAAGGTTTCTGTTTTGGAAGGAAAAGCCGTTACAGTTCTTCTCAAACTATCTGGATGAGAGATTTTTCGAAATTTCTATAATGTGAGGCTATAAATTCACAGGTTTTCATTGGAACTATAGCTGTAATTTTTTCCTTTTTCATTCTGGGGTAAAAGAGGATTACCTCTTTACACGACCCCAAGTAGGGGGGTAGAGCTATAGGGCTAGAGCTAAACCTCCAACTAGGTCGAATGCTTTTTTCCGAAAGATAATTGTATACAGGAAACTCTATGGCTCAAATCTCACTTTGTTCACCGCACCAAACGAGGCAAAGGATAGCTAGTGCAGATTATATATATAGAAGCAACGGTACGTGTTTTATTTCAAGACTTACACACTATCTCTCAGCGTAAACATTTGAGTGAGCTACGATTATTTCGCTGAATTCTTTTTTTTAGCTATGGCACAATAGCATTTTGCTTAATACCAGATTGTTGAAAAAGTAATTGCGTCTTATGCATTACTGAAATGCGGTGTTTGATATTGAAGTATATTCTTATATAAATGCAGCTATGTTATGCATCATTTTGATGCACATTTTTTGCCTTCTGTTCAATTGCTAATGACGTATCATTTGCTGCTTATTTCAAGTTTTTTTTCAAACCAAAGTATGGATGTTAGTTGTGCAAAAGAATTTGCTATTTCAAATCGTGAGTAATGGGTCGTAAAGCAGCAGAGAGATGTCATAGTATCAACATTGTATTTGGCCTAGAAACTGCTTACGGACGTACATTGCAGCGGTGATCTCAGAAGTTTCATTAAAAAAGACACATTTCAATAGACATAAAGCGCAATCACTTTTGTAACTAAATCGTCAGACGTAATAAAGAAAGCAATCATCGAAGCCAATAGTTTTAAGAGTGCACGAGAAGATGCAAATGAATTTAATGGTGACCTCTACAATTTTTGCTATATGAAGCGAAATACAGAAGTGATTGCACTTTCAGCACGGTCTGAAACCGCGATTACTTTTGCACTATCCAGTAACGTAGGATATTGCTCGTGTTCAAGAATCGTGCGCATTCCGTCCACTTATCCAGTGATTGTCACCGGTGAAACTCCCAAAGGCGGGCAATTTCCTGCATGTAGTCTTCTGAGAGTGTCATTTCGTTCTCCATGATCGTGTTCAGCTACGAGTCGGAATTATGTATATTAGTTATAAACACCATTGCTCTTCTTCTAGACACTCTGTCAGCAATGTGCACTCGTCGACGTGGTTGAGTTGACAGTAAACTTCACTAAACTTCAAAATCATGCATATGAGTCTAAGGTAATTTGTAGATAGGATGCCTTCCTCGGATCCACTTGTAGTCGGATTGATCAATGGTCAACAGATGGCTTTTTTGGATTGATAATAAGCTTCTGTGCTAACCTTCAAATGTCATCAACTCGATGGAATGGTGCACCGCTCGAATAAGTTATCCCTATTCGGCGGTGTCGTTTGTGCAGGACCGTTGCTGATCTACATAAACGGCAGCCTCCATCGCGAACTGAATACGTTTTTTCAGACAGTTTGACCAGAATAACTATCTGATCTTGCCTTTCATATAGGGACCTAATTAAGTGAAGCGCAAGAATTCTTTAGTCACAGTCTGTTTGAAGACATAGGAGAAACTAACCCAAGATTTTTCAGAGTATTTGAGTACACGCTGAATCTTTCTACATAAATCGCTTTAGATGAAAAAATAATTTTCAATCGAATGTTAGTTGATGAGGAAAATTGAGGAGGGGTCCTATTTGAATGGGCGGAAAACTGCCCGTTGAGGTCTAATACACCATCATATTCCAGCTCTTCAAGAATCTCACAGTCTATGAAAATAAAGTAATATGTATAGGAGCTGCGCTACCGCGTTCTGTAGACAGTTCAACTTAGACGGAAACTCTCATAAAACTACGAAACCTTTATATACAAAAGTTGCATAACAGGAACTAGAGAACTCAAGAAAGTTGTGCTAATAGTGATGGATAACAAAAAAATATCTCAGTATTCTTGTTAATGTGAGGAAATTTTAATAAATAAATCGTGCGGCGCAAAACTTAGAGGCGCTCTGCGGTACACAGGAAGTCGATGGTTTGATCTCACGTTCTTGGCTGACCGAACCACCCATCACCCCGAAATTAGTAAATTGGTAGCACACCTGTCTGGGAGTATGAGCAATGCTGACTCGATACAGCGGTAAGCCACCGCGAGTCATTATAGAGGCCACATATGCCTTCAATTACCTCATCTGAAACTAAACCTCAAAGATGAACGCATCATGCCTTTTGTTTCGACTCTTGACACCACACCTAAATTTCAATATGCGTGATAAAAATTTTTGAGCCATGCATGTGGTCTGTTTTAGAGCAACTTATAGAACCCGATACACGAATTTCGACTTTGACAGTCTCATCAGTCGGGCGATACCTTCATCTTTTGCCAATCCTCTCGGGTCCTTCGTACCAACAGTAGGCAAGAGAAACGAAAGTTATGATATAATAAGGATACCAGCCAAGAGCAATCGAGTGTACAACACTGCCCATGCAGTGATATTTTCACTTAACAAACCGTATAAAATGTTCGTCGTCGCCTACTCGTAATATGGAGTATTGGTAAAACACGAGGGGTACTGCCCGAGTGATGAGATGATCAAGATCGAAACACGTTCATCGGGCTGTATAAGTTGCCCTATAAAGAGCAACATGCATAGCTCAAATAATGATTATCAAGCATATTAAGACGAATGCATAGCGCAATTTTGCAAGAATTCATCGAAGCCAGAGATTTTTATCCTTCATATTCTCTAAATGAAAAGTTAAGCAATGATTTTTCTAACAATCCACTGGTCATGTGTGCGATTAGCAAATAAACCTTTTCACAGTGCAAAAATTTTCCTACGCTCTCAACGTATTTGTGTTTATTTAGGAGGCTCGAGTCATCATCAACATCGTTCCTCAAGACGATACCCATCGTCGGAAATAAGCTGCTTCAGTGGTGGTGAACTAGGCGAGATATGCTGTTGCTCTACGGATTTCTGCAACGGACATCGATCAACGGTACGATGGATGGCCATACTGCTAATCCTCATGATATTCCTTGAATTGCAGACCTAGCTCGTGGTCTTCAGTAACCACAGTAGCAAGTCTTCATATCAAAAGTCCCCTAAAACACACATATCGAATTACTTTGAAGGCACGATCAAGTGGTTATAGACCAACTTCTATGTCTCGCAAAATGCTGCAGCCCACTCACTGCCGACAAAAGTGCCTACTTTGTAGAGCAATACCTTATGCAATACATGATAAGCCAAGGATCAGACAGACAAGGTTCTGAACGCTAAGATGTTCTTGTACATTAGTTATTGCACGTCAGTTCAGCGTACCTTCAGTGTTAGCTGTGTTCAAAAGAATGATCACAATCACAAAATGTGACTGCCATTTGCTTTTGCAAAAGCCGAGATTTCAAGGTTTGCTACGCATTTAACCGTATTTTTAATTTTTCGATGCAGTTGATTCTAGTCTACATGAGTTTCTCGATGCATAGCTTCAAATTGTCGGCTACTTGATTGGGTCATTACTATAATTAGACTACATATCCAGCAGCGCAATCGGGGAGATGAAGGGGCGGCCGAAGCATTTCATAATTTTGTGATCGCAGTCTCCACTTCACATTTCGCTTTTCGGGCGTAATATTCCCGGATATTGGATAATAATGCGACGTAGTGCATTTGCTTAAATTGCACGTCGAATGCGCTGTGAGTTATGAGGAGACGATAGCCGCTGGCAGTTTAGCGACGGGATGAACACGAGACCTAGCCTAGCAATGAATCTCTACCGAATTAACGCATTAGAAAATATCAAGGAAGGTCACGGCGGGAGTAGAGGGATGCCTTTGCGGAAGCAGAATAGCACAAAACTACTAGAAAACGATGCATGGTCAGTCTAAGAAAAAACAAGTATACAAATGTATTTTTTGATTTCTGCGGCACAAAAATCTATTAGATGACAGCTGTGAACAAACGATTACGACGTCTTTCAATAGGTGACAGTGACCTATTGCCCTGAATAATCTGAGCTGAGATGGAGACCTCGTACTGTAGAATTCCCTGAAGCTTCAAGGCCGTTAAATAACATCTACGTAAACACAGCAATCACTGCGAACATTTTTACTGATTCACTAGAGGATGGACAGCACTGGCTATCGTTTGCATAGATACAAATGATTTGTAATCTTGCTTTTATTTTTTGAACCTCAGAGCTCTTGTCTCAGTTTGTTTTTGAAGAGTTTTAAGATGTATTCTATCTGTTTTCATAGTCTTATTTGTGATGAAGTATGGGTATTCCTTTTCATTTTCTCCATGTTTTCTATTTTCATATCAATTTAATTGTATTTCACAATGATATATACAATGCTATTTTATTTTTCTGAACTGAAGAAATTTTTATTGTTTCATTCTTTATGGACAGACATCAAAAGCACATATGAAGAACAAGAAGTCTAAAATACCATTTTTACACGCATTCTTCAAGGTTATCCAAATAGTAATATAATCACAATGATATAAGAGATTTTAGTTCTTCTCAGTGTAAAACACCAGTGGCTTGTTAACAATCTCGTTATTCTTGTTCGCTTGCGCTGCATTGATGAACACCTCAAAGTCATTCACATAGTCTAATGTTTTTCTCTTATTCACTATCATGAAGGTATGAAAGACCTTAGCGCAAAAACTGGTGGTTAGCGCTAGTCAAGAGTTTCCCAGAGTAACAGGGAATATGCATACTACAAAAGTTTGATCCAAAAAAAAAAAAAAACAGATCAGGCCCAAAAAACAAAGAAAAAAATAAAAGCAATATGTTGGAAAATTGCTTGTTTTTTTTTGTTCAAAACATAAATAGTAGTGACGTAGTGAGTAAAAAGATTTTATCCGATATTACACTGAAAGAGTTTTCTACTTACCGTTTGGCCATTGGACAAGGCTCCATAGCATTCATGAACATGACCAAAAACGTGGAACCTAAAATCAGTTCTTCAGAGTCCATTTGAATAGTTTCTGCGACATGTCATACTTGTGACACTAGTTGAGTTCAAGTACATAACACTTTCAATATTAAACAACAGATCTATGTTATTCGCACACTTTCGCTGCTGATATCTAATTTTTACCATCTTTCTCTATCAGGCATGTATTTGAATATTCTGCTCGTTAATCTATAATTTCCCGTCCTAAAGCTATGAGAAATTTGATGAAGTTCCACAGAAATGTCCAAGAACTGGAACTTTTGCAAGGATTATCGACAATTACTTCAACTGGACAACATTCTTTCGGTAAAAAGTTCAAAAATCTATGAAATGCACAGTTTGAGAATACGAAAGGTTGGAAAAAACTGGTCATCCTAGCTCAGACCCACGTCTTGGGCAACACGTCTTGGGCGATTTGTACGATAGTCACCTCTGAAATTGTCATAACCGGATCAAGTTGGATGTAACATCACTCGGTCTACGCGACAGAGAATTCGATCATTTGCCTGTCGAGGTATTACGCCATTTTCATGAACTCTGCTTTCTTATCTTACTGGGTGGTTACAGTTCAATTTCACACTGATTAGGAACAACTTCACCACTCTAAACCGTCGAAAACTAGACAAACCGCTCATATGAGAGTCCATAGATTACGTCTGCGACGTTCCTAAATTTCATCAGAGCTAAAAGGTAATTTTGAATATTTTTATGAATTAGAAAAGTCACCAAGCATGAATTGCTTTATGGAATAACTGCGAAGAATAGTCAAAGAATAAGAATTCTTAATCATATTTGATATCTACATTCTACTCTAACGTCGCGGCACGGTACAAAATATAGCCACAAAAAGTGCTGAGACAGAAGGAAAACTCGGCACCAATGGTGGTCTCGGAATCGCGGTTACTCTTTCCAGGAAAGAAAGGATAGGTAATCGCAGTTTCAAAGGCACTCAGGTTCCAAGTTTTGCTCGTATCTCCACATTTTCATTGTCGAAAAATGGTATATCCTTTTGCAGGTGCGTGTACCGCTAGGGTTTGCCTGTTCTGTAAGGTGCACTTATAGTTAGGAGTAGGAGGTTGATATCTTGAAACGATTGTATCCGAATAGATCTGGGTATAAATTTAGTAATTCCTTAGTAAACCGCTCGAAAACCAAATGAACTCATACCATTTCTAGAAGATCTTGTTTTCGTGTCAATAAATCAATACTAAAGTTTTTTTTTACCAAATATCACAAAACTGTCCTTCTTCAACGCTTCCCATCGAGTTCCCTGATCAAAAACAAAAGAAAACAAGGTTCTCATCCATTACGTGAACAATGGACAACTCATAACGATAACGGTATAGTTTCATAAGCTTGTACAAACTATAATTACTCTATCATTATTTTCGATGCGTAAAAGTTTCTGATTGCACAGAACATACTTTTCTAACCAAAAAATTCAAAAAGAATACGAACGTAAGAGTACAGAGATGTAAAGGTATAAAATGATAAAAAACCTATTTCAACGCACTTTGGTTTTACTCGATCCTCAATCTCACGAAGTAGATAGCGACAACCCATCTTTCGTTACCAAATTTGTCCAAATATCCTGAAATTCAACAATGTCGGAATACTGGAACTCCAGTTGCCACAATTGTTTTTTGTCAATGATGAGTACTCATGATAAACGTGAATGGACTATTTCCAGCATCAAGCACTCCCCAATGACAAGTGTACAATGGGAGGACTAGTTTAGTCAGTGGTAATACGAATCCACTGCGTGATTGCAGATGTAGATTTATATCAGTTTGTTTGATATTTAGAGAAACGATTACACAGGAGTGTTCAAGTGTACAAAGGCTTTTCTCATAACTAATGTTATTAATCTTCTTATTACTACTTCCGCTGTCAGTTCCGTTATCATTGTGATCTTATCGTTATCCTTTTATCATGACTTGTTTGAATTCATGAGTGCCGTCTTCATTAAAATTGCGGAACTAGCATAATTTCCATTCGCTTTTCTTTCACGCAATCAACGTCCCGTGTGGTGGTGGTGTTCTTCAAAAACATGATGAGACCCAAAAATCCCATTGTCTGATCTCATAATCATTCCCAGCGCATACACATGGTTCCCGTTAGCCATAAACATCTCCACACATAGTTTCGATGTCCGAACAGGAGAACAACCGTGTTCTCTAAAAGTTTCTATTCTTTTCGTTCATTTGATCTTTTCTCCTACCATGTAATGAGCTCATCTGTGTTTCGTTGTCAATGTACATTCTTCTCGATTGAGAAAATGGGGGTAGATCGCGTATACCTGAGCTGCGATTTTTTGCCAGAATATGAGTACTGGTTAGTCTCAAAGCCTTTGTTCAAGCACTTGGTGACAGTACTCAGTATTCTTAACGTGGTTGAAGTATCAGTTTACAGCTCTGCTGTACAACAAAGCGCTAGAGGAGTGTTGAATCGAAAGGTGAGCATGATTTTTGCGTTTCTTAGTTGGCCAATGGCTTCAAAGACCGGCATGCGACTTAAGCCGCTCTTGTTCTTCAGTTTAGTTCCTTCATGCTCTTCGTCACGCTCAATGAACGCCAACGTAGATGCGAAAGGTAGCCTCTATGATCAGAATATTGTCTAAGTTGATTTGTTCCCTTCACATCAAACATTTCTCATAAACTGGGTCTTCGCCTATTTCCGCAGTTATAGCTCAATGAGCATCGTCATTGCTTCACAGGCACCTTACGAAAAGATAATGATGTTATCGAAAAAATGAAGATTTGACAGAAAACTTGTCATCGGAACCCTTGCTCTTCTCTTTTCATCACTGGAATTTCTTATCCTCTGCAGCGGCGCTGTGGACAGTTTAATGTGTTGGTGTCGCTTGACAAACTCTTGTTCTTATTAGACCGGTAACATCCAACAAAAAGATTGTATTTTTGTTCTGCACTTCCGATAAGAGTCAGCTAGTGCTCGTGGATAAGAGTCCAAACATTGGGCGATAATCACTGATAGGTTTGTTTTCATTTCAACGCTGTTAGAGGATTGTTCGTAAAAGATAAAGGTTAAAACAAGTAGGCAACTGCTACCTAGATAAAATTCTATGATCCGCAACACGGCTTGGATGTGGTTCACGCAGCAGAATCCCTGTTGGTGTCCTTCTTGCTCTGCTGGTGGGGCTCCGTCCGGCTTCGATATACGCAAGACGACAATCGTCGTGAACAGCTTACAATCACTCATCAAGCATATCGGACGACAGGAACAAATATTCTCTCAATCACTTCTTGTGTTGAAGGCAACTGCTTGCGATTTTCTACACTATGAAATATTTTTGAAAAAAAAACATGCTATCTAGGCTGCGATAACTCTACTAGTTTCTTACTTCAAGCTCAAAGAAAGTTAGTAAGTGGTATAGATGTCGCATCTTAAAGGTGTACCTTTCTGAATGCTTTTTTTCGCAAGTCTGCTTTTGCAGAGTAGAGTACTAAACATTTTTACTTCTAAGGGGAATTCTCGGGTTGATGCTGAGATCGTGAAATGAAAAAGATCAGCATTGGATTTCTTCGTTATTTATTCCATCCTCACGGCTGATATCGAGACATTAGAGTGGCACAGATCCTGATTATGTTGGCACTTCTCTAGACTAATCTGCATACCGATGTAAAAGATCCTCCACAACTAACGCCTACAATCAGCCAATTCAAGTGTGTTGTGATGAGACCAAGCTTCAACATCCTTCGTTTTTCAAAAAGAACTTTCTTTCGCATTTTGAACAGTGGTGATGAAGGTGTGATCGGAAATCGCTTCTAATTGAACAGTCCGGCACAAGCATTGAGGTCTTTGACAAGCAGCCTATTATCTCCGTTTGCTATTCGTTTGTTTGGCAGTCGCATGGAAGAGGACTCCGTTAGGAATATTCCCGTCTTAACCGAGTTTCCTTATTCTTCTTGGACGATGACGGAAATACTTTTTCAACCCAAAGTGAAACACAATGTCCGCACGGAAATGGCTGTAATCGTGTTCACTACGAAATCTATGCACCTCTGAGCTGTTAACGGGACACCATATTCTTCGCGCAAGAATATGTTAGTTCTTTGCCTGAGTTATCTCAATTAAGGATTGCAATGACGGTATTCTCTCTTCGGAAAAAAAAGCATTTCCTTTGAAGAAACGCGTCTCGGAGAATCTCTTAGAACAATTCAAATACTCATTTCAGTATCATCTTCTTATTTTTTTTATCTCCATTTAAATTTTGTTTGCCTCTCTCCATCCAGTAGTGATGTCCCCAACAAGGAATTTATAGGACCTTCTGTTGCGGTTTACTTCCTCCAACTGGATATGCAACACCTCTAGTTCGGTTTAATCAGCTGTAGACTGATGAATACGAAATCGATGGCTGACGTTTCAGCAATTTCATGTTCCCTAGAGCCTAGATGTACCATACCATGTCATATCTAATTGTTCAACTAACATGTGTTGTATAAATCAGATGTTAAACTATTTTTCAATAAAAAACCTATGTATTGATCACTTATGTCTCGAAATAGACTAAGCATATTGCACCCAAACTTGCGCAGGTTCTGCCTATAATTATAGGAGATATCACGCAAACTCTGTTTCATATAGATGGCTATGCAGGTGATTCATAATCAACTACAAATGTAATGTGCTAAAAGGAGTTTATGAAACTTGACAAAATTTCCTACCACAATTTTTTCTCAAAAACCAAATGATAACGGCAATTATATTCTTTTCATGAAAAATGGTTCTGATGGTACCCTCTCATTTGAGTTTGGCATACGATTGTTCCTATTATGGGGTCTATCTGTACTTTTTGACCTGACGTTAGTGGCTATCGTAGCCATTTGAGATAGCTTTTTGTGGTGCCACGTGCAGTAACTCCTTTCTTTGTTCTCCTTCTGCGTTAATACTTATAGCTATTTAGCAGACGCTTTGAGAGAGTGCTTTTACATGCGTGAGAGACTATAAGAAAAGTAATGCATTATTGCTTGCTTTCAAGACCACTAAGCAATGCAACCGCTTTGAAGTTCCACACAACTTTTTAGCCGACTCAGGTCGGGGCCTTTTACACTTTTCCTTTCAATTTTGAATAATCACTAGATAGCTCAGAGCTCGACAATTTCTATACTCTCTTTAGTTTTGAAAACCCCTTATTGCACTGAAACAGCACAAATAAGGTTACGTTTCACCTTAAGCGTGCAATCTTCTCTCGAATATGGTTTGTGAGACGGCTTTTAACGGAGTTTTACTCGCTCGATACCTTGAAAAGCAGAGATTCTATGACTGCATTTGCTTTCTAAAAAGGTTTCCACAGAGCAAATATAATGTCATGTTTCGCATGCAAAGATGTATGCACCAGAGGAATAAGTGTCTGTAAGGAAAAAGTGTCTTATCAGGATATCAAGAAAATTCTATACATTTTATTGGAACGGTTGAAAAGTTTCAGTATATATAACAAAAAATACGCGTCTCTCGAGTCACGCTACGGGCAGCAATTTCAAAGTCATCTCCAAAGGGGGTGATTTTCGCTTTTTATATGGCGAATTTATAATACGTTTTGAGAAAAAATTTGCAGGTTCCTCGTACGATGACTTTATAAGAGACCTTGTTGTATTGTTTTATGAGCACTAGCTTTCATATTCGCTCCATATTGCCGCTAGGAAGTTATGAAGATTCCGCTAAAAAGGTCAAACAAAGAACTAACCAACTCGAAAGCAAAAGGTGACCTTCTTTTCGCTTTCAGAGCATTCTATAGAAACCTTTTAAAAACCAATACGAACTTCAGAATTATCGGAATTTATGCTGTCGAAAAACTACCAAAATTCCGATGAAAATTTCTCCGAAACCCTAGCCAGCAAACGCGCGCCAAGCGAAAAAAGTAACTTTATTTCAGCTGCTACATCGCATTGAGAAAGATATTCTGGACGAAGCACAGAGTTAAAACTGCCGTTTTCCAGGCTATTGAATGCTTACTTAAAGTCTGGTGGAAAAGCACTGTTCAGCGAGAAAGAACGCCTCAAAAGAGGACAGCTCGTGAGATAATTTTTATCTCTTTTCTACTAAGTTTTAGTGACAAGTTTGCAATCCATTATTGTTATCATTATCATTGTCATTACCATTACCACTTTACCGTTACCCTAATTATTATTATTCTGTTATTTCCATTATCATGATCATCATCCTTATTTGATCTAATCATTACTGTTTCAACTACACGATCCAACAACATCTTCATCAAGGTTTCACCTCAAGGAGATTGACTCTCATAAAAAGGCTCTACTTTTGAACCAGTACTGCAGTATTCTTGTCAAACAGAATCGATCAGGTTATATATGCCTTTCGTAGCAAAATAGCGGAGTAGAACGGTTGAATGGTCAATTATGATCTTGTATTCTACTAACATCTCTCTAACATGAGATAAAAAGGAAGAGTGCGTGTGTGACAGAGAAATGGATGACTGATATCAGTATCAAAATTTTCACTATTAATCAAAAAATTTCCATATATAGTAGTTTTGAATAAAGAAAATGTGTCTGATCAGTGTTACTATCAAACGCGACAAATGTCATGATAAAAAACCAGTAGTTCCCGCACATAACGTAAAACCAAGGTTTATTCTTCTTATATTTTTGCCTCTTCATTAAGCGAAACTATGTTTTCACATAACTAATCGCCAATTTTGTGAACAAACACTATGACAAACAAATGACTGCTCACCTAGAGCTGGTGTATGAGTGATCAAAACATGAAGATTGGATGGTAATGACGTCCATTTTTCTTCTAACTTCGGTCGAGGTCTATAAAAAGGATATCCATAGAGCGGGTGCCAAGAAGAGCCAAAAAAAGTCACTCCGTCAATCTAAATTGTAATTATTTGCAGAAGGCTAAATCATCATTTCATTATAGATTTATTTAACTACACTTGAACGCAATACAAATTTGTTCACAGTACCTATAGTCTTAGGTTTTTGAGACACATCAGTATTAACTTATTCCCTTTGATAGAGAAACTACAGTGAGTGTCAGTGAATTCTTCCTTTCATTTCTGAGCCTGATGGACTCCATTTGCTCAAAGGGCGAAATCATACTGAACATAAAATTGGTCAGCGGTGAAGAACGGAGAAAACGCCTAAGCAGGTACCGAAGACACCGATCGAGTAGGAGGGTCACGCTGTAGATATTCGCGCAGCAGCTCAAGAAAAAGAAGATCTCAATCAGCCGCAGTTCGAGAAGAAGAAGAATATTCCAATCCACAGCTCGAATAGAAGATCTTGATCACGCCGCAGAGTCGGTCGCAGGAAGCGCACATTCTCTAATAACCAATGCTTTTTCTTGTGCTCATGCACCACGCGTCCAAGTTATGTTTTCTCAAGAATCTCTTACCTTCAACCCTGAACGTACTTCATAATTTCAAATTCTCGTTGGGTTTTTCAAATTCAACAATGTCCTTACGTTGTCCAGTTGTTTTTTTTTGTCACATTCACATTCTCGATGTCCTCACGTGATCCTCAAATCGTTAGTTTCTTTCTGCTCAGCTTTGGAGTCAAATACTCAAGATATTGATTTCTTGCACCAGATAAAAATTCTCTGCGATAACCGCTCTATTCAGCGCATATGAGGGTAGCGGAACCAGAAAAAAATTTTGCTTTTCCTGATCAGGGATATATGCACTTTTGCTCCTAAAGTTGCAAGAGGTAGAATCTATGAGTTCACTGGCCGGCTGCTTCTGCCAGATACTAGGTATGCTCATGTATAGCTTGCCAGGCTCTTCTAGCGTGTTTAGTACAAGCAGTATCCAGCCTTCCACCTTCAATCTTCCACGTTACCTGACCATATGGAAGCTCATACAATCCTCACAAAGACTAACCCCTCCTCGACCAGCATTAAGTACAAGTTGCTATCACAAATCAAAAAGCCATTGACGTTATCGTCCCGTCAAAATTTGTGTCAGTTCACCTACACTTCGATTACAACAAATCTACCAATAATTATTACCGTGACACCTTTATCATGTAACCAGGTGGCATTCGTAAGCAGACGATATCCCTTAGGTGTTCCATGACCTTGATACTGTGGCAGCCGCTCATTCATGTCCTCCGAATCGTCGAAACCCAAATCGTGGTTACCCGCCACAATGATTTTGTGCTTATGAGGAAGACGACCTGTATTAACGATAAAATCTCAAATAGTGTGAAAAACAAAAAAAGTACTCATCCAATGATATGAATCGTAAAATTGTAATTCGCTCTCTTTATGATTAAACGAGCTAGAGTTGTAGTCAAGACGAAATGCTTAACGGAATGGGTGTGTGATCAGTGAAAACGGTATGTGACAAAAAGGTACCTATATCTTCATTAAACTTAATAAGTTCTTTTTCCGATCCAAAATTCGTCAAGTCGCCTGCGTGAATCAGTACGTCGCCATCGGGAATGTCCTATAAAGCAAACATGGAAACTCCTGAAAACACGCAGTAAAGAATGGGAAAATGGCTATAAATCCAAAAATTGATCAGTGGCAAATTTTTGTCTTTCAAAACATCAGTTCATTCGGGAAGGGCCAACGTCAGGCACTTAAGATAGCATGAGCTCCTAGATTTTCGCAAATTGAGGTTACCAGATGGTTTTTTCACTTTCACTTTCCAATATTCTTAATGCTGCAAAGAATGGATGAACAGGATTTCACATAAGATGGAGCGTCAAATAATAGCAGTTGCTTTGTACGAAAATACTTTCGATGTACGAACCTTGATTAGGTCCAATTGATTATGTGTATCCGAGATACACACTACTTTCAGATGAAGAGCCGACGGTTGCGTGTTTACCTCACTGAAAACTTTATGTGAACTCTATTATTTAATATAAAAACTTAAAATGTACTCTTCTTTGCATCCTATTCAGAATTTATCTTGGTCTGTTCCAAAAATGTTTTCTATAGAGAGAAACAAAAAAGAGCGCACATAATGCAGTGGTTAGAGGTGCTCTGCATCGCACACGAGGTCAATGGTTTGATCTCGCGCTCATGGCTCACTAAGTCATCAATCCCTCCGGGTCGATAAATTGGTACCAGTTTGATCTAGGAGGAAAAGCAGCACTGACTCGCTTCAGCGGGAGGCCACCGCGAGTCACTGTAAAGGCCAGATAGGCATTCAATCGCCTCAAACGAAATTAGAAATTGAAGATGAATGCATAGCGCATCTCTCAGGGATTGACCAACGCCAAGATCTTTATCCTTTATCCTTTATGGAAAGTAACCTTGAAGATAGATAATTCTTACCCCAGTGAGTTCACATGAACAGGAATTTGGATTTTTTGTGATTTTATAGTCTCCCAGTAGTCCTCTTCACTGTTCGGATCCAATTTACCCATTCACTGAAACCATTCCAAAAGACTACTCTTTGGAATACATATATGGTGAAAACACTAAAAGAAAAGGCCTTCTCTTCTGAAAAACTAGAACATAATATGCCCGAAGTTGAATAACCAACGACTAGCAATAACTTAGTGATCATCAGTGTACCTGGGAGTATAGGGTGGGATTGACACCTTCACGCATTTCTAGAACGAATCTCGGTTTACCAGACAAGGGCAATCGAGTGTACAACACTGCCGATATACATTTCTTTCACTTCACGGCACGTGTAGATAGTACGTCGCCGGCTACTCTATGTAAAAGAGTTGGGCTTCTCCCGCTTAGACGGAGGTAACGCCCAACTGATGAGGCTGTCAAAGACAAAACACGTATATTGGGCTAGGTAAGTTGGCCATAACAAATCACATGAATGGCTCAAAAAAAAAAAAAACTGATCAGGACAAACTCTGATCTGTCGTTCTAGTCGCATATAACAATGTGACACAATGTTCTTTTGAAAAATCAAAAACGAAAATTGAACTCTCAAAATCATCAATGCAGTACGGTAACCAGAGACACCGACTACACATTGTAAAGACTATCATGCGCAGCTGGACAACACACCCACTACCTGTTGATTTGGTTTTCAAACTCGAAATATACGTGATGAAGCGATAAAGTGAAAAGAAAAATGTGTGTTATGTGCTTTCAGATACACTCAGTGATGTAGGGTGATGTGCAAAACTTTTATGTGAGGCGGGACTCGTACCCACATCTCACTCTATCCGGGAGCACGTGCTCTAATGCATTTTGCTACTAACCCCGGATACGGATCAGACCACGCGCTCCCGGATAGAGTGAGAAGTGGGATCGAGTTCCATATTTGGAACAGCATAAAACCGCTAAAAAGAGGTCAAACTAAAAGAATTCGATGTGTTATATGCTGTAGAAATTTATTGACTGATTGCGGTAGAGTGTTGGGCTTCGGGTTAATCCTAGCACACAGTAATTACTAACTCGAAACAAGAATCTACATTTCGTACTGATTTGCCAAGCAGATTTTTTTTTCACGTAAACACAGAAAATAACTCACGTTTGGGTTATAGCTGTTTACAACAACAAGAAAAATGCAATAAACGATCTGCATAACTGGAACACTGGAACTACGGAACCACCCACGGCGTTTAGTGAGGTTAGGCCTATATAGAAAACGACGACGAAGGCCTAATCTGATAAAGCGCAAAAAGTTACAGGCGCACAAGCGATGGGAAAGAAAGTTGAGAGCACAAAAAGCTTCAAGTGCATACTTCAATGTGAAGCGAGTAAAATGTCTTGCATGTGAAAGCGATGCTATCGCATCAGAGAATAACGTTATGGGAATAGCTTGAAGTTCACGTGAAAACTATGCTATCGGATTGATGTAAAGGTTGTGGGAAAGCAATGGAATAGTTTGTAGTAGAGTTCACGTGAAACTACATGACATCTTGAGTCAAAGCTCTAAGTGAATCTAACTGAGAAAGGATAGTTAATCAAGGAAGTTCACAACAATATTCAAATACAAACTATTTGTGGAATAGTCGCTACAAGTAAAACAAAACGCAAATGATGTATCGAGAAACCGATTGAAATAGCTTGTAACCATCTGCCAATCGGCTAACTTTAAACCTCGCTACAAATATGCGTCACGGCTTACGTACGTTTCGGCATTATCGCCCACTTCATTAGAGCCACAGGCCGCCTCACACTGGACCCTAGTTTATAGCAAGGATGGTGAGTAAAATTCGTGCTATCATCTAAACGACTCCCCATCCCTGCTATGGACTAGGGTTGAGTGTGAAGCGTTTGGCTCTGATTAAGCGGACGCTACCGTCGAAACGTACATAGGCCACTGACGTATAAACTTCGACAAGGCTTCAAACACTTTTCACAGACTACGTAGCTTGTAGCTATATTGCGATGTGGATGGCAGATCCTCAATTAACTCCTTAAATCCCAATTGCCGGTATATGTGCCGTCGTTCGCAACGTCGCATGTCAAGATTATCTACGGCACACTCAGGAATGAAAATTGGAAAGTTATGTAGTGAATTAAGATTTGAAAAGATTTTATCATTGCTCAACGATGGAATCACAAAAGTGCCTCATATGAAAGTGTTTTTAGCATAGAGGAGGCTCATGGGTCTAGAAACTTCCCACGCTTCAGCAAGAAGACAACATTCTTCCGAGAAAGAACACATTCAAGTGTTATGAACATTTGTTTACACTTGTTCCTTTTTATAAGTTCATGTCTTTGCAGCTGTTCGATAGACTGAGAGATGCCGATTACGATACTTAGGTTGGTTGGTGAAGAGGCTTGTGAAGAAACATATGAGTAGAGCACGTGAAAACAATACGCATAACCAGTGACGATAGTTGCAGCAATGATTAATGTTCATATCGGAGTTCAAGTGGATGATACAAGACGTGATCACCTACAGAACAAGAGAACAAAGCCTCTTCTACGATCCCATAGAAATCGCGACTCCTAAAGTCCACTAATGATGAAAATTTCCTTCGACGAAGCATCCTGCACAATGTGCTCCATCATTTTCGGCGAACAACTCATTGTTCAGTAATGAATTTGGCATGTGATTTTTTTCGGCTAGTAGGAAATAAATGGAGAAACGACCCCTTCTGCTGCACAAGAACTTTTCATAAGAGTGTTAGTAATTATTTGATAGCCTGAATCTCTATCTAAAGCCCTACTTAGCCATTTTTCAAAAAGTCTTCCCAAAAACGCTTCGACGAAAGGAAAAAAATCGTGTTTCACACACATCTTTTTCTTGTGAGACAGAGGTCTTTCTTCAAACTATTAGTAATCATTCGATAGCGTAAGAATAAGAGATTCCAACGCTGTGTCCATTTTCTGGAAAACCTTTTCTCTGCAGTGAACCGGGTAAAATAAGATTGCATTCACACATGCAGGCATGGGTATTTTGGCTATCTTACCTAGTGGTAGTGGACAGGGCAGATGCTACAGGTTTTAACACGACCGCCGATCGATTGGCCCTTCGACGGGTCAAGGAAGGTGCTACTTTTGTTATTCAATTAGGAATTGTTTCGCTGCTTTGGAAGAAACCGGAGATTAAACGCCTGAATGTGATATTAAAAGATCTTCTCTAAGAGTTAATGTGCTTTTCGTGTTTCCAACGAGGTAATAGTTAAACTGCGCGGTCGACGCATAAGATGATTTTATCACGAATTTTACACCTTTATAAAAGGATTTCCTCAAAAAACGGCCAAGTAGCGCATAGCCAGAGATTTAAGCTTCCGAATGATCACTATTACTCTTATGAATATTCTTATCCAGCGAAAGAGGTCGATTTTGCAATTGTTACCCGCTTACCGAATTGAACCTGGCGTGCTGCAATCAAAATAACCTTATTGAAGTCTCTTCCACAATACGTACCTTAAAAAAAGCCACCACACTGTCACTGTAACGCGCTACGCTCGCCACGCAATCATGCCGTTTTCCGCGTGAAAGATCAACATGGGATTCAAGGGGATAAATTGTGGGTTTACAGTGGTAAGACATTTGATAACTTCCGATGAGACAGTGTCAACTATTTAACAACGCCGTGCACATGTACGGCAAAATTATTGTGAAATTACAAGGGAACAGGGACTGATATTTTTTAGTTGGTTATCTCGATGTATTCGTTAGGAATCACGCCTACTCAATATCTCAAGGCCTAAGACTAATTTAATATCTTTTCAGGTGAGAAGGTTAAAAACGTTCTTCTGAGTGCACAGATACCAAGCAGAAGATATCAAGATTATAGAATGAGTTGACTATCACTGGACTCACTGAACGCAGAGACCTGTCTTGGAAGCTGTTTTACGGTAGTTTTTTCCCAACAACGATAAGTAAAGACCAACGCGCAGAGAAGTTACCGATCAAATAGAAAAAATGTAACAAAATTCACCGGCAAAGAGCTAGTAGAGACGAGATATGGAGAGCGAACACATCTAGAGAGCGTGTATATCACTAGTTCATGACATACAACAATTCATCTGTGGTCCTTGCCTCGAATCTGAGTTGCAGGCTAAACAAGTTGTGCTTCCTTTTATGGGTCAGTAAACAGCCATTAGATTGGTGGTCTGGGAGAAAAAATACTGACTTGATACGCTTCATGTATGTTATAGGAGACAAATGAAGAAACGACTTCTTTCGTTGGACAAGAACTTTTCATAAGAGGTTTAGTAATCAATCGAGAACTAAAATCTCTCGCTAGTGCGCTACGTGGCTATTTTCAAAAAACCTTTTTGTAACGCTGTAGCACAAAGAAATTATTAGTGTTTCACACACATATTTTACGCAAAATAGAACTAATCTCTGGAACTATGAGCAACCATTCGATAGCGTAAGTTTCCATAAAATCAATGCTATGCTATTTTCTGGAATAACCATTTCATTACAGTGCAGCAGGGAAAATAAGACTGAGTTTCACATACGTGAGAATTTGCTTTTCGGCTAGTATGTAGGCCAGAATACGAAGGTGGAGGGGCTGATGCGCGTGGCTTTGATACGGCGATCGATTGATTGCTTTGGCGCACTACACATGTAGAGTGCAACTTTTCTTATCTAAGTTTTTCCTACGCTTCGAAAGAAACTTCAGATAAAACGTATGGCTCTGATACTATAAGATTTTCTCTACACGTTCATATGCTTTTTGTGATGCCAGCGAAGTGATAATGAAAACTCACAGTCGATGTAAAACATAATTTTATTTTGGATGCTACAGCGTTATGAAACGGTCTTTGAAAAAAAAGAGCACGTAGCACGTTAAATAGAGATATGAACTTTCCAATGATTACTATCACTCTTATGAAAAGTTCTTGTCCAGAGGAAGAGGCTGTTTCATCATTTGTCTCCGGATAACATATATGAACCGTTGGTACACTTGGCCAGTTCTAGTGGAGAACTATAGAGCCATAATACCCAATCGATGATGAGTAGAATGAGGTGCATGGCATATTCCTCAGTGCACTTATCCCTTTATTTGATCTCATGACGAACTTTATCAATTAACTAAAGACAAGTGGACTCTATGGATTCGTTAACAAGTTAAGGACGCTGAGAAAAGATGACTTCATTAAGATACGATTTCATCAATTTATAACCATAAGATTCATTCTTTGATACAGGCAAACAGCTCCTAAACTCTTTTATCGACGTTTTCGTCTCAAACAGCAAACTTCTGAACAAGGAAGTTTTTTAGAGTTCCATCAGGACACGATGTTCAAGATTGTGTGAAATGATGTTTTATGTCAAAAAACACCAAGATATTTAGACTGGTCTACCGCTATATTAGGCTTCGATTAGAAATTTTTTTTCCGGAAACTCTTTCAGCCACAGTACAAAATAACGCCATCTGTTTTCTTCTGCAAACTCCTGAAGTTATCGAATTCTCAAATTACCGAAAAAGTACCGACAGTTACCGAAACATTGTTGCGAAATAGTTAACACATGACGTACCATACAAACACTACATTTTCCTCAGACACGGTAATTATGTCCCAGGGAATATTTTTTTTAAACCTTGAGTCTTTTGAAGTCTTATTCTCATTTTGAAAACAGAGAAACAAAAAGACGGCCTCAAAAATTAGTAAGCTGAGTTTTACCAGAGAATGATTACTCAATAAATGCAAATTTAGATGTAACGCTGCTATTGGTTGGTACATTGAGTGCTAAAGAGAGCTTTCACGGACGAAGGCGTTAAGAAAGATGAACTGCAAAGGCATCATAGAAACTGCACTTCACCAATTCTCTCCATGAAAAGCAAAACGAATGACTAGCGGTTTGAACAATACAAGGAAATCATGAAAACATAGAAAGATCGATAAAAACAAGCAGAATCTACCATTTTCCGTATTGCCAGCATCTCTGAGGTAATATAATTGTATTTTAGTGCACTATAAAAAATCAGCACTTCCTTCGAAACAAATCTATAGAAAACATGGCGAGATCGTTGGAATAAAAGTACAAAAGTCGCAAAATTGGTGATTAACACCTCTGAATACAACTGGGCTGCGTAGAAGATGGATGCAAGCTGCCAACAACAATAAGAAATGTCCTCACCAAATTCAGTTACAGAAAATTTGTAATGATGCTCGGCATCGACTCACTATAAGCCAGGTTTCCGGATGGAAACGTCACACTTTCCCTCAACTTATAGACTCTGTAAGGGGAATGAATGAAAATAACTTGCTTCACTCTTTCCACACATAGCTGGTTCGACACCCAGGATTACTATCGTGCTATTATCAGGGATAACACTGTATTAGGAATTACTTTATCCTGTAGAAAAAGTGGCGCCAGTATGCAAGTGGCGGCAACGGGGAAAGCTACAGCATGGTTTCACAACGAAAGAAAATTCCGCTCCACCAGTGAATCACTACGAAAATGTAATCGCTACCCGTAATTCGCTAAGGCACCGTGATCAAATATTAGGTTAGCAACTAAATTTTATCACATTTCTTGCTACTTGTATACAATGGATTCATTTCTCGGTCTTTTTTTATCGAGTTTCGTGTCATTTGAAAGCTCGTAATCCCAAGATTCCAAATATGTGAACCATTTTATTATTGTTGTTAGATGAAATCTATTTTTACTTCAGAATAAACACTTCAAAACACAGATTTGTGGACGTCTCTTGAACTTTCCACTTGAGTTATTCTGCCATTCTAGCGACACAAAATTTTATATTAAGCGCTTGATCACAAGGCGGTCGATCTACGAGCTGCGCAAAGATGGTTCAGAAAACCTTGTACAGGCAAAACTTCGTCAAAAGCGTCAGCTTTACAGAGGCGGCGCTATTTTGCAGCAAGACAACGCTCGCCCACATATTGCTCGTCTGAGATTGAGAAAAAAATTGAAGAATTAGGATGGGAACGTTTGACTCTTTCACCGTATAGTCCAGATGCTGCTCCAAGTGATCATAATCTCTTCAGGTCTCTGAAACGTTCCTTGGAAGGAGAACGATTTGCCAAAGTCGATGTTGCGATAACGTACCTCTACTCATAGTTTGTTTCAAAAACGCCAAACTTCTATCGTCGAGGTATCGAAAATTCCGAAAATTTCAGCAAAACATTGATATTTTCGTTCCAAGTGCTTTCTTAAGGCAACGCTCAACTTTCAATATGCCTGGTAATCATTTTTTGAGCTATGCATGTGGTCTTTTATAGGGTAATCTCTAGAGCACAATACACTTGTTCCGGCCTTGACGGTTTCGGCATTCGGGCAGTACCCTTCGTTTTGATTTGAGCAATCCTCTCGGAGGAACCCAATCCCTCATGAAGAGTTGGTGCGGACGAACTTCTTATACGCTCCATTAAGTAGAAATATCATTGAATGGACGGTGTTTCACACTCGATTGCTTTCGGCTGGCATCATTGAATACATCATACCTTCCGTTTCCCGAGATACCTGAGATTGGCTAAAGACGAAGGGTGTTGCGCGACTGACAAGGCTATCAACGCCGAAACACGTGGTATCGGGCTATGTAAGACTACATGCATCAAAAAATGATTATCAGACCTTATTGATTCTATTGGCACATACTCTGATTAAAAATATTTATTTGTTAATGTTTAATAAATTCTGTCATGAAATTTTTGATGCGAGAAAATTTAGTTGTCAACCTAACAAAATCATTCCTTAGAAAAACGTGCTTCCTTTCACAAGCTATGTTTACGAGTTTGAATGAGATAAGAAAAACACAGCTTTGGGATTACCGTATGTAACATGTGAACAGGAGTACAACATCATCAACAACAGATTTTTCTTCAGATTGTGTAAATCACCGATCGCAAACATACACTGATCTTCACACTTTTAATCGTTTGCCAAAAATTCTCCTTTAGTTCAGTTTGGGAAAATCGCTCAAATACTGAACATGTCTGTGTCACGATTTTCGAAGAATTTTATGGTGAAACTCCTTCGAAATAAGCAGAAGTCAGAAAAAGCACCCGTTTATTTGCTTGACAAGTTCAGTGGATTGACATAGCTTTAATTATAAGAGTAGAATCTACTGATGTGCAGGTATGTCTTTTGGAAGAAAAAAATACGCCTATGAACAGCTTGTAAGCAATTTCTCGCTCTTTTAACAACAAAACCATAAATACGAATGGTCGCATATCCCGTGGATTTTAGATCTGCAGGTGGAAGAATGGAGCGGCTTCCACAGTAACTACTAGAATAATTCAAAGGGCACTGAGCGTTTTCTTAGAACCATTAAAAAGGTGTTAACAATAGCTTACAAGCCAATTGTCACATCACCAATCCACGGAATCTGCGATAAATCATACCTGAAGGCAAATAGAAAAAGCGAATATATCAACAGCAACAGGAAGACAGAATGGATGAGCACAGAGGAAGAGCTTAACGTAACAATAAAATACAAAATGAAACAAAAAAAAACCTCCGTAACGAGTTAGAGAGAAATGAGTCTAAAAAGCGAAGATTCAAAACTATTAGTTGATTATTTATACAATCCAAATAACAAGAAGTTTTAGAATACCCTGTAGTATAGTACACATTTGCAGCGATAAACAACACATGCATTAAAAAAAAATGCGCACATAAGTGTAAATTTGAACTACGACGTAGATTACACCGACACTGTAAACCTCTCAGTAGCACCAAAGATACGAAGAAGTTCATGACAAAGCCGATATCAATGACACTTGAGGACAAGACCCGTCATCAAAGTTTAGGCAGCGTCAGCGATTATTGCGATTATCGAAATTAGCGACCCAGGCATCGAACGGAGAATTATCTAACAGATGAAAAGATAGAGATTCTCATAAAGGACCATTATTTTTACGTACAGTTCGACCTACTGCTGGATGCGCGTACACGTCAGCAAAACTTTTTTACGGAATAGAAAGTCAAAATTCTTAGGAGTGCATTTTCATTGTCATCGACTTTTCGACCACCCCATTGAAATGAAGAAGCTGACTTGATAGGAAGATCAGACACTGGTAGAAGGTGAAATTAGGTCACAAAAACATAGGAGTGCTTCATTAACAGAAATATATGCTCAACACAAAAAATAACGAATAAAGCAGACAACATACGGGTTTTATAAACATTCTCTTCAGTGTTATAGCATCAAGAAACCAAGAAAAACAAGCTGATTGACCAGTTTAGAATGGAAGTAAAAGGACACTGAGTAGCAAAAGTGAAAGCGAACTGGGACAATGGAACCAATAAGACTGGTGCGAGCAGAAGCGAACCCATTTCTAAGGAATAGAAAGAGACAATGCTATCAAGTCCTCTGCCACAAAATTATGTAATTCATTTTACAAAACAGTAATAAACATCTAGCGTTGCCTTTTTAGGAATATCCTTAAATTGCTGCTAACTCATATGGATAGTCCCTTATCAGACAGGATTCACAACATTCGCCTTTTCACCACTTGTTTGCGATGGTGCGCGAAGAATGGAAGGCCGCGTAGAGTGAATCGTCGACTGTACTGTCAGCTGAAAAGTAAGATTGAAAGCCAAAACAAAACTTGTCGCTGCACTCGACAGCAAAATCAGGGCATGAAAAGTGGTACTTGTTTTGGAAAATCAGTCGAAATATTTAATTATCATAAATTTTGATTTGCGGAAAAAACAGAGGCGATTTCGCTCCCGTGAGTTTTACAAATAAACTTTGCAACAAATACTTTTCGCTAAAATCTTTGTCGCAGGTCCTCGATCTTTTAACTTATTTCCAGCAGTACACATTTGCCTCACCATTCATTTTCAAGAAACTGGTTCACAGTTTTTTGTTCAGATCGTACTCTCAAAGCACAACAACCGCATCGTGGCTCTTCATGAAGTCCAAGTTGAACTAAATTTGTTAGTAGCGCACTATTCATCCATTTATTTTGTTTTGGACAATCCGTCATCAGATTTACTACACGAAAAATCTCAATACTCCTTGAATTTGATTCGTTTCCTTGCGATCATCCTCCGCAAAGATCTTTGATTATTCACGTGTTGCTTCAGCTGCAGATTGAGGATTTCGTCTTTTTCAAAAACGGAATAGAATGCCGATCGAGGCTATTCTTCATACAGTGTTGAAGGCCGTCGAGCTAAAGCATTCCAAGGCGATCAGTTGATTGATTGAAAGAGATTGCTGGGTTGTGAAATTAAACCAGCGCCTTGCTTATCACCTTTTTTCCTGATAAACCGTATTAGTAACCACTAGCAGTGCAGTAGAACAAGATATTCGACCTTGGCTAAATGATCACGACAAGGAAATAATGATTTTGATAGAGAAAAAAGTAGTTTAATGTTTATTATATTACGAAAGATAGTTACCCTTCTACTTTATTCTTATAGAAATCTAAATTGGATTTTTATCTGAACTTTTGCCACTTACAGCATCCCCGAAAACCGAGTGTTGGGTAATTATCTCAAAGTGTGTCAAATTTTGATATCTGTCAATTAAAAAAAATTAAATATCAAGCCAAAAGTGGACGTCTCAGCACCATAAAAAGACTTTCCTGTCATTCCAGGAAGTTAGTGGTAGCATGGAAATGCTAAAGATTTAGTATACTTAGAAGAACGCAGAGATATTGAAAACCATCAACGAGACGATTTGGAAATAAAATGAAAAGATTGGATACTGACTTGCTCATCGGCCTCTGGCACCACACTCAGCTTCTTGTCACTCATCTTTCGTTGCGAATTTAGTTGCAAGAAGACGGACGATACAGATTTCACCAAACCCTTAAAAGCAGAGAAAATTAGTTACAATCAAAACATGCATGGGGCTGTATCGTCAAAACAACATGTAAAACACAAGCTTCAAATTACTGCTTAAAGAGTTTGCATATATGAAGTAAGAGCTGTTCTGGTTAAAAGTCCGTCTCTTAATATTACCGTATGTGCCACCGTAATATTAGGTCGTTTCATAAGTTTTGGCACCAGAGCAATGAATACCAAAATTTTCAACTAAAAATAATTAAAAATGCATGATCTTGGTATCGTTTAATTACACATTTTCTTGTGAACATTTTGTTTTGGAACATGCCTATAGTTGCGCTGATGTGGAGCTGTCTTAGAAATCAATTCACTTGCTACTCATGCACGAATGGTATAGTAACTATTCCACGAATAGTTCTTACTTCTATGTTGTCATGAGTTTAAACCAACTACCCTTTCTCAACTAGACTTACTCAAATCTCCAGCACAAACTGTCCTATAGTTTCTCATGAACTTCGCCAACCTCTTTTATTGCCTTCCCATAAACTTTCCTTTGATCCGATAGCATTGCTTTCACATGCACGACCTTTTGTTCCTTTCACTGTTCAAAGTGTGCACTTGTAGCTTTTTATGCTCTAAACTTTCTTCCCCATCGTTTGTACGCCTGTAACTATTTGTGTTCCTCTCAGTATTGCGCTCGTCATTTTGTATATAAGCCTCGTCTCACTATACACCGGAGGTAGTTAGTTAAGGAGTTCCGTATTTTCAGTATTCCAGTTATTCATCCAACTTCGTTCATACCTATTCCCTCAACTACATACCGCCAGACTGCTACATTGTAATCACTGCTATGAACAGTTATGACCCAGACATGAGTTGTTTCCGTGTTTACGTGAAAAGACCTGCGTGACAAACCAGCACAAAATCGAGCATTCTGCTTTGAGTCAGTAATTACACTGCGCCTGAAACTAACCCGAAACCCAACACTCTGCTGCAAGAGCCAATACCGATGGCGTGTACGGGAAAATGCAAGTGAAGCAGCGCGCGATATTAATGGATTCTGTGGACGGCCCGAAAGCGACTAATCCTTCAAAATGTTCTCTCCAGCTCTGAACTTCTCGAGCCACTTCCTAGCCGTACTTTCTGCATCCGTATCATCGTCCCAAGGTCCATTTCTCTTGTGCGCCCCCTCGCTGGCATTTTCCCCTACGCACCATTCATGCATGAGTAGCAAGCAAATTTGTTCCTACAACAGCTCCATCTCAAAGCAAATATAGGCGGTTTGTGTACCGAAATGTTCGCAAGAAAATGCACAATTCAACGAAACCAAAATCATGTAATTCTAATTGTTTCTGGTTGATTAATTTTATGTTTAATGCGGTAATGTTAAAACTCATGGAACGTGATTGCTACCGTGATAGGGACAAATACTATCATAACCTAATCAAAAAATAACTGCAATTAGCAAATGACATCTTCGAGATATTACCGATGATCGTTAAGCATGAAATGACTATCATAAGATTCTTCGCGTTAGCAGCTAATCAAAGCAATGTAAAAAAAAGAACAAAAACGTTGAATGTGTCAAGATATCAAGCAGGTGGTGGTCAAAAATTTTTTCAGAAGTCTCGTAAAAGATTCAGACCTGTTCATCATCACAGCGATTAATGAGCTCTTTGGACTCGTGTGATGAAGAGTAATTCGAATCGTTCCTACAATATAAAGAGTCAAATAACATTCTAGATTACTAGTCTAACTATCCACACTGAAATTATAAGAATCGCAGAGATATTGGACAACAGATATATCGACCCTTTATAAATCAATCTAATTCCAATATTGAAATTTCTGTCGAATGATTCAAATTTCCTGTTTGTAAAAAACACAATAAAATTTGAAAAATTTCAAAGTTCAAGCGCTATGTGTTCTAGGGAAATAGAGAAGAAGCTAGAAATAAACGATGCAACGTATTTTTTCTAACCATTAAAGTGAGTTTTCAAAATGAGTAACACTCAGACAACGATACAGGTGATTTTTCACTAAGTAGAACACTTGAGAAGTAAGGATGATGAGAATTTACGAATAAAATTTTCTGTAGCAGTTTTCTAGAAAAACCTCCTCCTACCCGAAGCTTTTATTTCGAATTTACTTCTCGTTGAATGTTCAAAAAAAAAAAACCCAAACCAACTGATATCGGCCAAAAATAATGCGTTTATCAGCTTCAGTTCATTTGTCTTCTAGCTACTTTGAAGCTGTTGTATAGAATTAAGCCTGATTTGTGGTGGTGTCTCTTACAAGTTATGCTATTGATAGGGCCCTATGGGGTTACAAAGGGAAAGATTACATTAGCAAACCCTACAGGTTACCGTTACAACTTAGTTTGCAACTAACCATTCTAAGATATCACATTGCAAAATGTTTTGCGGCAATTTTCATGGATGAGACCATTGTATTCACCTAGATTTTGAGTACGGTAAAACCTTCTGCACAAAATAAGCACTAAATGAGAAAATTGCGAAAAAAATCTGAAAGTGGTCACTAAAAATCTCAGCAATTGAGCTTTTTCCGCTCAGCTTTCTCTTACTGGGAAAATGTAAGCGAAATCTGTGTGAATGTATGGATTATGAAGGAATCTTCGAACCTCGCGTATACGTTTTGTAACTCGTTCAGTCATTCGCAAATATACACTTCAATTCGACGATAAAAGGATAGGATTGAGCTCTCGGCGTTGATCAATCCCTGAAGGATGCGCCATGCATTCTTCTTCAATTTTCAACTTCGTTTAAGGTGACTGAATGCATATCTGGCCTTTACAATGACTCGTGGTGGCTTCCCGCTGAACAGAGTCAGTGCTGCTTATCCTCCCAAACCAGTCTGGTACCAATTTACCGACCCCGGAGAGATGGATGATCTCAGATCCGACGATACGTCAATAGAATTGAAGTAATACACAAAGTGGATAAAGAGTTTTCATACTGATAATTAGCAGCAAGTATGTTAAGTATCCCATAAGTTTGTCAATGAAAAAGTCGATCTTTTTGGAAGTCAGTTTTTTTTTGAAAAAAAAAGAATACTCTATCAGAATCAAAGTGCGGAGTAGATTTCAGATTTACTAGCTAGGATGATAGAAAACGCAATTGAAGATTAGAAGAAACCTCGATCCAGAGAGGAAAGAAACCATAGCATCGGGACAGGTAGCCATTGATACCAACCATGCGAAGAACATCACACAGCAAAGGATCACGATAATAATAATCGCCAACAATTCATCCATTTGCCTGAAGCAGTCTGTGATGAAAGAACATTCATAGGGGAATCGAAACATGAGCGTACTTAGAGGATTATTTGAGATCCCGAGTCCGGTCAAATTCGGAAACCACCTAGCAAGTTATAAAAGTCGAAATAGAACTGGATGAAAGTGAACGACAGAATGTAAGACATTATAGGTAGACATGTAAGACAAATGTAAGATTTTGCTCATAAGCAGATAAATTCCAAACAAACAGTTCAATCGTGTAGTTCTAAAATAGAACAAAGAAGGGCAGTCCAAATGCTGGAATCAACTGACACATTTGCGACCGCGATGGTTTGCCGATAACCGCTGATAATTCCTGGATCACTAGAATCGTTGAGGACTTCACCAACTTCAAGGACAGACTCTGCTCAATGGAGTCGAGTGTGTACAAAGTTTCAATGAATGCTCTTTCACTTTTTAATTTCTCTATGACTGAAATTTCCACAGAAATTAAAAACGAAACCCAAATGATCCACATGAGCGTGGTAGCCACAAGAAGAAAGATTCTGTTGGAACAAATCACCACATTCATCCAGATGTATTCTAGTTTAAAATACAAAACCAAACGAAATAAACATAAAAAATGTTCCTTGGCCGTGAAAATAACAGTTTGGTAGAACAATATGTGATTTTCAAGAAAGAAATATTTGGTTTCTTAGCCCTAGTAGAGTTGTGGTCCGATCAGTTTCCAAAAGTTTTCCTTTATAAATTCCTCTCAATAGGAAATTACGAGAGGCTTAGGCTTAGATCTAGGCAAAAATTAGTGGGACCATAACTCTCCACTAGCGCCGGCTTCTATTGCTTTTAATTCCACTTAGCACCTGATGTAACGCACAATCATAAGAACGCATTATAATCAGTATTGGTCCAGTAATCAGTAATCAGCAGATAATTGTCGAATTATGGGAAAAGGGCTTCAATTTTTCGAGGACCTGCATTGATAGACAGGCGGCGTTGTGCCGTTTCTTTCCCATGAAACACGACTTTCCACGAGATGCACTTGCTTTCCCACAAAACGCAACGTCGCCACTATCCATGTGCATGTACATGTCTGGGTGTCTGCGCCTGCTTTCCTACAAGACGCTATATCGCCGTTACAATATGTGAGATTCGAGTCGCGCCGTAAGCACCAAAATGACTCTCATGGTCCTTAAAGAGTTAGAAGGGTTTAAATGCCTTAAAAACAGTTCAAAAGAACTACAGTTACCGCATTACGAAGATTTTGGTGTCTCTATGGAGTTACTTGTTGAAATAGTTCACTATGACTTAATATACGCTGAACTAAAACTAAAAGATGTTAATATTTCGAGTCATACGGTGGTTAAGAGTTACAAGTACACCAAACGCACTCAAGAATTACTGACAGTGAGAACAAAACAGAAAAAAAAAGACAACGGGAGACATATGAATTCTGTGGACGAAACAGTTCTAGACATCTTGGAACTTGGAAGGAAGCAAATGAAAAAAGCTTTACGTGGAAAGATTAGTCAGAAAGTCCACCAACTATCCACCACCTAATATGAGCAAAACTAGTCACTTATGAACTTTTTCAGCAATCTTATGGGGAAGGTAACTGTAGGAGCAATTTAGAAGAGTAATTTCGCCTTAGTTGGAGGTCAACGAGCGAAAAGGAATAACACATAGGCGACCAAACAATACATATTTACTAACAGATGCAAAAAGAGTCTTGAGATTTCGAATTGACTATAGAATACCCTTCATAGTAGTTTTGCCGAATTTTCGATTCATACCATTGTACTAAAATCCAAGAGTACACTAAGTTATAACGAATGTCCCGATTTGTATTCCTTATGCAACAGGAACTGGGAAAAATTTAATAAGTGGATTAACCTAATGCTGTCCATTAGTACGAAGTCCGTTACATTTGCTAACATTAGTTCGGCTTTACAACATTAAATATAACAATGCATATGGGTCATAAGGATAAAGGATAAAGCTCTCGGCGTTGATCAATCTATGAGGGATTTGCCATGCATTCGTCTTCAATTTTTAACTTCGTTTGAGGTAAATGCATATCTGGCCATTACAACGACTCGCGGTGGCCTCCCGATGAACCGAGTCAGTGCTACTTATCCTTATCCGCCTAGACAATTTTGAGACCAGTCAGGTACTAATTTACCGACTCCCGAGGTATGGATGGCTTGGTGAGCCGTGAGCGCGAGATCGAACCATTCCAGTGTGCGATGCAGAGCACCTCTAACCACTTCGCCACATGCACTCATCATATGGGATAGCATGGAGTAAATAGACCAATCACTCTTCAAAGCTAAACTGAGTATACACGATCGAACTTAAAGATCAAAGTCATCCATATTAGTCAGAAATAATTCGTTCGATCACCACATTTGAATCTTGAGCGGTGTGTTAACAGTTCTACAATATATTCTTCCAAGTCTCAAAAAAAAAACATTCCATGAGTTCTTTAGTTCACTATTCACTCATTATATAAGTAGAACACGGCTGACCGGTGCCATCGTTTACGATGCCCACAACAAAAGTTACAGGAGATTGCTCCAGAGAAATCGCTATACTGCAATGCTAGCAGCAGATCAAACCATATCACAAATTCTCGATAAAACGTACTTTTTAGTGAACTTATTATCCGCGGTACTTTGCATTACATTACATTACATTACATTACATTACATCACAATACATAATACGGTTCCTTTTCCTTAGGTAGCACGGGACAAAGAAACGACCCCTTTCGCTGGGCAAGAACTTTTCATAAAAGTGTCAGTAATCATTTGAAAGTTTGAATCTCTGGCTAGTGCCATACATGACTGTTTTTTCTATAACGCTATAAAACTTGATATAAAATTATGTTTTACATCGGCCGCTCAGTTATAGTTATTTCTCTAGAAGCACGAAAAGCATATCAACGTGTAGAAATTTTTGTAGTCTTAGGCCGTATTGAAACCGCGAGCAGCCCATAAATTAAGCAAAGAACACGTGCCCGTACATATGAACAAATCTTATTTTTCTTCCTATAGTGCAGAGAAGCGGTCTTTTCAGAGACTAAGCACAGCACTGGAATCCTTGGATCTTACGCTATCGAATGATTACTAGTAGTCCATAGGAAGACCTTCGTCTTGCGAGAATCATGCGCGTGTGAAACACAAATATTTTCGTTTCGCTGAAACGTTACAAAAATATCAAAAAACGTCCACGTGCGGCTAAAGCCAGAAATTAAGCTTTCGAGTGATTACCAACACTCTTAAGAACACTTTCTGTCCAGTGAGAGGGATCGTCTCTTCATCCCGTGCTATCTGACGGAAAACTACCCATTATGGATACTCAATAAATCGACTCATACGTGAATGCACCTCGTCACAGGACCCTCTGCATTCCTTTTGCTTGTTAGAAAAACTGATATCACCAACTGCTATCGACCGACCTATGATGCTAATGGATCACTAAAGGAAGCAAAACTATTTGGAAATCATGCGCACATTAGACCACCCACCATACACGACAATCGTGAAGGAGCGGAACGCATGGAAAATGATCTAGGATCCACACGATTTGTGAACGTAAAATTTTCATAAAACAAATAAATTTATGATAGTTTTGAACCGGATTGGGCCAGTTCCTCGCTCACATCAGGGTTCACAAAAAAGGAAATGAAGTTGCGAAACTCAAGAAACGAAATTCCAGAACCATCATAATCTTCTACCACTATGTTACACATTCGAAAGATGTTGCCCTTGACACCCTTTAGGAATCAGGAAATACTGATTTCAAGGTTATACATATACATTAAATTTTAAGGCTCGCAGGAGAACACTCACTTTCTGAGCTTGAAAACTTTCGTATCCACCGATTACAAAAACATACGTAACTCATGTTCGGATGTCAGCAGCTATACTCCCATAATTCCACTGTGCAACGTAGTCATGTCATTAATACTGAAGGAACGTTGTTTGAAAATCCAATAGTCCGTTGCTATTACACAAGACGAAGCGCTACACGATAACGTCGACTATCACTCAAACTGAAACTTATGTGATGTTTCAACCCTTTCATGAATCATCCCTTGCAAGAGTGTCAAAACATTAGCTGGAGAACATTTAAGCATAAAAAATAGAAGAAAATATTCAGAGAGACGTGTCATAATCACTGCCTTCTTCATGAGTGGATAGGAGGTTATTGAGAATGAAATTTATTTGATACTGACTAAAGTTTTGGCAATTTCGTCTTCTTCAAAGCCTAAAGGGGCTAGATTGAGATGTGCTGTACTATAAACATGAATACAGAGCTTATCTACATATTCAAAAGCGTAAGTATTCTTGCAAAAAGCCACTTATTCCTTGATATGTAAAGAGGTTCAGAGCGTAAAAACCCATGGACGATTCGCCTTATCATTTTGAGATTAAATATGTATTTATCCGAAATGTATAACCATATAAAATTCCTCAAAGTTAAATATCTTATTACCTTGAAATTTTTGATTCTGAGTCAAAAAATCTCGTCCGTTCAGTTACATTGCAGCCCGAGATAACAGCATGGACGTCAAACAATGAAAAAAAAAAACGACTTATGAGCTCTAAAGAATTAGCATCTCGTCGTGACAGAAAAAATGTTGCATTTTGTTGGCAAGGAGCTGCACATTTTGATAAATTTTGATTCAAATGGTCATACCTCTATTCGAAATGGTATTTGACAATTTAGTGAGTCCAAGGTAAATTGCTGACTACGGGTTATTTATGGCACATAACACCACAAACACTTCAAAATATCAGTTGACCTTGTATCCCTACTTTAACACATCAGAAAAGGTTCACATTCCTTTGCAATGGACAAAGATCATGAAAGTTTTGAAAATTGAGGTCATTCTTGAGCAAAACAGTCTTTCATCTCCTATATACTCAATAACTTCGTCCTTAACAAGAACTTCAGAATCTCATGACACTTTATTACCCACACTGAGTCCGTGGCTTGGCACCACAGTGCTAATTATTCAGCATTATTCCAGAAAATACCATATAAAAACTGCGTCACCCAAACCATCAATAACCACGTTGATCATAGAAGTAACTCGAGGGGTATCGTCCGAACAAGCTGATCTCCTTTCGATAGACTGATAAATTGTTAGACAACGCAAAAGGGGTTGATAACATAGCAGTAGAGGAGACTTCCCTACAGCTCTGGAGGAATGGAGGACACTTATGCTGCTTTTATATGTTCAGATGCTCCACCATATAAACACATCCATATAAACACGTCTCTATGAGCATGTGGAGGTGCTATACAAATTGTTTCGAAATCATTTCTGCATTTTTACACCCGCTCGTTTTACACGATAGCTATAATTCATTACAGTGACTAGAAATAGAATAACAATCGATACGGATCGGCGAATCTGCTCGGAAAAAGGACTTATTGTATATTTTCACGCGTGAAATAGAGTTGTTTTCTACCAAAACCTATCAAAACATTAGTGTTGAATAGTGTATCGACTGAACTCTGGAAAAATATAATATCCATGGCGAGCATCCCGACTACAATGTTTCACTGCCAATGAATCCTAAGAGGTCACATCGTCGTAAATTCATCAAACTTCGTTCATTACGTTTTCACTCCATTGCCCACTTCTACTCTTTTCGGAATACTGGTAGCCTCGGCTGGTAGGCCTGATTCTATCGTGTTATTAGTGCACTTCCAGATAAATTTCCAGGCGCTGGTGAATAGTTGTGGTCCCAACAGCTTTTTAAGCCTAAGCTAGCGCGCTCTCGTAATTTGTCATTTGAAGAATTCAATTAAAAAAGTACTTTAAAAAATTTGTTAAAGCACAACTCTCCACAAGGGTCGATTCCCATGAGAATGCCGAACTTCCCAGCATTGGTGGCTTTAAAGGAGTGAAGAACCCACCACCAACAATATAACCCGTTGAAATTAAATACTTAGAACTTTTTTCTTCAATTACTTGCTCGGGGTTGTTACCTCTTCTTGCTCACAATCTGATGGCCAACATTTTGGCGACAACGTCTTCGTCCAAGCCTTATTCAGCAATATTTTTAAGATGTGCTACACAAGTGACCGGTGACCTTTTCCATACGAGTATTAGTAAGGAAGAAGGAGTTGTGCCGAAACGTTAGCCATCAAATCTTGGAAAAAAAAAGAAGTATCAACCTCGTACAAATTTTAATATAAAGAAAAGGACAGTTCTTAAAAAATTTTACATTTCTTTATTCACTCCGTGGTTTAGAGAAAGTTGGGTTTTGAGTTAAATACTCAGAAACACTGCCTAACTCCTAACGATTTGTAAAAAGCACTGGGATGATATGAAAGTGAACGTCGACGTGACATACACCTTCCGATCGTTCTGTTGCGGCGTAGTTGAAGTGCGCTATCTGAAGTATTTCAAACATCCATAGAAAAAGTTCATAGTAACATCCTAGATCGATGATTGAAAACTACTGATACTTCCGCATACCTCGAAATCACGTGTTCGAAACGCAACACGTCTCACTGACAACTGACAAACATCAATCATTGGCAACTCGATAGTACGAGATGTCGTCGTATAACGCGATAACCCCGAAAATATGGTAGTCCTTGTTCCACTCTCCAAATCAGTAACTATTCTCATACTAACTTGAACTGATAATTAGCATACGATTCATCCTGTATAAAAGGATCTTGCCGAGTGAGTTTCCCCACTCGGGCGATGCTCAACTAAAGAAGGTTCGACTCGGACTAAACGAGAGCGAAAATCTACAAGGACGAACGACAGTGGATCATCGACTCGAATCACCGGTTCTGGACAAGATGAAACCTGTAGAGATGCTAGTCAAATAGAAATGGATATTAACACCTCTTGCTAGAGGCTCAATCAGCAAAACATGATTGATTGGTTATGCCGAAGTTGAAAGAAAGTCGGTTTACAGTACACAATACTTGTCAGTGTTATATTAGTGGCATGAATATGGCACAAATTTGCCTTCAACGATTCATGATTTAACCGGACAATTATGTTTTTCGTTCCTGCCTTTTTTTGAGAAAGCACACATTTTCCTCCATTATTGCTCAGAACAGCAGAGATAGGGTTAAACATCCGTGTTCAAGTGTACAGCAGACTAGAATGGTGAATAATGTCTCGAGAAAGAGATTCATGAACAAGAGAAATAGTGGGAATTACATCACTGACAGAGAGCTCATCAATGGTGTCTAGTCGTCTTGGAGTCACAATGCGTTCGGCTCCTACCATTGCCAAGGTCACAAATGCTAGCCAAAGAACGAAAAACAACACCAGTCGCATCGAGTTCTAAACAGAATCAAAAACTAAGATGAAACCTGATAAACAATCGATGACGAAGATTCCGTCGTAATACTGACCACTTATAAGACACAAAATTAAAGAGGAAATGAGGAAGTTGAGGTAGAAATGACGGAGGATATTAAATGTCCACTTTCACAGTGAAGAGTAGCGATCCAAGTACTCAGAAAAACCACCTCCTGCGAACGTCAAAGATGTCCAGAACTAGAAATCATTTCAGGTTTGATCATGTGCGCTTTTTTCACAGTACAATATCTTGTTGTCAACAAAATAAACCTATGAACAAAAGGATTGCTCTAAACAAGTAAAGGGAGAGTAACAAAGACACTAAAAGGAAATCGGCATAAGAAATGAAGAGAGAGAGGTTTGAACCAACATAAGCGGCCATTTAATTGTGACACTATTAACGTATAACTACTGTGTGAATCTACCGCATAGAACATCCCTATGTACACGACTAATAAACAGTCAAGAATAAAGAAAAAATGTACTTTTATTAGCTAGCAATGGTGTTTGAACGTAACAAAAAATCTCTTGAGGTTGAGGAAAAAGTAGTCGCAAAGTGTTAGCTTTCATAGTGAAATGGTAGCACGCTCTTAAGGTAAGATTGAACAGCGAGTTCAACTCCCGCCCGAGATAGAATTTCTGGGTACCACTAAATCTTCCTCCATGAGTCTTGTGGAGAATCGTTAATCATAATGCCCAAAATCATTCGGTGTTTATCAAACCCTCAAGGGATTCAGCATCAATTCGACTTTATCAAACTTCAGAGAGGTAACTGAATCTTTTACGTGGCCTATATCAGTATGTCAAACAACTATATATACTGATATAAGTCTTCTGTTTCGATCGACTTTTCAATTCCTTGAAGACAAGGCTTTTTTCGCTTTATTTCAGATTTTTGGTAGTCATTTGATGGATTAAATCTAGGTGATTCTGACACTGTGCTCGGTTTATGAGATCTTTTTAGTGTATTGTGGCAGTAAAAATAAAACTGAGTTTCACTCTCGAGGCGCAGTTTTTGCTGAGCTAAAGTGTGTGAATGGGAATTTTGCAACATTCATAATAGGCAGCAGCGATGCGGCTGTGTTTTGTGATAATCCTTTGATAGACCTTTAGTACTTATTTGATAGCATAAATTTTGGTGATAGCTAAGTTTGATTCCTGAAATAATCTCCGTAGAGCGCAGGAAGAGAGAAAAGATGATTAAATGTCACACTCTTAGAAATAGGACTGCTTAGGTCTTGGCTTAGTAACGTTTTGGTTTGGAAATAAAGAATGAGAATATGAGCTTAAGTCCGCAGAACGATAGAACAAAGTTTATTCTAAAATTTCATCAAGGAAAACCAAGAAATTTTCACGAAGCAAAGGGAAAAGTTACAGATAAATAACGAAAATACGCGCCCAAATGTGATACACAATTCAATTTTTGCTGCTAGAGACGTACTAAAAAAGGTTTTTTTAGAAACTAAGCACAGTCTCGAAATCGTCGCAGTTCACGCTATCGAATGACTACTAGAAGTCGAGTAAATATCAAGACAGCTCTCGTTCCAAGGGTGAAAAATGGATCCAGATGACATAATCGTACTCATTTACTCACTAGCCTTGCCTTTGAGAATAACTAACGTCGCACGACAACTCTAAAGCTGATGGATGGGTTTATGTCATTTTTTGAACATCCATCATCACATAGTGTCACCATACACTCACGTGGTTATTACACTATTCGCGCGGTTTTGTGGTCGTTCATCACAAGAACTTGAAAAATTGTCACCGCCCCCAAGACCACCAATGAGTTTTTATGAAGATATTAGTCGTCTAATCAAAACTCAGCCTATCAGCTCACAGTCAACTCATCCTAAAAACTGATTAGAGAGATCAAATGCCTTCACATCCTGAACTTCAGTATAACTATAGAGTATTTTTTATTGAAAAAAAAACCATAAACACGAAAAGACGGAGAGCTGAAAAGAGTTGAATTGATATAGATAAGAGGCCCTTGAAAGATCTCCGTAGCTTTCAACATTTGATGAATCAATACTAATTGAATATTGTAGTAGATCGTTCCATGAGTTTCGCCACTAGAACAATAAACACTAAACTTGCTAACCGGATATAATTAGAATTGCATGATTCTGGCATCGTTCAATTGCGTATTTTTTTGCAAACATTTTGGTATACAACTTGCCCATACTTGCTCCGAGATGGAGCTGTCGTGGGAACAAACTTGTTTGCTACCATGCAGATGGGCATAGGGGAAAATGCTATTGAAGCAGTGTGCAAGAATAATGGAGCTTCCTGTGGACGGCCCGAGCACCGCCGATCCTCCAAACTGTTCTCTACAGCTTTGAACTTCGCGAACGACTTCCCAGTCGCTGGGAAGCCGTCCTTTCTGCAACTCTATCATTGCCCCAAGCTTCATTAATCTTGCGCCGCCGCTTCACTAGCATTTTCCCTACGCGCCATTGGTGCATGACTAGCAAGCGAAATTGTTCCCACAACAGCTCCATTTTAGAGCAAGTATAGACAAGTTGTATATCAAAATCTCGCAAGAAAGTGCGCACTTTAACAGTACTAAAATCATACGATATCAATTACTTCTGTTCAAAAAATTTCGTGTTTATCGCTCCAGTGCCAAAACTTATGGAATGACTTCATAAAACAATGGAAATACATGACATTTTCACGATTTCGATATTCGTGACCTTCGAGACACTGAAGTCGCCAGAAACACTCTTGATGTATTTTGATGAGATCTTCAAGTTGATGCACATTTTCTCTTCATTCAATTCAACTTTTCTTGAAACTATTTTGCTAAGAATTTTAGGCATGACAGAGGATAAAACTACAGTAACACAACCTGAAACGGTTAACATCCGTATATTTTAGAAAAGACCATTACTTAACCTCGTCTAAAGACTTTCCAACTTGAAAGGGGCTGTGCCAAGTGAGAAGTTCTCATTTGAGCGGTGACTTTACGGAAGAAGATTCGAATAGACACCACTACAAGTAACTACGGAGACGAAAATTTACATTGTAGACCATCGACACGGATCAATCAGCTCTAACAAAGACGAAGACGTTCAAAATGTTAGTCGAATAAAAATTATTACCGACCTCATGCCAGCTGAGACATCTCTAGAGAGAAATATATTAATACATCAGTGCTTTTAGGGAGGAAGACTTTAAGAGAAGCATATTTCTCAGATTTCTCTGTTAACATTTCTGCTGATAGAAATGTGTTTGCTCTTTCTTACCACTTAGAATACAACATGAACCAGCCGATGATTATAGAACACGAAGAAAAATGAGTTCACGATGATATTGTGGAAAGAAACTGGTAAGCAGGCTCTCATCCTCCTAATTAACCCGAGGGACGGACTAAAGGAAATCAACAGCAGGCATGTTGGCTTTTTCTGGATAAAAAACTTAACATGTGTACTCTGAAGAATCTTATACTCATTGTTTTTTTTAGCAATTTAGTGATGTTATAAGTATAGATTAATGAGATTGACTAGTGTTTAAAACACTTCAACCCCAGTAGGGAATTGAACACACATCTCATACGTACCGCCGGAGGCGCATCCTACCACTACACCAGCAAAGTTTGAACATGGTTATCTTTCAGTGTTGCTCTTGAAAAGGTTAGAAATATCAACAATACTTCCCCATTCGACGGATTGGGAACAAATCACTCAATGAGCGTTGGAACAGCGCCGAAACCAACTCAAAGTAAAATGATCTGCGATAACTCGATAACATATTTCAAAATATATAACTAAATAACAGCTACTGTCTCAACTGAACACCTACGCAACCTAATACCTATATCGACTTATACCCACATAAAACGATAATTGAAAGATAAAGCTCTCGGCGGTGTTTAGCCGGTCGACTTCCGCGGACCCATGCTGGGCGTGCCCGCTAGCTCCAGTCGACTCCAACCCCTCAGCCCCGATTGGTGGCTGACTACATTACTACTTTTCGTTGCAAGACCCGGGAAATGCGCCTTGGCATTCGTTTTCAACACTTGAAATCGACTATATTGAAACCTCGCCAAGAAATTTAATGTCATCTAATAAAATTTTCTTAAGCCTGTATCAAGTCAAAACTGCTGTCCTCTCAGACAGGTCTGTTGCCAATTTACCGATCATGGAGAGATGGAAGGCTTGGTGAGCCATGAGCGCGGAGTCGAACGTCGCCGAACTAACCTTGTGTCCGAAGCAAAGCACCTCTGACCAGTGCGCCCGTGCGCACCTATGCCCCGAGACCTAGATTACTAATATCAAGAATAATAATAGTAATACCCAAACGCCTCAATTAGAATACCTAACACCTAAATACCTTCCAAATGGTTACCGCGTCATCGTGGCTGAGACGTGTTTCTGATTGTCGGACTATGAAGTACAGTGGGGAGTTCAACTTCCCAGCATAGTCACCAGAGCTGAAAAGGAGTCTGACGCTTCAACCGAAAAGCTCAGCTAAGAGTAAGTCGTACCAGGAATGACCGCCGCCTTGGCAGCTACCCTAGTCGCAATTTGGCTATCTTCCTCTGATCTACAAGAGCCGGCAATTGCTCTAATGTGGTTCCGACCTGGGAAAGCCCCGGCCAGGCTTACCTCGGAACTTTAGGGAACAGAATAGTCAAACCAGAATTTTCACTGGGTCCGGCATAATGAAGCGAACGCCCAGTATAAGTGAGTACCGGTTATACTCAAAATATGTGTACCCAACAAGAACTCCTTTATTTAACCGGTTAGTTGTGGTATGATGTCATAACTATAAAGTCAATGGTGCTCAGGAACATGTAAAACTGTGAGCTCAGACGGGAATCGAACCCGCATTTCATCCTTGCCAATGATGCGACGCTAAACTATTCTACTAGCCGGGTTCCTGTTTTGCTACTTTTTCTGCGATACAGGGTATCGATCCGTCAACACATACAATCGCACCTACATACACCCAAATACGTAAATTCTAATATAACTGAATAATCTTTAGATTGTTAGCTAAATCAATTATAGCTAGAAAAAACAATAATGCCTGAATTGACAACAAAATCGTCCACTAAGCCAAACAAAGAGACCTTACAGAGAACTGGAATGAGAATTCTAAAAAAAGGGCAAAGTTCTCGGCGTAGATCAATCCCTGAGGGATGCACCATGCATTCGTCTATAATGGCCATTATCCTGGAAACGTGGTGGCCTCTCGCTGTACCGAGTTAGTGCTGCTTATTCTCCCAGACAAGTCTACAACCGGTCTGGTACCACTTCGCCGACCCCGGAGGGATGGATGGCTTGGTGAGTCATGAGCGCGAAATCGAACCATTGACCTTGTGTGCGACGCAGGGCACGCATCTTTAGCCACTGCGCCATATACGCTCTGGGATGAAAATTTACACTAAATAATCGGGAAAATATGCTTTGGACCTCAATTATATGGGCTATCGACATCACATTTTCACATCCGACAGGAAGAGAAAAGAAAAAGATTCAAATTCTCCTGAAAATCAACAAAATCCGAAAATAATTGTGGAGATTGTCCAGCAGAAGAAAAACGTGAAAAGCACTAGGTCAGGAGGCTTTTTCGGCTTAAAAGGTAAGAATTTCGGCTACGAGAAGCGGCTGAGAAAGAAGAAATAGGCGGAAGGAATGACTGGGAGGGAATGAACGGAGGAAAAACAGAAGGAAAGAAGAAAAAGAAAGGAAGATGAGAGCAGAAAGCCGATTACACAAGCTCAGACAGAGCGACGCGATGCCTACGCGCCTGCGAATCGATCGAGCGTAGACGACAAAACGATCATGCCGCCTGCCTCCAGCGCCACAGGCTAATGGCCGGCCACATCGCCAGCGGACGAAGTCTCCAAAAAATTGGCGCTGTACCAGGGATCTGATCTACCAGATTTGTCCCTGCGTAGTGGTAGAGGGCACCCCAGGTATGGCTGAGGCGCGAGTTCAACTCCCGCCTGAGGTTGGAAGTCTTGCATCCCATAGAAAATTTTTGAAACCGTCTAAAAGTGAGCCACCGTGGCAGATCAAATGACCATTTTCTGAAATGCAGCTGGCAGTCTATTGTAATTCTGGTTTTCGAAGAAGAATGGAGAGGGGGAGTGGCCGAGTGGCTAGGGATGTTCAACAGAAAGTTGATCCCTCCCACACTTTTCAGCAATCATTCGACGAACGCCCCAGCCCGGCTATCCTAGAGATTGCAAGATCTGATTGATCAGTATTCTACGGCGTTCGTTAAGAATGTGAAATTCTCAAGCAGGTGATGAATATGAGTCGAAACGAATGATAGAGAGTACTGGGATTCGCACAGTAGAAAAAGTATGGTACGGGTCAAATAAAGTGATAGAGTGGTCCTGGTTTTCATCAGGATGCAAGATTATCGGTCTCCTCTCCCCGGCGATCTTTGATGATCCACGTGGTGCCGCCATATCCCGGCTATTTCCTAGACTGCAAGGAAAACCGAGTCAACAAAAGGTCTATTTAGACTTGATGAAGAAGATGATAATTCCAAGCTTAGTCAGAAAAAAAAGACGTGAACTCTTCATAATTTTTGTAGAGAGGTAAACGGGGAGAACGAATCGAATGTTAGAAAGCACTGGGATCCGCACTATGGGAAAAAAAATGCGAAACGGGGTAAATAAAGTGACAACGTGCTTCTGGCGACCCCTTCTCTCGACGATCTCTGGCACTCCACGCGGGACACCTTAGATTGGCTATCTCCAGGATTGTTGAGAGAATCGATTTACCAGTATTTTATGAGCTTCATGAAGAAGATGACATCTTTAAACTAAAGTCGAAGGAACATGTAGAATCTTTGTGGAAGATGAATGTAAGAAAACAATTCAGTGTAGGAAGTGCTGGGATCCGCACAATGGATATGATGGCTGATCATCTAAAATAATAATGATAAAGAAAAATTACAGTCGTTGAAAGTGATGAAATCAGTCCGGTCACGTGAGAAAAAGTTGTCGTTGAACGACAAGGTACTACACTTACCTGGGGTGATGAAAAAGTTATTTGCAAAGCAATGGTTTCCGTATCCATTGGTGAACTGAGCAGTTTACTGTCTTGTCAACTGATAAATATCAGTGATAAAGGATAGAGAGCAAAGTCCACCAAATTCACCGGTGTCGCGGAGACTGGCTTCCATGTTAACTTTTTGCTCACGGCATTCATAAGGAATTGAACATAGACTTCTCTCTACTTTTTCTAATGATTCCTGTGATTTCATGCGACCAACCTCAAAGAGTGGAAGGACATGATTTACGTAAGAACGAAGATGGGATCGTAAATTGTTCACACAACGCATTACGCTTCTAGACCATTCAGCAATTGTCAACAAGAAATCGAATGACATGTGTAACTGTGAACATAGTCGGAAAGACGGTAAAGCTGATGAGGAAGTGGCGAAGCGTCTATTCACCACAGGGCTTTCTCCAGTAATCACGTATTATATGTTTTATTCAGTCATTTATTTCTTATTCCACACAAACCTATATCACGTGCCATGCAAACCTTTGCTCTTCATTCATATCGTTTCCCCACATCCATAATTCACAGTATTCAGATTTTCCGAGTGGACTCGAACTACTGGTTAACCATTTTTGGTCTTATGAATCTCGTTAAATTCTGATCGAGTCGATTTTCTTGAAAACCTAAAATAATAGTGTTACAGCATCTCCACAGTTCGCAATTTCAGTGGGTTAGAAGAGGAGGTATGCGGGTCCAAAACAAGCTCAAACCAGGTTTAGTGGAAGGCATTACTATTGCGGCTCTAGTAAGGAGTTTGTTACACGTTTACTGTTTCGCCTGCATACTCACGTATATGAGAGAATAAGCGTAGAGAAATGCAATCATATTACTACTGGTTAATATTGTAGAAAATTCGTCCTAACTTTTGTAGGTCAATAAATGTGGTTTTTTTCCTTTTAGGGCCGCAGTGTGTAAAAATAACTGCAATTACGCCATTTCCGCTGTTTTTTTTTTGAATCCCTAAATCTATTCCAATATCAAACGGCAAACTGCAATAGGGTATGAACCGCACTTATTTTTGCACCAACCAATAGAAGCTACGTGCTCGAAACTGGCGCGCACGTGGAACCTAGAGAAAATATTTATCAATAGGCCGCTGTTAGAAAAAGGTGAATCTAAGGAACAAATTCGGTCAAGATTCATATAGCCAAAAGGTGCGTGTACAGACTTTCATAAAAGCGAAATATATTTTCAAATCATTTTTCATAGATTAACTCCAAGTGAAAGCTTTCATTTCAAGTACGGAATGTTTAGTGAAGTTCGTTCGTAGCTCGAACGCGAGAACCATCACACTCCCATAATGGATCTACTTTTATCTCTTGAAGCGAAAATATAGTAACCATGATTTGCATAAAATTGGTTTGGACTTAGCTGGTCTTTCGAATGAAAATATCGATGTTCTTCTTGGACTATCCTCTCAAGGTGATTTTCTCAAAGTAAGGTTCATTTCCTTTTCAAAAATTGGTTGGCGAAAGCAGTGGTGCACTTTAGTATACCTTTCTATAGAGCTAGAAAAATCTGACGGCCACGATAAAGCGGCAAGCCTTCGGAGGAAGGTGGTGCGAGAAGCAAAAGGCAAAAACAAGACACTGTAGGACGACAAAACACTACACTGTAGTTCAGTCTCTGGTCCCACTGAGACCGATAAATGCTGTGGATGGAGACGAGACGCTTTCTTTCAACCAGATAACACAATTTGATAAACAGCGGAAAAATTGGGGTTTTTTCAGTTGAAGCTCTACAGAACGAACTACTTCACTCTATAAAATTCCTAGGATCACTGACATTTCAGAAGCCCCTGAAATGCTTTGGATTGGCGTCACATGTTAGCAATTTGAGTTGATCATCACTTACAGTAAACGACGCCTGTCATCCACTTTGATTTGTCATTTTTTGTGATTTTAGTCCATTTAGAACAACATAACAACATTTGTTCTCTTTTCCAACTTTTCAATATGTGGAGCATGATTAGTACACGATGCCGTGATGTATTGAAATAAATGCACCTTGTGCGAAAATATGGGTTTCGTTGAACTTCAAACTAACATGTCTCACTTTATAGAAGACCGTTGCTTACAAGATACAAAATATATATATTTTCCCAATTATATTTCGATTTTCTAGATTCCGCTAGCAGCTGAAAAAACGGAATTTCTTCCAGCAGGCACAATAGTGTCCGGAAATGTGTTTTGCTAATTACTCATGCAACACTCTTGCGCTGGGAACTCATTAAGGTTTATTTTTTGGTTCTTGAAAACTTGATTTTCAAGTAAGTACAAATCGGATGAGGTTTGAGAGAAAACCTTTAGAGCCTTGAAGAAAAAGAGCAAGGCAAATTCTATCAATCAGCAGAGCTCTCAACTTCTCAAACGCTGCGGTCATTGCAAGTCAACAACTTTACTAATATGTTGAATTCAACTAGAAAAACTTCATTGCTCTGGCAGAACACTAGTCTTGTTTTCCATGAGAGAATAATGTTTTAAAATAGACAAATTGCATCTAGGGTTCACAAGAATAACTGGTTTTTCCCTACAATTACAATTGGGAAATGATGGATGAGATCATTAGTGTCAGTTCGCTCGAATGCCGATTAAAAGGTAGCGCGCAAAACGAGAACGCACCCTTCAACAGGTGTGTACTACATTCGTTGTGAAAGCCAGTGTCGCAATGCATTAAGTTTGTGATGACCCGATGATCCGCTTATATGGCTACGGTTGCAGACAGAACAATCAAATATTTCGCCTTGAAATTCGGATATTAGTAGTTATACTTTTGGAAGAAATTCATTATTTTTTTGATGAGTACATACAAGGTTGTCAATGCACTATTTATTCATGATAAGTAATCTTTCAGCGGTTTCGCCTCTTCTAGAAACTGGAAATCTTAAATCTACATGCAGTCTACACAGTCAAACACTTTTCACCGTAGTTAGCATGATTAGGGTAACTGAGAAAAAAAAAACATTTGGACAGACAAAAAAGAAGGATGCAAAACTCAGCCAAAACTTTTGTTTGACAATGAGAGGGTTGTTGTCAGTTGTATGTTTACTTGCCTTTCTTTTACAATAAATATTTGATCTTTTGTTACTCATTTAACATGCAGACTTATTGTTTATGTGCACACATGCTTTGTCGGAGAATAGCTGAGATTTGTTTTACATTCTTGGAAGTTGTCCCCAGATTAGCTTTGACTTCTCAGAATGTTGCGTATAATCGGAAATGCCATTTCATCATTCTTCCTGAGAGAATCCAATATTCACACTCCTGGAGGCATCTCAGCACATTAGAAGGCAACTGCACTTCCATAAAAACTTCTTTGATGGTTAATGAAAAAGAAGCAGTCTTTCAATAGTTTTAGATTCAGAGATATCGCAGAAGCCTTGGGAAAAAAAGAATGTATCTCATGTATCTCAACTAGTTCACTATGAAACGAGGAATTGCTATTAAACGGCCAACCAGTCTTTAGTCACATATGAATTGTAGTCAAATAAAATCACGATGTCCTTTGCATGATGCACAAAACGAGGGTTTCTTGTGGACAAAAAAATTTTGAAATAATCGACTGTGCTACAAAAATCAAGAAGTTGGTGTGTGATAAGTTGCCACTAGGGTTAAAGCACATGAACACAAGAGGATGGTGCAGATCCTAAACGTTACTATCAGAGGAACATGTATCAATCAAGCGTAATCCCTCGTTTTCCTCATATCGAAATTCCCTTTTCAGTGGGAGAAGTCGAAATGTACTATTTCACTAAAATTATAAGCCATGCTTTTATTATATTTATAGATGACACCACTCTATTTTCTAGTGATTGCAAGTTCATCGAAAGTCATGAAATTATTCGACGATAAATGATAAATTACTACTGAATGCTACTGAAATTACAGCGAGCACTTGAAGAAAACTCCAATCAATCATGTTTTCCTATAGGAAAGGTTAATAACTACGGGAAAATGGATAGTTCTTGAACGGAGTGCAATCACCTTAAAGAATGTGTTCTTTTATTCGAGCAGACTAATGTCATCAGCACAACGTAGAATAGAAAAACAAGGAAGCCTCAGTTTACTCTACATTCTTTACAAAATCCTTAATAATCCAATTCGCTGCTAGTTGAACAAGATCGATGAAGAACAGAGCTGTCTTATCACGTCCACTAACCGCTCAGCATATTTTCATTTATTTCTTGCTGTTCCACGTCCTGTTACAAGAACAAAAACTTATCTTATAAATGGCACCCAGGAAAAGTTTCTAATAACTTCTACTTAGCTGACAGTAACTGGGACAGCTTTGAATGGTGTATTCGGGTTAGAAGTTGAGAACCGCAGGCTAAATTTGTGATTATGGTGTGAACTAAGTGGAAAGCCTTCTTCAGCATTATGAGCATAGAATATGGAAATATAAAAAACGATGTAAAATTAGCACTTATTGATTTCATAGTTCAGATTTTTGCGAGTTAGTGATGCGTTTGCGTAGACACAAAATTAAGTCACTTATGAAGGTTTGAAAGAAAGTTTTGTTCGTCATTAATCCCGTTCAGTTAGCGACTTTAACGGCGTTTTCTAATTTTCTTTTTGGGTTCCCTCGAACAGACAAAAATTATGCCTGAAACAAGGCAGTTTATTGAGAGTAGCAATGAAAATGAGGGAAGCTGGAGCTTTTTCCGCGGTTGATGGTGTTGACGATTTCAATCTATTCGAATAAAAGAAGACATTCGTCAAGACGACTAAATCGCGTTCAAACACTATCTATTAGTGATAAATCTTTTTTCTAAAGAAACGCATGACTGATTAGGGTTTTCTTCACGCGCTCATTGTGATTTCAGTGTATTTCAGTAGGAATTCATCCTTCGTCATTGAATAAGCCCATAACATTCGAGTTTATTTTATAAGAAAAAATGAAGATTTTATTAATACATTCGTTAAAAACGTGGATTGCAATTTTGTTTCAGATAAAACATTAGACCTTTTGCACTGCAAAGAAAACTTTCGTCAGCAGCAAAGTAGAGACTGCACTAGATTAATTGATACCAACCGTAGTCATAATCAATCACCGTTCCCACGATATCAATCTTGCTAGAATCAATGATGTCCTGCTTCAGCGCCAATGGGCATCTTATATTACCCTTGAACTTGTTAGCTTACATTGAATCGTGGCCATTTTTGGATTTTGTGCCCTCTTCAGGTCAACAGGTAATGGACAACATGTACTGGAATAATTTTCACTCATTTGTGATCGAAAATGACGTAAATCCTCAATACTGCAATCTCAGCAAATTTCAATAGCAGCTTATCATTTGTCGTCAAATAAGTTTATAGCTAATGATATATCATGTGCAAAGTAGGGTGAAATGTAGGATGAGCCCCTCCTGACGCAAAGGTTTTGCACATCACTCTCCATTACTTGGTATATGGTAACATCATACCACCGCTAAAGGGTTTAAGTATAAATAAGTCTGTTTGAATTCGTATCATTTGATGAAATTTCTAGCCAATAGAAGGAATGTGGTTTGATCAATACATGTGATGGAAGCCACGGCTTATAACTCTCACTAACCCCTTGAGAACCAGCGTTGATAGGCAGGCAGCGCCGCGTCGTCGTTGGAGCGGCAGTCCTAGAAATAGGCATCTGCTTCTCTGTGCGAGATTGTCGTTCTGCCTGCGTCTGTGTTTCCACGAGCACCTTCATTCTCACGATACGAGAGGCACCGTTACAGTAGCTAACTGAGACCATGAGAAGAGGTAGAGAAGAGTGCGCTGTGGGTAAGGAAAACCAATTCCTGGAGAGCAGCCAGAGGCTGTAACTCGTAGAAAATAACAAGATTGTGCGAAAACAATAACGTTTTTGATCAATCTCAACTATGAACATTATTCATTGCTGTAATCTTTGTCATTGCACGTGCGCTACTTACTGCTTTTGGTCCATTATGCTCTCGAGATGATTTCCTGTACCTAGTCCACTTCTCGCCTCCACGAACAATTTCATGGAGAGCACGTGTAGGTGGATTTGGAAGGCCTATCACTACATGAGAGTCTCTCTAGTCTGTTTTGCAGAACCGCGGAGGATTGGATGGCTTGGTCAACCATGAACGCGAGATCGAACTATCGACCTTGTGTGCGACACATAACGCTTAACCACTGCACCTCATGAGCTTCTCTCATTGAAGAGTGAGTAAGGACGTTATTTTCACCCATGTTACGTTCATGGAGGCTTACTCACTAACGTTCTATCTTTAAGTAGCTATGGAGTTTCCCATAATCGAAATTTAACTAAACTAACTTTTTCAATAAAATTTTATCAGTTCATGATGATAATGCTCTCTCAGAACCTGTGTTCGTATCCTCGCATCCATCATGCTGTCTGCGTCTGTATTCCCACGAGATGCGACGTCTTTCTTACGGAAAGCAGCGCCGCCATCACATTAACTAAGTGTGATTTGACGTCGCGCGGTGTGGGATGAAACGTCCCGCATGGTCGTTAAAGGGCTAAATGACCTTTTGGTAAGGTTGCTTGAGGCTGCAATATGGTTTTCAAAGTCGACGGATAACGTTTCAACAATTTTGCCCTACTGAGAGGTGTTCAACTGCTGAAGTACTTATATAAGCAAGATCACCGGTGTGTTGTCAAATATCATGAACAAAAAATCAGTAGTCTTAGTGTGCTACATTATTGAAGAAACATTATTAATAGGATGATATATTATTCCTAGTTTGTATATATATATATATATATATATATATATAATATATATATATATATATATATATACTGGCGCAATAGCCGTAAGGCAAGCAAACGGCAATCGACAATCAATCACTCCGAAAGAAGGCCACGGGGATCCTTTCACCTTATCCAACGTGTAATACGGCTTCGATTCCCTTAATAGGAGCGATCAAACGAAAGGCACCGTGTTGCCGATGAGGATGAAAGGCCGAAGCACGTGTCTAGAACTTTATATGAGCCATAACAGATCTCAAGATAAGCTCAAAATATGTTATCAGATTATGAATTGTTTAGAGCGAAATTTGAAAAAGAAATTGTCGAATATAAAGTTATGTATTCAATTATGTTAACAGATACGGAAAACTCTGGACTTCAAGCAGGAGTTTGAACAAGCGCTTCACTCTCAAAGGGGGCGTGTGATACAACTTCACCATCAAGACCGTTGCCTTCCTACCACTCTTATTCATTACCTTCAGTCACAAAAAGAGTGCTAGCAGAACAAATGCCGCGATGGTACAGTGGTAACGCATGCCACCAGTAAGGGTGAAACACGAGTTTTACTCCCGCCCGAAGTTCAGAGTTTTTCGTACTACTCCATATCACTGGGTAATGTTCAGGAGTTCTGATGATCTGTAGACGCTTCCTGTCCTATTAACAGTTCATGTTGCTGTTTGTTTTTCACTATCGCTCCACCTTTAGATCTCAGTTTCCAACTCACCATTATAGCTATAATCCAGATCGATGCATAATTATCGACTGTATAAGCCATGCTCGCTCATTTGTCTAAAAAAATTTGCAGGACATGCATTACAGTTCGTAGACACACAGAACAGCAAGTCGCAATAAAAGTATAACTCAAAGACCAATATTGATATAAATTTGAATGATATTAGGCTGGCTCTTTTTTGTTTCTTTTTTCTCAACTGAACAATCAATTCAGAGAGCGAGTATGCAATGGTAGTGATTCGGTCTAGTATGCGAACGCTTCAACCTACCCAGACAATAATTTTGTCCTGAACCGGACCGACTGAGTCTCTCATCCTTTCAGGGTAGAGAAATTTGTGCCAGATTAGTCTATTAACGACTGACTCTTTTTTCATTCCACACACGAACTCTCTAGCCCACCTATCTCACCGCATGAATGACAGTCGTCTTGGCCAGCATTGAAGAAAGGGAAAACAATTATCAGACAGCAGCCCTCGACCACAGGCAAACAAATTACGGTGAGTTCCTAGATGATGGACGGAAGGAAACGAACCGAATGCAAGAACTGTTAGAATCAGCAAAGCGTAATACGGGCGGGGTCATGGTATGTTATGAGGGACAGAAGAATTCGCATCTGAAAACTCTGATAAGTTAATGGCATCCAGGCTTCAAAATTATGGAGCGCCATGGAGTATTGCAACAAGTCGCGCCCTATCGTTCTCTTTGCTCTGGTAGGCCACGGTTATCACCGGAAAGTGTAAATAGAAAATTCTGTTAATGGTGGCAAAGAGAAGGGTAAGAACATGAAATACTACCTAATTGAGAAGCGTTGAGCATAACCACATCACATCCATTACGGCAGTAATTCGTGATGTCACGTAATTTCAACAACGACAAAATGATAAAAAGCATGCGGGAACCTATGAAGACATATTCGACTCCAACAACTAATGAAGAATAATAACAACATTAATTGCAATATTATCAGTAAAACTGATAATAATTATTGTTATGATGCAATATCTGCTGCAATAATAAAAAACAAGCGCGCAATATTGTTGAGAGTTATAATAAAATATCGATAATGATATCAAAAGTAGTAGCGGTAATAAAAAAAGAGTAGCAACAGAGTAATAACTGGACAATAGTATTAATAATAATATTAAATAGAGGCTGTAATAGCGCATTGGTTAATGATGTAGAGCAGGATAAACGTGCTCTTTCAAGCTCCTCCTAACGCTCTCGTACAATCATGTGGGAACGCCTCAAATCGACCATTCAAAATTGCAGAGGATTTCCACTCTATTAACATTCTATGATAGTCAGGAAGATAACGGAATCATTATTCAGCAGTCGCATTAACACACAGAATGTTCGGAACTTTGGGACGATAAATGCGAAAAAAACAAATTGAAAGGACGATCGCACAAATGTGATAACGGGTCATGTAAAATTGAAAAAAATGCTCAAGTACTTTGACAGCTTACCCTTACCGACTGGGTGCGCCACGGACACGCTGCCAACCCCGGCTAGCTGCACACGGCAACACTAACCACTTGACAATACGGAAGGTCGCCGCGTACGACGAGTCGGGACTAGAGAAGTGTGTCCCTGTCGTAATCAATGGGCTAAACGACATGTGGGATAGAATACCTCTGTCGCCTGCACCGTGGCCAGTTTAGCACATAGGCTCCACTAAGGTAACTCGAACGCAAACTGAGTGTAATTTTCTCCGAAATCACAGAAAAGAGTTTCTGAATTTTTAACAGCGTAATATACGTAAGTTTTGGACTGTAAAAGTGCTTGTTGTTATGTGAATAGGTTTCATGTGGAACGCCAATCCATTCCAAACACTTGCTTACAAACGCCGATCAAAAATCAAGTCATTTATTTCCGAAGATTCTCAAATTTTGACCTCGTGGACACCGTTTGAATAATAAATAGGTCACTTTTTTCGAAATTCTAGGCTATTCGTGTTCGAGCATTCTCAAATCATCATCAAAAGCACGGAGTATCTCATGTGCATAATAGAAAACGAGCTGAAAAATCCGCTACAGGCTTTCTCGAATTGGAGAATGAGAATTCGGTTGAATCAGGGCAGGGTTGAGCAGCGCCTTGAACGATATGATCATTACTAATGTACTTCAGTATGTCCGTTGGATGTCCAAAATCAATCCGCTTAATATCATATAGGCTTAACGCAGGGTTTTCATTCATTGAGAAAGTTCACAACAGTCACTAATTACTTTCATGGAGTACAATAAGAATTTTTGAGAGCAATTTTTTGCCTCCACGTCGAACAGGTATTCTTTCAAAATGTCTTCGAGTAAAATTCTTTAGAGAAATTATAAGCGAAAGTTCTAGCAATTTTACTGCATTTTTCGCAGTGTTATAATGTTTCATATATACCTAAGAGAATTGAGTGGTGAGCAAAAAACACGGCCTCAGGCGGGAATCGAACCCGGGGTTTTATCCATACTTTGGCTCACCACTCAATTCTCCTAGGTTTACATGAAAATATAAGAACTCGAAATTTTTCCTACAATAGATTTAGAAAAATGCTCACAATCACCTTAATTCTTAGTTTTGTGGAAAAAATGGATTTATATAGGCTCTGAAATGCTTACAACAGTGAAAAAAAGTTATATTGATTTCAAGAACTTTATTTGCACCTCAATCTCTGGATTGGAGATAATCTGGAGCAGAATGTCGCCAGCAGTGAGTACTTTCTATTGCGCCGCAGTTACAACGAAATTCCATTGCTCGTAGTTTAATTCTTCACCTTTGAGCTCTCGATAACAGAGGTTGTGGAATGCGCTTTTATCAAGGAGGTTGCCTTTTGGTCCAAATATGATGCTGCTGAGAGGGCTTTGTTCGTGGAAAGGCAAAAAACGATAACAGCGATAGTGTCATTAGGAACCAAAAAATTCAGCAGAGATTGGCAACTTCTTCAAAATACAGAAATAACTTATTTTTCGGCCATACAACGCGTTATTTCATAGATGGGTGTATTGTTTTTCCGTAAGACGGAGGTCATTGTTTCTACATTTTTTCCTTTGTAACGGTTTTGCAAATGAGAGATAAAGCTTTATTGTTTTCTTGCAAATGAATATTGTTGGTTGTCGAGATGACAAAGCCAGCTTGGTGGCAAACTTCATTAGGAGTCTCTATCTACATTCCACCTCGAAGTTTTTTTCCTCAGTATAAGGACTATTTACATTTAATCCTCAACAAAATGAAAGCTCACTTATCAAATAAAACAACTCTATACGGCTCTTTTCCACACAGAATCATTATTGATGTTTTTGATTCATTGCTCGAATTCATTAATCTGCCGAAATTCACAATGATAACCATTGTCAAAAATGCAGTAATCCATCAAAAAGTGTCACTTTCACGTGGGGCCAACGAGATAAGTTTCAAGCTTATAGTGCGGCGATGTGTGTCATTTGGTTTCATTTGAGTTCATGTGATTTTCTGACACAATTCCTAGGTAGTCCGGTTTGTTTGATGACGCTGACCTGAGCACATTCAACTACAGCAGAGTACCTGCGAAAACATTAGGATAAGGCAACAACTTCCTAGCAATACATGACAAATGTCTACGAATTGAACGGAAGGTAAGGAAAAATTTGTCGTCATAGAATCTGTTCTGAGTTTTGCCTGCAAAACAAAAAGTGTTCTTTCATTTTTTCATGTTTTAGCACGAGGTTAAAAATGTGTTTCGCTCACAGATCAGGAAAGTTCTTTCTAATGTTTCACAGATATGTTGCGTAGGACGACATTTTCAAAGATAGAATGTTATAGAAACATCAGTATAATCTGGTATAATGTTTTGAGCCTTTCAGAGGTCTGGTGAAGGCATCTCTAGTGGTATACGTACGTTCCGGCGTATTCTCACACTCCTCATCAGTACGACATGCCTTTCGGTTCACCTTTACAACTAATGGTAACGGCACCGAAGATGTACTTGTAGGGAGAACCGAAAGCCATGCGGTACTGATGCAGCGTGTGAGAATACGCTGAAACGTGCGTATACCACTTATAGATGTCTTTATCCTCCGGACCTCCGAATGGCTCAAAACAGTGTGACTATATTGAATCCTATGTGAGGTCTCAAGATGGTGGATTGATAGGTATTGTTTTGGGAACCATTTCGTGCTCAGTCAGCTGTTGCTAGCTTAGCGAATTTTATTGGTACCTTCGTATGCGAAGAATTTTCATTGAAATGTCTATAGAATTCATTGAAAATTGCAGGTTGGCTAGTTTGCTTAAAGAAAAATGATATTTTCTTTCACACAATAACGTTTAACCAACCGCCACTTGCATGCTGCATAACTATTCAAAAACGTTGAAAGAACTGAAATATGAAGCTCTGCTTTACTAAATATGCTCACAATTGTTCCATTAAGCAGATACCACTTTTTGAAACTCCTCAGTGGTGTGATACTTTGAAATTCTAGTATTTTTTACTGCTTTTCTCGCAGAGTTATAATGTCACATATATCCCTTTGCGGACGGCGCCATTTTAGGCTGGCGGGTGGCTTAGACGGCTGCGAAAAGAGCCACCAATATGCTCTCCAAGGAATGTGGTAGTTCTCTTATGAAAAATATACTTCTTTTTGTCAACATGTGGGATTTCTGTGTCAATAAATGGTCAGATGTAATAAAACGGACCTTAGTAAGGTTAATTTTATTAGAAACAACGTAATTGCCCCGATCATTATCAACACTTTCAAAGGAAAAAAACCAAGTATTCAATAAAAGGTTATATCTAGAAGCTTTATCGTACATTTCTACGATATTTTATTCATACTTACCTACAAACCAATCAAATTCATTCTCTATTTCCTTTTATCTTTACGTATACTTTATTGCATGAAGTGCATAAAGTCAATCATACTGGCTTAAAATTGGAAACAATGAGCAGTTCGTCAAAAATAGTGCTGCTTGTTGCATTCCCTTCATCGATAATTCCTGATATTTTTTTGATTATTAGTGGAGTTTGGATTGCCATTTCTCAGAGCAGTGCATAATCCCGTTCGAATTCTCTACTCATAGCTATGGTATGCGAGGAAGACATGGAGTTATAGCGGTTCTTTCGCGTTCTCTCCACCCTCTTTGAGCCCTTTGGTGGAAACGTATAAAACGACGTTTCAGTGGGCTATATAAAGAATCCACAACCGAAATATCTCCATTCTACAACAATAACACGCGTTGTAGCGTAGAAAGAGTGCTGTGCAAAACAAGCGTAGGTGGTGTAACGATTATCATATGCTCCCGGAAAGAGTGAGACCTGGGTTCGAATCTCGGCTGACACAAACGTTTCTGCACAGCGCTTTGAATTATTGGGTATTTCTGACCGATATCACCATTGACGTAAGAAGAGGGGTTCGACAAGGCGATACAATTTCGACAAAATTGTTCACTGCCACCCTCCAAAACGTCATGCGAACATTAGAATGGGACGATATGGGGTTGAAAGTTGACGGTCGGCAATCAAACCATCTTCGCTTTTCTGATGATATCGTCCTCATAACATCAAGCATTAGCCAAAAGGAACGAATGCTGACCGATTTCGACAGCGCGCGCGAAAAGGTTGGTATTTAACTAAATCTAACGAAAACGATGTTCTTGAGGAACGGATGGGTTTTGAGTGCTTCATTCACTCTCAACGCAACGAAAATCTTCGAATGCTCCAGTCACCTTGAGCCTGTTTTCTTCGCTGTAACAGTCGAAAAACTATATTTTATTTCACATTCAAACATTTCTTGCTGGATAAAGCTTTAAATAAGCAATTCATAATCGTATCAGATAGAAGAAATTTTTGCAATTTCAACGGTGTGCTTGATTTTGATGAAAGACTTCTCAGAGTGTTGTAGCGCGGTCAAAAGAAGATTACATTTCGCAAATTTGGATAATTTTCAACGTCCTCATCTTGTTTTGAGCATCTCTTGGGAAAAACGCGTTTCCTGAATTTTTTAAAACTTATCGGTAACCATTCGATAGCTTAAATCTTGAAAATTTTGATGGCATACTTCATTCTTAAGATGGCTCTCTCAACGCGCTCTTACAGTAAAAAACGAGATATAGCTTTCACACTTGAGCATTTCCCACTGAAGTAAGCTTTTCCGCTGGACTTTTTATAATTCTTCGATAGCTCAAATCTCAACGATTTCATAACCTTGTTTCTGGAAAGAACTCTTTATTGTACTACAGCAGCCAGAAAAAGATAACGTTTCGCAGTTATTCATGTGTTGCTAAAGGCACGGTGACTCAAGACCAATTTCGCGAATTCCACCCTTTGGAGTGCGAAACCCAATCTTCTTTTGACTCCCACAGCTCACTAAGGAGTCCTCTCTAAAAATAGACTACGTTTTCGAAATCGCTGAGATTTGCACTATCGAATGTTCATTGGTTATTCATAGAAGAAACTTTATCAGGCGAGAAATCTCCAAATGTGAACAAAATTTCATTTCGACTGTTACAGCTAAAAAAAAAGCATTTGTGAAACAAAATACACCATTCAAATTCACTTGATTTCAGCTATTGAATGAACACTAGTAATCTAGTGGAATAGTTCTTTTCTAGAATAAATCAAAGTCTTAAGACTGCAACTCTTAAAATGCGATTACATGTGATAAAAATCGTTTCCAAAAGTGAGAATTTTCAAGACAGTTGAGCGTTATTCTCTTTATAATTACGTTTATAAAAGCTCTTTAATGATTATTTGAGTTATTTCTATCATGAAAGTATATAAAAATCAAAATCTAACTAACTAATCCCGAAAAATTCGCTTCCAGTGAGAAAATTGGATGGCCATTGCAAAATGTCATCCTTTATTTTTCATTAGAACGTACTGTGAGATTATTTTTTAACAAGCATAGTATTAGAGTCAGAATTTCTCAAGTTATTCATTGACTACAAAAATATCAAGAACATGTAAGAAAAATACTCAACAACCCCTAGGATATGAACTTTTCGCACGTATATGGCTATTTTCTTGTCAGTGAAATTTCATCGTTTTTTCATCACAATGTTCCTCTTAGAGCTTTATTGATACGAATTTTTTTGGAGCACGCACCACTTCTCCTAGCTCGTCCGAGCGGTGCGGCCAGGTGAGGGTCATATTGACCCTCATCGTCCGCAAAGGATATCCCTAAGCAGATTGAGTGGTGAGCAAAAGAAAAACACGACCTCAGGCGGAAATCGACCCGCGTTTCAGCCATACCGGGGATGCATGCTACTACCACTACACCACAGAGGCTCTTCAGTGATGTATTTCCGTAAAATCTTCTATAGCCATCCATCTGTCAGAGACTTATAAATCAGTAGTTTTGCCGTGATAAGCTGTTGCGAGGTGGTGGCAGTAGTGTTCATTGAGCAGTAGTAATGCAGTACAATACAGAGCACAGCACTGTACATTAACACAATGTAATACAAAGCACCACAACACCGTTAACGAGGACCTTCGAAAACGAATAAAGAGACTATAAGAGCGCATGTCGAGCTACTATTTGTAACTTCGTCACGAGAATATCGAGAAAAGGCATCGTACCATAACCGTGATGCCTTTAAGGTCCCTTAACCTTACTCTTAACCGTTGATTGGAACGCCAGACATATATGCGTACCCGCTTCAGCCTACACTTTTCGTGGGATCCCAAAAAGAGGTGATCTGGTATTTGCACACAATCATTTTGTTGGTTGGTTTCAAGAAAAGAAAGCAAAAACAAAAAACCAGCCAGAAAAAGGACTTGATTTTCCAGTGTATTCAAAAGATATTTGGCTGAATATGAATAAAATAATGTGCACATTGTTGTAAAAGAGTTGAGAGAGCCGATTTTACCAAAAAATATAAGCGGCGAAACGAACGACTGTTAAGGTTTAGTGATGCATGAGCGATTTCTATCATAATTAGAAGGAATTCGAAAGGTTTGAAGTTAGTCTAACAGTAATATAAAACGAGCTTGCACCACTAAATTCGTGTTCCAAAGTGTTGGGATAGATGTAGATGTAGAAAGCGTCAAAGTATTAAGACGAGAAAAATTCTTACATCAACAGGCTTTTACACAAACAATGCTATCTATTTTCAGTGCTTGCATTACAATTAAGAAAAAGTGTCGATCGATTGTTCGATAACAGCTGCTTAAAAGATGGAGAGTTTTTTTTTTCTGAAGTGAATGAGCCAACAAGGCGTCTTATAAAAGAGCATGTTTACTGAACTGAAAGAAAATCAAACCACGGATCTAATGAACAAGCTGTTCTAACATGTGTTGAAGATACTCTGGTATTGCACATAAGGTGTTCTTCCAAAAGAAACGCTCTGTATATCACAAGCGGATCGTTGTGGCACTTGTCAAAATGTTGTGAGGGAATGAAATCAATTGGAAGCATATTCAAATGACTCAGAAACAGACGTTGAAAGTCAGTAGGCAAGTTTTCATGGTCGGAGTGTCAAAACCTCGTAAGTGGAATGTTGGCATTCTAAAGGAGGGCTAACGATAATGGGCATCCTACATCACCTATAAGGGGTTTTATATGCCAATTAACTATCTAAAGTGTATTAAGGCAGATGAGAATTCCACATTTGATACCTGGAGGTCCCGTCCCGAAGGAAAACATTATGACTTTTGGACCGCTTCGATTCGATTGGCACTTTAATGACCAAACAAGTTTTTCACTGGGTCAGAGAACAAAGTAGACGGTATTTGGAAAAATCACACATAGTCTATGAAATTTGCCATTCTGTTTCAGGCTGGATTCGCTACTGTGCATCGCAGTTGGACTCTCTTAGGTAGACCTTGGCATCGTTTGAGGCTACACAGTTGAGAGGAGCTGTTGTTAAGAGGGTATATGAAGGTTTCTCGACGAGTTGGCCCTACTAGTATATAACTGCTATTTGTATCATGAGCTAGAACAGTTTCTTGCTCATAACTCCAGCATATGTCTATTAGTGGAACAAAATATTCAAATGTCAGCTCGCTTCACCTGGTTTTCAAAAAAGTTGAAGGTTTTTTGTAGCTGAGCCATCGACAGTGAAAGTTCTTTCTGCCGATTGGCCTCTTGAGTTTGCACCCTTTTTGGGTACCGAAAAAAATTTAAAATACCTGCGTAATGTTGCCCACAGACGGTTTTCACTATCACGATTGCGTGATAAACAGGTTGCGTAATACAACTCCACCCAGTTGTCTAGCCTATGTTAGCGAGCGTGATTCCTCATCTTTTAACACTTGGAATTCGATATGAATGGATTTCCACTTACGTGGGAACATATTTGACCGATACATCTTCATATCATTTCACTTTCTCTGCTGCTCTTCAGTTTGTCGCAGCTAAGTTATCTCTTGTACTTTCTGTAACTTAACTACTAAAGTGTATTACTATCTTATGCTATAGCCAAGATATTTACGCGAGGCTTTTCATTTTATCTTCTACTTATTTTTGTTTCCTAGCTATTTGTTCATTCATGTAGATGATTTTTTCTACAGTTTCAGGCTTTTTCTAATAGGGCTGGTTAGAAAGTAGCTGGACGCTTATTCTTGCAGAGCAACATATTAGTTAATTAAAATTTCGAAATAATTTAGAGATTTTCCGTACATCGCAGCAGTAAGCCGCAGTAAAACCTTCACGCGTTCATTTATACTGTTTTGAAAGCTTTGAAATGCCTTCTTCTTATAATCTGGTGAAAAATCTTCCTTGTATGTTCCTTTTTTTATTTTTCTTCTGCTGGTTATCGGATGGGTTTTTTACTGAGTCAAAGGAAACTAGAATAGCAATTACGTGTGTAAAAAGTGGCTCTGTTTGCTTAACAAAATGCTCATGAGCTCCTTGACTCATACAGAATCCACTTTATGGACTTTTTATTGGTTCACAGCCACCTCGCGCACTGTATAATTTAGTATTTAAACTTTGAACAAGCATATCCTAGTCATATTGAACTCTGATTAAGATAAGAGCTGTGAGATTCTGGGGATCCTTGAAAGCTTCTCTTGTTGTATCAGGATGGACGATTCTGTGAGGCCGACGAAATAAATTTTTTTCGCTCGAGTCATATTTTAGATATTGAAGTGACACAGCAAGTAAGATTTTGTCCATCAAGACGCTATAGTCCTCCACAGTGTAAAGTTAATACATTCACGATTGGGTGGACATCAATGTCGTTTACCGTCCACATCTTTTACTCTGCGTTTTGTACAGACCATGATACATAAAGCCCCTTGATTTTGGCTTTTTAATATTTTAGGCCTTTTCTCATGTTCACTGCTGGAAAACAAAATGCAATTCCAGAAAATTAGTGCCGCCTCCTTGCTGATTGTCTTGTACCAACTAAATACTGTGTTTGATGTTTGATTTTGGTTGCGCGCCAATGACACCATTCTGTTTTTTTGTAACTGTATGAAATTTTCTTTTACTTCAAAATGGACATTTCAAAACTTAGGCCGTGAACGTCTCTTAAACGTTCCACTTGGATCATTCTGCCAGCGAAGAGACACAAAGCTATGTAGAACACTCAACCGCAAGGCGGTTATCTACGAATTACACTAAGATGGTTCAAATAGTTTCGTGAAGGCGACACCTACATGTCAAAATCAGCTGCAACAACTTTATCGAAGCGGCGTCAAGACAACGCGCGTCCACATATTACGCGTTTGACATTGCAAAAGGTTGAAGAATTAGGGTAGGAACGTTTAAATTTATCCACTGTATAGCCCAGTGCTGCTTCAAGTGATTATCACCTCTTCAGATCGTTGAAATATTCCTTAGCAGGAAGTCGCTTTGGCAAAGGCGATGATGTGATAAAGCACCTGTATTCATTCTAAGGTAAAAAGAAATCATACAATTGCATGAAAATAAAATAGCTTGTGCATTTAGAATGTCGAGATCATGAGCTTTCGAATGGCATGAAACCCGGCATAAATAAAAATAACAAAAAAGTACGACAGAATTTAGTTTCCAACCTAATACAATGGAGCAAGCCGTAATGAAAAAATTTCTTTTTCACGGCTCGCTGTCACATTGCTTGTGCACATTCCAGTACTTTTAGCGGTCAATTCATATTGTCGCATTCACCATTCAAAAAGGTCTCCAAATATTTCACGCACCTTTTCGTCTGCTGCTTGAGGATCTCGTATTCTTTTTGAGCACCTTAGAGCACTGGTCGGGAGGATCTTCTTGCGATTTCTAAGATAGTCAGGCTGGAGCGTTTCTCAAGGCGTCTGTTAAATAAGTGCCGGAGAGTGTAGAGGTGTGTATCAGCCTCACGCCGATGAACATTACTAGCCACTCTGCCATCGCCCACTTCGTGATGGAAATCTAAGAATTTATTTGGAAAGTTTAGGCTTTGAAGGAACATTGTCATTACTAAGGATAGAACATTGCTGAAGGCTTTGGAAGCTTTCTTTGAAAATTTCATGTGTTCAAATGAGAGAACCAATTGTGCGAAAGAAACATATTCGCAACTGTTAGATAGCAATTTCATTTATTTAGTTTATTTATGCTTTCATGGCCTCTCAGTAGGTCGAAAAATGTGGATTTTGATGACAATTTTCTCTTCTGTAGAGGCCTTCGTAGGCGTTCAAATGAAAGAAGACTATGTTTTGCATTCAAAGTAGTTAGCCATCGATTCTTTGATTTTTGCCGCAGATTCATTGGTATCTGTTGAATAAAAATTTTGATTTCGGGGTCATTTTATGGAAATACAGAACAGGAAACACTGAAATTTCTCTTTTAAAACCAATTTTGTAAACCTAAGAGAATTGAGTGGTGAGCAAAAACATGGCTTCAGACTGGAATCGAACCCGCTTTTCATCCTATCCGAGGACGCGTGCCCTACCACTACACCACCGAGGCACGTTTGCGCCACAACTCATTCTTCAACATCTTTAGGTCAGCTATCAGCCACCAACTTTTGACAAGTTTGGCTGGGTATGCGATTTCGCTTTATAAACCCAGTTAAGTTGACAACCATTGTGATAACTAATATTCGAAATTTCTAGTATTTTTACCCTTTCGCAGTGTTATGATCATTCATAGCTTTGCAATTTTTGTTGAAACTATTTGCTTGAAAAAGAAAAACGCCCTGTTCTGATAAGAATCTTCACTTTTCATTACAAATAGAATGGGATACAGTCTTACTCTGTGGAATTTGCTCGTGTTTTCTTTTTCTCACCGAATTAAGCATTCATGAAACTGAAAATTATTCGATAGCTTGAGAAATGGAGATCTCTGAATTGGTTTCTGGAAAACTTCTTAGTTGTCATAATAAGTGACTACGTATTGTTTTCTGGATTAGGATCCCGTTGTTCCGACTCAAGCACTAATACCCGAAGAATGGTACAAATAGGTGTACTCTGTAGTACTTTTGGTCATATTTCAATCAGAAGCAGCCCTGTTGAAGTCTCTCCTATCATGTTCAGCATTTACTGATCATAGATCCTCTAGTGACCACAAAGTTTTATCAAGAACCTATGTCATAGTGATGATTACGCGCTCCATCCGTAGAGCAATTGCGTCGAGTTCCACGAAGAACCCAGCGCAGCGTCGCTTGATATCAAAGGCTGGTACTAAAATGGTTATACGGACGAGGAGTGATCAACCCGCTTCGTCAATGTGTTTTTCTCCACAAGCTCTACAACAGAAGATTTACTGAAAGAGACCGAACTCATGCCGTCACCGTTCCGACTCTTGGGGCATATCATGAAGTGTTGCATTGCGCAAGGCGGTCATACAAGTGGCTACTAATTAGTTGGTGCCTCAGGGTAATAAATGGTATTCCGACCACTCCTACTAATCTTTTCAGGCCTGCCCTTTTGAGGCAGCGTCTTATAGCTACAATTATTTCGATGGAAAAGAACAGCAGATTAGACGTGACCTCAAATTTATTAGAATTATCGCTTAAGAGCGTTGTTCTATTTATGAATCTATCTCAAGGAGCTACAGTTCCGTAGTCATTGGAAGTGACCACTTACCATCCCAAGGTGATGGATTTATTCTCTTTACGTGCACAAATTGACGGGTGTGCGAAACACGTTTCGTACAAGCTTCCTTTTTTGTGTGTGAGAAGAGCACAAGTTGTGCGCGCTGACTTTCGCCACCATTTGGCAGTGTGGTCGTTTTTTAGGACGAATTTAGTTGAGCGTTTTAGGACAGAGACCAACATTTCCTCACTATTTCATTCCGCGTCTCGCTCCACGTTCACAGTGGCTTCCATCTCTCCAGGTTAGAAAATTGGAACAAGACTTTTCGAGAAGGATAACAACGCCGGCTTGGTGCAAATAGAGCGCCAGAGCTTGTCATTGTACACGCTGAATACATGTCCTGATTAACTCAGTTATGCATGGAGAAGGATGATACATGGCATATCACTTAGGAAGTGATCAACGTCGAGCGAATCAATTTTTTTTTGAAACCGATCTAAAAACTTGGAACAAAGCAGTCTATTCGCTTTCTTGTATGGATAATTAACTTTATGGCATTATGTTGCGCTCTTCTTAATTAACCAGCAACATCTCCAACTAAGTTTCCGATCTTCATCCAGAAATTCAAAAATTTATTTCTTGAAGTAATCGAAAGTATCAAATAACATTAATAGAGGCGTTCTCCGTCTGCCTGGATACAGTTCTGCCAACGCTCCGGCAACAAATCAACTCCGCGCTCATAGAACTCATAACTCTTCCTGCAAACCAACGAGTCAATTCTCGACCAAATGATTGATGTCTCGAAACTTCTTCTTGTCCAACCAGTGCTCTAATGATCTGAAGAGATGGAAATCGGGCGGAGGCAGATCTGGCATATAGGGCGGGTGATCCAAATGCTCCCAGCCCAAATCGGTCAACTTCTCCCTTGTTTTCTTGGCAACGTGTGGCTTTGCACTGTCTTGAAGAAATGACTTGGCGATGGTGATGACGTGGAATTGCCTGATAGCAACGGTCCAGTTGCTGACAATATCGCTAAGCATTGATGGTCCTGAGCGGCTTGCAACAAGTCTCAATGAATCGACCCACCTCGATCCCAGAAAATGATCAACATTGCTTTTAGCGCAGATCGATTTGATCTCGGTGTTAGTGTTCCCTGCTGACCGGTGACAACCATTGAAACTCGTAAAACAGTAAGTTGCGAATGACTTCCAGTGACGGCTCCACTGTTGGACAAGTATGTGCTAAAACATACTAAACAATGCGCAAAAAAAATTTTGCACCAAATGGGTAAAAGAAATACTTGTTTTTGTAGGAAAGTTTTTGGTTTTTTGGATAAAGTTTGGAAATCTAATTGGAGGCCTAATGATTTTTTGAAGTTTTTGAGCAAGAGATAAGAGACAGAGGTTACTGCCTTTGTTTCATCCTATCTCTAAAGTGGCACAGCGCCTTTGACTTCATTATGAATAATAGAGATTTTGAGTGGAAATCTGCACAATGCTATGATCTACGGTGGTGCACTTGTACATCAAGCCAACGTCGTTATTCTCTCACACAAATCCGGCATCAGTTCATTGACATCGATGAGAATGAAGACCATTCAAGGCAACAACCACGTATGTATTTCAGAGCACGGCGAACTGCTAAGTCCACAAGCGTCTCTTCAAACTAAAGAAGATTTGAAAACGCTCAAACCAAAAATTAGCGCGAATTGATTGTATTTCTATAACACTTGACGTTTCGTAAGACCGCCCATGACAACTCAAAGACTTAAACGTGCGCGACTCTACTGAAAAGATTTTTAGCGCACTGATAGCGATATAATCTAATAATCTGGCAAGATATCCTGGATCATTCTTGTTCCTATGAGTTAATTAATCGATCTTCGGCGCTCATCGAAGAGGTCACACTCTGGTGGCAAACGAGACCCCCCCGCACATAAAGGCCTCGGCTCCCAGCGGGAACTCATACAAGATTAATGAAGCCCATTTTCTTGTTTCATTTCATCCTTATAAAAACGATGCCTTCAAGCACAAATACCTGCATTTTGTCGCTCGCAAATCCTCCATGCTTGCCCTTTAACATCGACACTGAGCAGAACATGGGTGGACTGTGTTGTTCGCAGTTTCTATTGATCTTTCATGTGTAGAGATTTTCTTTTGATTTCGTGCGTAATAAGTCAATGTGACCTGATGTAACTCTACCATGTCACAAAAACCTATTCTATTGAATTCCTTTGAAAATAACACGTCATAAGGCAAAAAACCAAAGAAGTCATTGTATAGACAAAATCTAAATACTGCTAAACTTGAGCAATTTCCTAAACAGGACGGGGGCGAGGCCAAGTGGTTGCGCTGCTCGTTGCGGAGAGCGTGAGGCTGATCTCCCACCTTCCCAACAATCTCTGGCAGATGACAACGAACGCTCTGAGGAACATCACAGCTAGGCCTGATAGAAGTTGAAATCGAAAGGGGACCTGATCGACCAGTATTCCACGATCTTAAAGGAGAAGACGGAAAACGATTTGAGTGCTAGAAGTACTGGGATCTGCGCAATGGAAAAAAAACTCTGAAGCGGATCAAATAAAATAAAAAATGAAGTTTTCAAATAGGGAGGTGGGCTAACGGGGTGAATAGTGGTTTAGTTTCCTAGGAGCAATGCCTTGATTCGGCCACTTATCACAATGCCCTACAATCACAGTCAACAACAACATTTCAATCAACAACATCAACAACAACAAACAGCAACATCAACATCAACAACAACAATTACAATCATTCATCCAGCTTACATAATTTCGAATCGACCAGCATTCTACGACGTTATGTAGATGACGAATTTCCCGAAGAGTACTTGCAAGAACACGCGAAATGTTCAAAAGACTACTGGAGGGATCACTACAGGAAAAGGACTGAATTCAAGATGTGTTCAGATCATCACAATGAATGTAATGACGGAACATATAAAAATAAGCAATAAATACATATCTACGTAGAGAGGAGATCATAACATATAGCAATGCATAGCGTAATGGAGAAAAAAAACTGATGAGACGAAATCTTTTGCCTTAATTTTTACTCGCTTTTTCTGAAACCGATGAAAACGCCAAAAAGTGCCATCCGCATGAATTGCTGTGGACATTGCAACACAGCCTCTTTTGTTCCTTCCTTGTAGTAGAACACATTTCAGCTTCAAACTTCTTAGAAAATGAAGTTCCTTCTACTACTTTCGATGGTGTCAATGAGCAACGCTTTCTGCTGTTTGCCGATCCTTATTACTACGTGCTGCCAGGCTTACCAACCACCCACCATCATCGGATATCAGAAGGTCTGTCGAGTTTTCTCATATCATAAAATTTGGAATATCCATATAAAAAATTGGAATCCTTTGAGCTCATGATCTTATATAGTAAAATTCAAGACACCAAAAGTATAATGTATAGCGTTAGCTTGAAAATATGCATTGTAGACTTGATTTTGATAAAATGGCATGACTTCATATAACCCTTTGCGGACGGCAACATAATCGACATTGCCAGTGGCGCGCGATTTTCGTTCTTCAACAATGATTTTGTTCTTTGTCCGAAAGAGATTTTAGGTTCCTTGTAACACTCTGATAGAACATGATTTCCTTTACAAGTTTGTATAGTCCTTGAGCATATATAACGCCTTTGTGCAAAGAAAGTTTCATCTTTGAAACGTAATTACATTTTCACTTTCACAGTGCGTTATAGCGGCGTGTGCCATATATGACACACGATTATTACAGCCTTTCTCGATGGATAAAAATTTTCTCTCAGACAGTCGGTATTCATTCGAAAGCCTAAATCTCCGCAATTCAACCATACGTTTTGATTTTGGAAAAAGGACATTTGTTACGTTTTAGCAGCAAAAATAAAATTATATTCCACACTCACTTTGCTTTATTTGTTAGACTGGAGCTTTGATATGGCTCTTCTCCAAAGTTCTTTAGTAGCCCAAATCTCAAAAATTTTGATAAGGTAATTGATTTTCTTGAAAGGTACCATAGAACGCTCTAAGAGCGAAAAGAGGATCACATTTCGAGCCTACAATGTTATCCTGGTGGGACGTCATGGATGGTTTATTAGAAAGTATAGGTAGGGTTCAGACGTTAGAGGTATCTTATCGTTACATAATAGATGAAATATTACGAATGAACTTTTTATAAAGATTTTATGATATAAAGAGCAACTACTTGCCTTGAAAGTCTTCGTTTTTTAGCGGTAATACCACATTCTTTCAAAAGACTTGAAATTTTTTCAAACCCTTATTAGACATTTGCATAGCCTGTCTTGCGAGAACTTCGCTTGAAAGCTCATCTTCTACAATTAAACATCTCTAATAGAGCCCTATCTGATGGCAATTGTAGTATGTCAATGGAGTGAGTGTAGGAAAAGCGCGTTCATCATTGCGCAGAATACATGGTAATTTTCTCCTATCCGCACTTATTTCAAAAAAAAAAAGTATTTTCTACTCTTTTTTGACGTTTTCAGTAATCACCCAATACTTCGAATTTTGTTTTTTTTTGGATGGCCTTTATGTCACGTTGCAAGCAAAAATATTCGTCCATTCCACACTCAAACCATCTATTGCTGGACACATCTTCACATTCAGTCTTCCAATAGCTATTCGATAGCACAAATCTTAGCGATTTCAATGGCTTGCTTTGTTTCCAAGCAGACTTTTCTACTGCGTTGTTGCAGCTAAAAGAATATTGAGTTTCTCACTCAGCTCCGCTTCGATCGTGCAGCACAACTCACATGTGGAGTACGATGCTCGCCGAGTGCAAATTCAATATTCTTTTAGGTGTAGCAATGCACTGATAAGTGTTTCTAAAGAACCAAGCATATCATTGGCATCGTTGAGACTTGTGATATCGAAAGACTAGTGAAATTCTAAGATAAAGGCTGTGTCCAGCTAAAAATACTAAATGTGCAACACAATTTTATTATTGAGATTTAGGCTTCCACATCATCCTTGAGCGGCCGGTAGATTTACTTTCCTATCTCTGCTTTTGATTTCGACCTAACATCATCCCGAATCAATAGTAGGAAGCCCGGACGAGGATCCCATTGCCGAAACCCATTCCTTGGAAACGACATCATGAAGACCTGAAAAATCACTTGCAAGTTTACGTCAGGAAACAAAGGAATATTATATGCGCGACCATCATTAAACCATTTAGAATATATGCTGGAGTCCGCACAATTAGTGAAGACGGGCCATCTAAGTATCTAAGTAAGTAAGTTTTTATCCGACTGCTAAAGCACGCTAAGCGAATTTTTTTCAGCAAAAAAGCACACTCTTGAATCCTCAAAGTTTAAGCTATCAGTTAATGAGAAAGCAATGGCTTGCTGCCGATGTTGCGAAGTCCATCCACATATCGGTGCAAGATATGCGTACCGCATGTGAAATGCAATCTTAATTTTGGTGTTGTAATGCAACAAAAAGTTTCTATTGTCGGAAACCACTGTAGAATTTGCCTAATTGTGTGCTATCGAATAATTACTGCATTTTCTGAGGCGAAGGTTGTTCAGCCAAAAATGCCTGAGTGTGAAATAAGGTTCTCTTTTTACTGTCATAGCGTAATATATAGGGCATCCAAAAATACACTATTCAAAACTCAAGATTCAAGCTATCGATTGACTATTCCAAAAGAGATCCCGATAGAACAAACAATACAGTTTTTTTGATATGGGTGAGTATAAGGGTAAAGCCTCACATACTCTTTATGGACACATATTTCTGAGCAATGGTTTGCATAATGTCGATGTTCCAAACCTATATTCAAAGACGATTGTCCCTCCGCGCTCACAGTTCTTCCACCGCCCAAGAGTTCTCAACTTTTCTCACATACAGCGACTCTGAATGATTGGAAGTAAATCTCTAAGTGGTATATACTTGGTTATAATGGGAGTTGTCGATGAACTGGTGTCGCATACAGCATGCGTCATTATTTTTGAAAATTACTCATTGTTTTCCAAATTTTAATTTCTGTAATAACTCTTGGGTGTTGTGGGAAACTAGAAAAAAATTAAAGCTGAAGATGTTGATTTTGATATCCTTTGTACAATTCAATACAACTGATTGGTTGCCAAATTCAGTATGATTGCATAGTAAACCAGCATTTTTCCTCTACAGGACAAATATATCTAAATCAAAAGCATATGAGCCGTAGAGGAAATCGTTTTGTACCAGTGCAATGCAAGAATTTCAAATATTTTGCAAACAGTGAAAGAAAGCCCTAATAAAACAACGAGAATCGCACACTGCTGCCCAATTCGCTCCGCGCTCATCAATTTCTACGGCCGTCCCTTAGGAGTTAGGCATCAAATCTCCGAGATTTGGTTTATCGAATGCCTTCAGTGCAGTCCAGTAAACGATCCATAGACTCAAGCTGTGCAAATGAGGCGAACCGCAGGTGAAACACAATCTTATTTATTGTGCTACAACGTGCTACAAAGATCCTTTTGAAAACCAAGCAAAGTATCAAAATTCCCGAAATTTGAGCATTTGAAGACTTACTTGAAGTCTACGATAAGAACTTTCTTTAACCAAAAATGATCTCTAAAAATTTAGGTGTCAAAATGACCCTCATCGTCCGCAGAGGTAATGGTTTCCTTTGTAAAATTCTCAGAATCCCTTCGAGTCCATCTGTTTTCCAATAACGTTGAACTACGAAAAGGAAAAATTTGTGGTGTAAAAAGAGAATCATCATTAAAAAAAGGACTGTGCACTGTTTCAGATTCCAATTCTCGCTAGAGTGCCGCCTAGTGTCCCACCACTGCCGCCTGTCGGAGCAGCATTGTGAGTGAAATAGCACGAAAGGTCTCGGAGCACGCAGCTCCCATCCACACTTTCTTTGTAAATTCGGGAACTTGATTCACTTGTGAAATATGAAAGACTAGATCATTTTTTGGATCAGAAAATTTTCTCCCAAAATGAAGCAAGCGATTTGTTTGGAAAGTCATAATTTCCTAGATAGTTGTTATTTTGGCGAAGGATGAAGGTCGAACCAATCCATCTCTCACACCTTGCGAGCTTTTATTTTTTCAAAATCTTTTATGTAAATCATATTGAATGCTGAATAATCTACTGGTTTTTGTTCTTTTGCAGCGAGGTCCAGCAAGTCAGACCACACCCCGAAGTTCTTCCACAAACTGAGTGAGTGCTCAATACCATGTTCTTATCATAATTCTACCTCAATAAGACTATTGTATGGACACATTTCTCTCTATTATTCATCTATTTGTAGCATCTGAGATTACATTATGCGGATGATATCACTGCTTTCATTCAATCCATTGTTTCGCACTCATATCGAATAAGGTATCTGCACGTGAATTCGGCTACGAAATGTCGTTGATTATTTATTGAGTTGCTCCTACGTGGGACCCTTGGCTTGGCAATGCTCGGCGGCTCTTTGACCATCACCGCATCTGATAACCGTATATTGTGGAACTAAGGAGGCAAGATGAGTCCAGACAAGTCTTGTATCATTTTGATGGCGCCGGAGGGGATGGAACATTAGATTGACAAGGAACGAAACCGAATCTCAGGTCTTTGCCCAGAATATGAGCCGTACTCGAATAGTCAGATACTAGGTCAACCCGTGTTCAATAGTGGAGCGGGCCCATCAGATCTTCCACTTGTTGTTCTTTCGTAGTCGCTGTCATGGTCATCTGCTTAGAACATGCTAATGTCTGCAAGATTGGTCCTTTCAGTGTTCTCGAAATCGTTGTCATCTACGAATGCATTGCTAGAAATACGTTCGCACCTCGTTCGCGTGACATCTTTCAAAAAACACTTGCGCTCTCCTGGAGTACATTTCACTTTTTATACTCTTTTTATCTCCTATTCTTTATAAAACCGGCTCCTCTGTGCTTCGCTATAAATTTTTAATAGATTCAGCATATCTGGGCTGCTTACTCAGGCTAGGGGTTGCGATTGCCGGTTGAATTTTAGCATATATTATCCAATAGCTCTATGGACTGTAGGCAGAATTTTGACGTGATGGATGCGAGCAGAAATTTCAAATGCAAGTATCATAATCAGCGTAATATCTAGTGTCGGCTCATTAATTTGAAGAAACACGATTACAGACCACTGTATGCTACCTCTCTTCATGCTTAATGGGTGACATTGCCGTGGTATAAAAGAGTAATAAGATTTATTTCCGATACCTTAGAAACTCTTGCTTGGAAGTATTTAATCATCGAAAGGATTGCAAATTGAATAATTTTATGAGCGACCCCTTGTCACAATTTGCATGTGAATGCTAGCATTTCGTGCAGTCGACTCGTTTCCCAACATTCATCCTCTACAAAGGTTTTCAAATTGCAAGAGAATGTTGGAGGAAGGTATCGAATCAGTGCATCTCTCAAACCTTGCCTTTTAATGCGTTACATCTTTAACCACTGTGCTACTCCGCTCGGTTAATACTTGAATAACAGGAGCTATACTTCCTTTATAACAAGAAAATCTCTTTTTCTTGTACCACATTGTAAGTGTCATTGCAGTAGATGATGAGTGCTTCGCTCTACAAAGGAATCGACAAAGGTGCCGGAATCTTATGTTGAATGTTTGAGTGGTCAAAATGCTTTTAGCGCACTAATTATCCTGCTATCACTGATTTGAGAAATTTAGGTTCGTCCAAGATTCCAGTCTGTATACTCAAGTTGGACATTTACCGATGTATGGTGTTATTTTAAAATTGACGGCTTCGATATAAATTGCAGAGCCACAGTCGGTTCGAAATTAGAAAATGAATCTGAATACTAGTCAAAATCACCAAACCTTCCATAACTCTCGTTCAAATATGCATAAGTATAAAGTATAAATGTTTAGTATATGTATAAATACAACTGAGATATGAGCTTCACAAGTTTGGGGACTATGGGATTTAATATCATCTAATCTATAATTACCGACTACTCACGTATATAATTCCTAACCTATAACAGTATAAAATAAAGGCGTTCTTCCATTGTAGTTAATGAAAAGGAGGTTCTTGAACTAAGAAATGATATACTTGCACCAGTAGCAACTAGAACTTCGTGAAAAGTGGTTCACAAAAATAGCATTTCTTTGCAGGAGCAATGGAAATGGTGGCTCGTATTTAGAAGAACCAAAGCCAATGTAAGTGTTTCTCGCTTGATATCCCACCTATGGCTCATTAAAACATGTTGCTTCGAGGAACGTGCTAATTTTTTTTGATTTTATCTGCACTAAATCAGCAAAACTGTCTACTAACTCGTTGTTAAGCTTCATTCACATACTAATTCTCTGAAGCGAAGAAATTTGAGACATTCTTTTGAAACATCATGCGATTGGTAAGAACATGCTTGAGTGTCGCTTTTAAACTTGAAAGCAAGTCGAACTCATGCAACTTCAGTGCACATTTATGTACTTTTAGATTTATCCAAACTCCACCCACGATTGGTGGGCCACCGATGGTCGCGGATCCATCGGCATCGTTCGAACCTTCACGTCTGGTAGTTGACCCCCAGTTGATTTCTCAACAACCTACCGTCCTGTGCGTTTTAACCAAAGTTCGCTTTGTCTCTGCCACATTAAGTTTGGCAGTGCACACTATTCTAATGTTCTGTGTTGCTACAATCTTTCATTGATGCTCAGAAATCTGCTTTTCACTTCATTGAAGCGTTATTTCTAGCACTGCACTTCGACCTACCGGCTATCCCATGCCACTAATCAACTAGTGAGGATTTACGATCACACCATATCATAATGAAGATCTTGTCTTTAATGAGACCATTTATGTCTAACTATTACCTAGAAGAAACAATTTTCAGCGACGCTCCACCTCCATCACGAGCAATGATGTCGTACAAAATGCCACAACAGGTATGTTAGATTTTACTTGACTAGAGACAATTTTGCTTGTAATCACCACTGACATTGTGATTACTTCGTTGAGAGTTGCATCTTTATTTCAGGCAAATGTCAATCCGCCAAAAATGACTCTCCACAGTGGCGACGCATCGCCACAGAATTACGAGGTCGCATATTAAGTCTTTGAGAACCGTCTATATCATTTTTGGCTGACGATCACCTATAGATCTTTTTCTAGAGAGAAACTTTTCATTAGGCTCTTTACAATTTTCTCTATAACTTTAAGGACAGATTTGAAATATTGCATTTGGCTTTGGAAAAACATGCTTGGTACACTGGGACAGCCGAGAGAAGCTTACTGTCGACATCAGATGAGCATTTCCTGCATCACTGGCGCCTGGATTTAGTTTCATTACACTTTTGGTAAATGTCTAGAAGCTCAAATCAAGGCAATATTGAAACTCAACTTTGATTACTGGAAATACTTCATAGAGCGTTGTATTTCACCTGGAAATGTAAAATACGTCAATACCCATGTAGCGAGTCAATCATAACATAAAAAGCGTAGAAATTTCCCCGAGACTGAGAAAAAATTTCTTATGAAGTAACGAAAATAGCGCGGACCGTCCTGCGCGCAGCGATTTTAGCTGTCGCTTCGAAATGGCACTATTTCCGTTATAGTTGAAAATTTCTTCGCTGTTTCGAATGAAGTTTGAGATTTTTCTTTGATACTGTGATAAACCACGATTTACTCTATTTGCTCATATGCTATTGATGCATGTATCAGCGAAACTGAACGTAATCTTTTCTTTCGCCCTTACAGCGACCTAAACAGCTATGAAGACCTTTTCAAGGATCAGTTTCAGTTATAAAATCATCGGATTTGAGTTGTTAACCGGTAATTGAAATTTTAGCGAAAAACAAAGCGCAGAAGCCAGCCGGTATAGACAATCCGAGGCGAAGATGGAGCGTAATTTCTCTTGGCTGCTACAGCGTGTCAAGAAGGTCTTCTTGAGAACAAAATCCAGAAAACTAATTGCTGAGGTTCAGCGATCGAGTGATTACTGAAATTCCAATGAGAAGTGAAAGACCAAGTCTCGAGAGGGTCAAAGTGCGGACTTTACTCCATCTAACTGTTACATTTTAACTTAATTGATTTCAGGCACCATCAAAAGGATATCTTAGCAACGCGCCAAGCGCGAAGAAGCTTCGTCTGCGTTATTGACGAAAGCAGATCTGTAACAATCATGGGATCAGTGTTATCTCATAAGAGCTTCAGCGCCCCGTGAATTTTCTTCATTATCAAATAATTAAAGAATTACCTGATTTCCTATTGTACGTGAAATGACAGACGCATATGAAGAGGCAAACGGTATTCGTAAATCTAAAGCACGCGTTACCTATTCAAATAAATTCAAAGCTAAGGATTGGGTCATCTAAATAATCATAAGGTTTGCCTGGTGAAAAATTTTCTTTGGGAGACGATTTGGGAGACTTTTTCAAAATCGAGTGGGTGCTGAAGATTGAAAAACGATTTGCAAGCCTTATTACTCAAATACTTTGCGGTGAGCTAGTCTAATATAGACAAAACGCTGACAAGAATGTAATATAACCACAAGTGTGCTGAGATACGAGCAAAACTAGGAAGCTTGGTAAGTTCAATCCCGCGATTGCCCTTCCCAAGATGATGTGAACCCCTTAAAGCGGTAATCGCTGTTTCCAATTCACTATACGTTCTGTGTTTTGCTCGTGACTCAGCACTATGTGGTAAATAAAGCTAAAAAGCCTATGTAACACATTCTGACCAAGTAACGGACATTACAAAGATGCTGACTCTGTTGTCACTTTCGAAGTTTCATACTCAGAAATCTCACACGCATGTTGTATGTGCTTAACAAACATTTTTTTTCTAATTTAGCTAATCCTCGTGCAAATTATTCTCATGGTTTCCATCAAAGTTTCACTCAGTCTTACTAGTAGCATCACAAAGGTTAAGAGAATAAAGGGCTTGGCGTTGATTAAATCAATAATGACAGGCCAAGTACTCAACTTCATTGAGTATAGCTGGAGAGTTCTGAGTGCTTTTCTGGCATATCCAATGACTTGTGTTGGCCTACTGACGCATCACATCAGTACTGCTGTTTTTCCGAACGAGTCTCAAAAAATTTTCAGGCGTTGAAAATATTGAAGACCTGCTCATCTCTCGTATATGATGGAACCAAAGATTACGTATGTGTTGCAAGATGCATCTAATCACTGCGTTGCAAACGCTCTAAGAAAACATTATATTGAGTACTACATTATTTGTAAAACAGAGGCTATGATTATGATTTTTTTCCAGAAATTTATTTTGCCTGCCTTCATATTTTATTGTGCGGATCCCAACACTTATCTTGTTCTCGATTCGTCATCTCGCTTTGCCTTCTTAAGAATTTCGCCTTCTTCATGAACGTTATAGAATACTGACTGAGCTTATCTCCTTACGATATGATCAGACTGGGGCGTTCGTTGATTGGTTGCCGGAGAGTGCTGGGGAGATCAGCCCCTCACCGAGCATCATTAACCAGTCGGCCATCACCCTCCCTTTTCTTGAGACTATGCTGTACTATGTAAGAATAGCAAATGTCCGCTTAGACTAATGCTATGGAGTGGATCGACTCCGTTTACATGTCCCAAGAGAGAAAAAACATGGATTACAAGGAGCTGAGTATTTTTTCCAATACAGGAACTCACAGAAGCACACTTGGAATGCATGCCGAGAAGGGCACAACTCTCGTGTAAGCCCTCGTGAACCGGAAAAATATGACCGACACCATGAGAAGTTAGCGTATCATTTTCATAACCAGGAAACAATTTGTACTTGAACAAACGTCTCAATATATGTCTCAAGTAGTGCCAAGGCAGACAAGATATAAGATACGAGTTGATCTGAAGAAGCGTTAAAACCACATGAATGGAAATGGAATTGAATGTGCACTCACGTTGCTCTACAAAAGCAAATGTTCATATATGAAAAACTATGTTGGTTTTAACTTACTATAAACTTCTACTAAATTGCTTCCTACTCTTCGGAATATTGAAGTGCTTTTAACAACATCTACACCACAATGGCAGAATAATTATGAGAATTACTTAGATGTGATTAATTCAATAAGTGATTCACTTTAAATTATAGGCAGAAAAATGACTGATAATTACGTCTAAAAATAGTTAACATGACAGTAGGTATAGCAATTGTAGTCGAATTGCCGTATTGATGGCAGCACCGCTAATTTTATCAGACTGGGAGATTTTCCTACAGCAATGTAAATGCGTTGTTTAATTTCTCATTACTCATCTTTACGGATATCGAATAACGATTTCAACAAAAATTCAGCTTGCATTACCTTTAATCATGTTGAGAAGCAGTTCATTTTATTTTTGGAACTTTTGTCACCTTACCATTTATTCCGACAGCGGCTTTCAAAACGGCACATCTGAACTCAAAACAGTCATATAGCGATGCTTCTGATTCAATGATTCAGAGTAATTTTAAATTGCTGATAAAGTCACTGAAGTTCTCAAGGTAACCTGTCCTGTACTTCGGCGCAAGACGAGGCAGAACGAAAGCGTAGTTGAAATCTCAAAGTGTGACTAAACCTGACTGGCGTTCTTGTGATGCAGATAAACGGTTATTGAAAGGAATTTCAATGTCATGCCATAGGAAACTCTTCAAGCGTTTACTCTTTCAGTTATTAAAAAGTAAACGACTTCGAAAAAGACGTTTTGGTCGAAATTTTCGATTATAAAAGGTTGATTCAAAAGTTTCCGTCACGTCCGCAAGCAGTTGCTTTTTTAGCGAAGCAAGAACCATTTGATAGCTGAGACTTGAACTTTCACGTCGCCATTTTTTCAAAACACCTCTTCATAACGCTGTAACATTCGAAAGAAAATCGTATTCCACAGAGCCACGTGTTTTTTCTCTTATCTCGCTTTTATTTCGCTGAACAAAAGTCCTTTCTTAGAGCGCTTGTAATCAGACGAATGCACAAGCTTCGACGAACTCAAAAACGTGTTCTCGTTCCAAAGCTTTTTTGGTCTTTTGATCTCCTCCGGTCTTTTGATTTGTGCTAAAAAGCTAGCCGGACAAAGCTCTTTCTCTAAACTATCAATAATCATCTGATAACGTATTGTTTCCTGATTCTGGCGCTGTGCTCATTTTCTGGAAATACGACTGAGCAGGGAAAAAGTAGGATCGAGTTTTACCTTTCTGGCAACGTTTTTTACCAGCTAATCGACAAGGCGAGGGCCGTGGCAGAGTTCGTGGCAAGGGTGGGACGAGGCGTAGCGATTGATATATAGTTATTCAGTTGGAGATTTTTCCTCCATTTTGAAATAAGTTTTAGATACAGAAACTGACTAAGTTACGAAAATTTCTCCACATATTGATATGATTTTCGACTCCCAGCGAATTATACGCTTGATGAAAATGAAGGCAGAATGTGTGCGTGAAACACAGTTTTTGATCTGGATTATACAGCGTTATAAAGAGGTGTTTGGAAAACCGATTATACAGCGTTATAAAGAGGTGTTTGGAAAACCGGCGACGTGGGGCTGTAGCTCAAGTCTCAATTTTGAATTGGCTACCAACACTCCTATGAAAAATTTCTCTCCAGAGAATGAGATCGGTTTTTCATTTGTTTTCTCTTAAACAGTCGGAACCCATAATGTAATTTTGAATGCTACAAGCGCTATAAAAAGGCGTTCTGAAAAAAGCATGTAAAGCAGTCCCTCGCGATTTGATCTTTCGAGTGATTATTAACACTCTTATGAGAATCTCTTGCTCATTGGAACGCATCGTTTCTTATTTCCTGTCGGATGACCAAATTGAACCATTATGACAGAGTCTGAACAAAGGCTTGATTTGGGAATAGAATTCTACCCCACCACCGCCAAAGCTCGATTGGTGCAAGTGCTTAATGATTCCCTACGACACACGTGACTAATTGTTCGATTCCGCATCGAAGGCTCATCAAAAATTGCTTCACTCGTGAGTCGATAAATTGCTACTAGACTTGTCTTTGAGGATAAAAACACTGAATTAATGTATCGCGAGGCTACCGTGAGTCACTGCAAAGGCCATGTGTGTGTATTCCTTCCTTTACCTGTAAAGATGGCTGACGAAGATGATTGCGTGGCGCATCCGTGAGGGTTTCACTCGAGAGATGTGTCCTCCATTCTTTACCACCCGTAAAAACACTAACTGTACATTCTTTTCATAGGAAGTTTTGAAAGCTACTACAGCTTTAATAAAAAGAATGAAGCTCTCGGCGCTGATCAATCCCTAAGGGACGCGCCATGCATTCGTTTTCAAGTTTTGACTTCGTCTAGGTGATTGGATACACATCTGGTCTCTACAATGACTCGCAGTGGCCTCCCGCTGCGACAGCACAGTGCTGCTTATCCTCCCAGACAAGTCTGCGACCAGTCTGGTACCAATTGATCGACCCGGAAGAGGAATGGATGGTTTGATGAGCCATGAGCGTGAGGTTGCACCATCGACTCTTTGTGCGGCGTAGATCACCTCTAACCACTGCGCCACATGCGTTCATACGGCTTCATTATGTGCTACAAATAACTGCTCTGAATCGACAATATACAGTGAGAGTAAGACTCTGGTTTTATAACTCAATCAATCTCTGAAGAACTAACCCAGATTTTAGCTATTTACCGAGCTCTAAATACGTTGCCTCGTAGCCATATTTTATGGTATGGTATGCTGCGCAAAACAACCACAAGGAGAGTGGGATATGAAAAGAACTCGATATCTCTTGAGTCTTTCATATCACGGTTATCTATTCAACATGCTCACCCTTATTTCCTTCCCTTAGCAGTCTCTTTGGCTTTCTCTAGAGTTATAATTCTTCCACATTTTACTTTGCCGAAGAAAATGACAAGCACCAAATAAAAGTTAGAATATTGTGATTCTGACTGTAGTTTAGACTTAAATGCACTTAAACCAATTTATGCTAAACAGAACATTTTCGTTAACGTGTGATTGATGATAGAAGAGATAAGGTTAAAACATGATTGGGAAAAGACAAGTCAAGGACTTAGGTTGGAAAGGCTATTCGTATCTTCTCTAGGTATCTTCGAAGGTCATCTAAAATTCCAAGTTTTGCTCACATGTCAGCATCCTTATGGCAAGAATTTCTTGATTAGTCTACCCACGATCACTCACGTTTGAACTTATTTCGCACGTTCTCAAGTCCGATGATAACGATTATCTTATCAGATTTGTGGAATGTTTAAATGAGAGTCAACGGCATGCTATCTGCTACGTACAAAGGCATCATCTACGGCTGTGTATCATGTCTTCGGACGCTGAGGTGAGCTACCACCACACAGTACTTTTTGCGTAAACTCCCTTATGTGAGCTCTGCCGACTGTGAGTTCCTACTTGATGGAAAAATTTACTAAAAAACCATTCTTGAATCGCTTGTCAATTTCGTTTGGTTTCATAGTTGGGTGCTATATTCAAGGCAAGCCTATCAAAAAGCTAACGCTACGATTGGTTAGCACGTGAGTATTAACGAATTTAGCAAAACTGAATTGAAAAGCTTGCTATCGTGATTGATTTGTCGAGACTATTGGATGATCTGTTTCATTCGAGGAGTAATTTGAGTTTGAACACTGTTCATGAAAATGTGATGAAGCACTGTGTTTTCAATCAAAATGCCACTTACTTTCAATAGAGCACGACAACATGCCAGTGTATTACTAATGGGTTGTTCCATGATATCTCACACGTTTCGACACTTTCAATGATTCTGTTCTCAATTATTTGAGAAATCAACTAATTGACATTATTATAACCATCATGATCAATGGCACGCAACTATTATCTATGCAAGGTGAATGTTTTCCTCCCACAATGCATCAGGTGACAATCAAAAAAATAGGTGGGGTCACCTTTGAGCTGGTGGTAGTCTTTGAACTCTCTCGCAGGTGCTGCTTCCAGGGCGTGGAAGAGATGACAGTGTGACGGAGCAGTATGAGGGCTATACATTAATGTGGTGGAGCGGTCCAGCCCACTAACTTCAAAATGTGCCGAGTCAACTTTGCAAATTTGAGGTCGTACGATATCCTGGAGAAGGGCTACACTAAGTCGTTCCGGACGCTTCTGTCGCACTGCTGTAGCCAATGCGGAGTTGTTCCAGTAAGCGTCGACATTAACTGTCTGCTTGTTGTCAAACAGTTTTCTAATGGCATGTCTTGGCAATCTCACAAAATCGATAGCATAGTTTCCCGAACATGGAACTCAGGCACCGCTTGGGCTGTTGGAGCAAATATATCACTTTGCATTAGTTCCTTTCATTTATGACAAACAATGGTGTTACAACCGCATCCAAGTGTTACTGAAACATTTTCCAACATACCACAGCCTTTTGACAATAACCCAAATCGAGAAAAAGAAAAAAGATCTGAATAAGACAATAGTGCGAAGGAAACTATAGCAGAATTCATTGTAATGTCTCAACAAAATAGAAGAAAAGTAGGCTTCTTGAAGGTGCTTTTTTCAAACAAAATTCACACTAAAGATAAAAATAATGTGCTTGCTATGTCTGGTATTTGATTACCGACCAATCAAAGAAGAAAAGGAGAAGATAATTACATTCTGTCGGAAGGAAACGTAATCAATTAGTTCTATTTTTTTGACACTCTATTAATCCGTCTTCACCAGTGTTTCACTTTCGTGGTGCGGATCACAGTACTTCTAGTACACAATTTGTTCAGTCGTTTTCTTTGTCGGCTGCACGTGTGCCCCGACGAGCATCGCAACCACTCGGCCATAACGCACCAATCAGTTCTACAATGCTTGCTAAAACTAAAGACATGACTCATCTCTCAGATCTAATCTACTCCGAATGCTCCGTCTTCTCTCCAATAACACAGGATCTTAGTTAGCCAAATTTGATTTCAAAAACGGAAACCATAAGAACGTTTCGTGGCATATAAGGGTTTTTGCTCTTCAGGAACTTTCTATAAGAGTGTTAGTAATCATTTGAAAGCTTCAATCTCTGGTCACTGTACCAAGTGGCTCCATTTTTGCAAAAGCCCTTTTATCGACGCCGTAGTATTTAAGATAAAATTATGTTACACTATTGCTTTGCTGGAAGCATGAAAAGATATAATCGCATACAGGAAAACTTTAGTATCAGAGTCATACGTTTTACCTAAAGTCTCTTTGAAAGCGTAGAAAAAACTCGGATTAACAAAAGAAATACTTCACATCTATAGCGCGACAATGCGATTGATTGATCGCCTTCTGGAATCTACTGCCTGAACCCTCTTGGCTTTTCCCCTTCTGCCTTGCCTGTGCCCAGCCCACACTTTAGTCGTAATGAACTCCCACATATGCGGTAAAACTCAGTCTTATTTTCCTTGCGTTATTTCAAGTAAATAAGTGCAGCATTGGAATCACCGAATCTTAAGCTATCGAATAGTTACTCATAAGTTGACGAAAGAGCTCAGTTCCGAGAGAGTAGCCAGAGAATTGAGCTTTCGAATGATTACTAACACTCCTATGGAAAGTCTCTGTCTATCGAAAAGGACTGCTTCTTCATTTCTTGCCGGATAACGGAAAAGAACCGCATATTATAGTGTTTGTTGACTACACAATATATTATGATTCGGTCAACAAGTACGCTACAACACAGTAGCTAAATTATGGCTCAGAAAATTGATGGTCATGATGTGGTGAAGACATAGATGAAATCGATAAGAAACTCATGAAATCCTAGATTACTCTCATAAGGATGATAGCTTCTCTGAAGACGTGAGACTGATCTGATCGTTCATCTTTTCAGGCTTATCAAGTAATCGATGAACTGGTAGATGACTGCAAATTTCGTGAGGCTTACGAAAAACTCAAAGTAGTAAGTTTACACGACGATTTTCTGTAGTAATTCTGTTAAAACTAAATACTATGACTGCATAGTACCACTCAATCAGTTTATTCAATCCTTTTAAACCTCTCAAAAGATATTTTTTTATAGGCTTTTGACTGATCGGTGAAGTGCTACCTCCGCTCAACTTTTTGACCCTCAGAGAATTTTCAGAGGCAAGATGTCTCTGATTGCTCATTCCAACGCGCAGTTCCACACAATGTCCTCTATATTCCAATTAATCATAAAATGTTGAAATATCTCGCTGAGTACAGCGGAATGTAATCAAAAGCATCATAAGGGAAATAGGAAAGAACAAAGCACAGTGAATACTTCGACTTCTTAGAAGTGGCAGTAGGAAAAGAGTGTATTCAGTCACTATTTATTTCAATCAAATACGAGAGTAAACAAATCATTAATAAATACGACAGCGGTGCGCAGGATCTCATAAAGTGTAAATTTTTAGAAAAACTAGTGTCAACGTTCATTTCTGAAACTCTTCCAGCTAGCTGACTGTGTAGCCGACAAAGCCGAATGGCATAAAAGATGTGCTGAAGTGTGCTATTTGATCAGCAACATGGAAGACAAGGACCGGGATCGCGTACACTGGCTCAAGCAAGGTACGATGCTAGTTCACGTATATATTCATGGCTTAGCAAGTTTGCAAAAACGAAAGCCCGAAGAAGTGTTGGTTTCAGATGTCAGCGTTTCAAAAAAGTTTATAAACTAAATTAAGGAAACGATAGGTCTTCAGATAAGTTTCTCACTGCAACAAAAGACACCAAATTTATTAATCAAAATCAGTTAGAAGGGCAAACGCAAGAACATTGCTCAAAAATTGCTCCGTAATCATTTTTGGGCTCCATATCTAGCCGAGCTCAGCACCGTCAATGAAAAATGAATTTTTTTCAACAGTCAGCGTAATCCGAATCAGTGGTTGTCACCAGGCCCAAGAGGAACTCCAACTCCACGTCTAGATGTATTCGCGTCAAAGGCTATGCTCATCAATCTTTACAAGCGGACCAGGTCAATTCACCGAGGCATGGTGCCAGTCAGAGAGAGAGGATCAACGCCAAGTGCTGTCATCAGCACCTGGACCGCTGCAGTCTGGCTTTGTCACGTCGACGTCACCGTAGTCTCAACCCGCTTCAAGACAACGCAAGACTAAATGTCGCCAAACTGATAACGAGGAACATAAGCGAACTGCAGTGGGGGTTGATGAATCATTCGCCGTACAGTCCTGACTTGTCGCCATCTGACTATTACCTCTTCCAGTCGCTGGAGCACTCTCTGAGCAAGAAGAAATTTCTAACATTAGTCATTTGTAACGAGGATTGACAATTTTTTTGAACCAAGGACGACGAGTTCCACGAGCGCCGTATTGATTTGCTCCTGAGAGATGGCGAAAATGTGTTCAGGTTGATTGCGCATACTTTTGATAGTGTTGTCAAGCAATTCTAGTTACTTCTGGTTAATAATTTTGTTGTTCATTGCTCTAGTGCCAAAACATATGAGAAGGCCTTAGAATAATGATGAGTTGATTAATTAGTTGACCAGTGACTCTACGCAAATTATTGGCCCACAAGATTCTTATCGAAATTTCCTAAGGGAAATCAAAATTGTTAGAAGTTAAATCTTTTCTAACACCACCATCTGTGATCGCGCTCAATGAAAGGACCTAGTTGCGATGGTACGTGATAATGCACATATGGCTCATACGTGACTAAAACGATTTTAATTCGAGGAGCTTTTATATCTAGGGGATATTTACCTTAGTTCTACTACTTCAAAATGATATGAACATCTCGAATCGAAAAAGATACATCGCACATGTTTTAGCATTGCGTGCTAAGCTCTTTATGAGTGTGCCTATAGTCCGTAACAAACCTGAATGGGGAATTCGTATGGCTGGCAATAGTTAAACAGTAAAATATATGGGCTTCGTTGCTTTGATACCAAAAATTACGATACACCAGCATTTGGTAAAAGTACTGACAGGCTATCAAATCTATTTCTCCATTGTGAGCGGCCTATAATTGTCAGAGTGAAGATCTATACTAACAATGCACACTCACTAGCACCAGAAAGTTCAAATGAGGGTCAAATGTTGAAGCGAAAATTCAAGGAAAAACGACATTTGACTGGTTTAATGAACTTAGAGCGCGCACTAGACGCCGTTTTTGACAACGGAAAAGATTTAATACTTAGGATACGCGGCACTAAAGTAATCGGCAACGTTGGCTTCATTCTCAGAGCCAACGTATCCATAGATGACACTCACTGAGCGTTTCTGAGATTTTGACCAACACTATTCAGAAGTTTTCATCAGAAACTACGCTATAGCAAGTGGAACGTAAAAGCACTCTGCACATTCAGCGAGTTCGTAGAAGGAACCTAATCACACTGACTTTTGCAACCAAGATAGCCTCATAAGAAGCACTTCAGATCGCAACCGCCGACAGAAGCACTAAAGCTCACAATCAACCTTGGATCTTGGAGTCAAATATGTCTTAGGTGACAACTATCTAAGGTCAGACAGTGAATTAATACGTGGAGAGCGGTGAAAAAAAAAACTAGTGGAAAGAGGAAGTCGTGTGCACCATTCGCGACGTTCGCAGACTTTACAATTAACGCGATAGTTGCGTTCGTGCAAGCAGACAAAGTAGTTATTGCCTCCAGAAAAGCACTTGAAAGGGCATCACAAATTCATCTGTATGTGAGACTATTACGTCCAAATGACGTCAACCGAAGTTGATATTCTCTCTTTTTTGGAACCTGTGATTTCGTCAAGTGAAAATCTCACAGCACCTGGCTCATACAAAACTAGATAAGCACGTCTGAAGAGCCTTTCTCCTGCCATCATTACAACACTTGCTCGATTCTTCACATGTTGCCTGCCGAAATGGTTCCAGATCAGTTGGAAAAGTAAAAGACTTGTGTTATTGGAAGAAGAAGAAGGCGTGTACAGAATTTGAAACTATTATCCGATCTTTTATGAAGGAGATATTGACTTGGGCATCGCGAATTAAAAGTAGACAGCATTGCCTTGACCTAAAAAAGCTTCTGAATCAGATGAAATAGAGTTGATCATAGACATTGAATTTGTAACTAAAATTCGTCCTTCGTACGGCAGCAATGTTATTATTGTAAACGCTGAGTACCAGCAAACTGGTATTGGCACATATCTTTCTGAAGTGTACACAGCTTCTCTGAGAACGGTACGCCAAATTGGGATGGGGCAGAATAGGAGTGAAAATCTGATTGGAATCACATCATCTTTGCTTCGTTGATGATATCGCTCCTATAATATCAAGCATTAGCCAAGTAGAACGAATGCTGACTAAGTTCGGCAGATCTTTGTGCAATTTCAATCATTGAATTAAAGTTTGGGAAAGCACAGCTTCTGAGAAACAGATCTATTCCCTGTACCTCATCAACACACCACTCTCAGAATGCCGAGACTATGTCTATGCGGAGAGAAAAGTAATGGTGGTCAGCGATTAAGCTAGAAAACTGAACAAGATAAAAGTAAGTAGTTTCCTAATTTTGTAAAAGCATAGAGGATGAGAATAAGGAGACCAGAAGCATATGACTTTTTGCACAAATATGTGAGTATACTATTGTTTTTGTCTCAACGTTTGCGTCGTAAGCGTGAATGCTGCTTAATTGTTAAGAAAGGCTACTTTTTGTTATCGAATGTGTCATTGAGAAGGTATTTCAGTAGCAAATCGTTTTGAGCAAGTTGATCACGGAGTCCTAGACTCCGACTTCTTTTACAATGTAAGATCAAAGAATTAATATTCAACTGCTTTTTGAGACCTTTAGAATTTACACATTTCGACAGCATATTTAATCCTTTCATGAGCTGTTATGAGCACTTACAGAGTGCAATACATGTGCTTCAACCGTGCGCCCTCGTCAGTTGTAAAGAGCAAGGGCAGACCTTATGAAAAGCCTAAAATATGGTGCTAGGATGTGTTAATTTTAAGTGAGGTCCTAATAAAAGTATTATAATAAAAATTAGAGCTCTGAGTGAATCGATTGCTAATCACAGCATTGTCCGGTGATCACATCATCTGACATGCGGTGATATGTTACCAATGGATGAGAGAAAGTTTCAGCTTACTTATAGTGTACTGTGTTCGACGGCGATTCCTCTGTGTAAGGGGGCTCTACCTGAGAGGTATGGCAGAGACAAGGGGCAATGTGCAACTGACAATGCTGCAAGGCCGAAGCACGTGTGTTGCATTGTATAAGTGCTGATAACAGACCTCATGATAGGTTGATATATGCTGTCAGGACCAAAGAATTTCTCGCATAAGTCAAAACCACTCGAATGTCAAGTACATAATAGGCTAGAAATCTGTTTAAGTTCTCTTAAAGAAAACTACGAAGTTTGGAAAAGTTGAAAACTTGGAAAGGCTAAACAGAAGAAAATACTCATTTATCAGAACTATGAAACTTTTCAAATACAGATGTCAAGTCGATTCACCGGGTTGTTTGTGTACTCTTATACAATAAACTTGTCTGTTCAATCGGTAACTATTACTTGATTATAGGAAGAAACCATGCGCTGGATGGTCATGAACAAAATCCGACAAGCATCGCTATTCTCAAAGTACTGTGCTCGACGACCGGACGGCTTGCTGAGGAGAGTGGTGTGATCGATAAGATCAATCTTGGCTTCGAATTCAAAGTATGATCGCTATTCAATACTTGCCTCATTAATTTGGATTCAATATTATGTAGTGTTTTCATTGTTTATGGCATTTTTGCTTCTTCACCGTAGCATAAAGATCTTTCTGAGTTGCGATATGAGAGACAGAGCAATATTATTTAGCGCAGTAAGCCCAAGGAAGTAGTTTATGACACACGGTACCGAGCCGCGTCTCGGCTTACTGGGAATACTATAACGGGAGCGTGCCCCGAATCATATCTGCTAGTTACTTGATAAACTTATTCTATTACTCTTATTCTTATCTCACGTATTTGACTACTCTTGCGATCCCTATGATTAGGGGAACTGCAATTAGGCGCAAGGAATATATACCATTTCGCAGCATACAATTTGTAACAACTTCTCACATCAATACTTGCAAATCTGAACACTTCTGAAAAGATTTAGCATGCAAACAATCTCACCATACAATAAAAATCATTACGCCGTATACAGTATCGCTTTCAAGAATTAACTGATTGGTACAGTGTCCATGAGGAGGCAGTGGGGCTTACTACTGATAGCTTATCGAGGTTTATTCAGTCATAGAATATCATATATTAATCACAAAGCCATTTTAGCGGCGATAAATATCGAGATTTTATTAGAAAGCTACAGCATTATCATTCGAGCACGCCCCGTTCAGCGGCCAATCGCGCCGCCTGCCAGGCAAAAAAAAAAACACATCTAACAGGCATGAGTGCGTGATAAGGATTGGTTTAGTTCACTTTGGAGTGTTGTACTCTTGATATTACCCGGGCAACAGAGGAGGCGATAGTGGAATTTCAAAATTGGAATTGCATTATGGAAAAAACGTTTGCATAAGCTCATACATTGCGAGCACAAAAAAATCCCATATCTTTAGTTAGAAATGTGAGAATTTCTCTAAATCAGAAACAAAATTTTTCGTTTTACATAATGTTGATATTCAGACGTACTTAGACCGCGCTATTGCAATCGATCCATCTTCCTTCGAGTTGTTGCACATGCGAGGAAGATTTTCTTATCAGGTAAACACGTACACGCAGAGACATAAACCGAGGCTTTTGAGAACCTTGGCAACACTTTGTGCAACAACTGTGCTTATGCTTAATGCGTACTGACTAGCCACAAACTTCGTAAAGTAACTTTCGTGAAGGGATTTTAGACATACCAAAACTGTGCCTTTTGGATTATTCTAGTTGGTTCTTTTGTTCGTTTTTTCTTACTTGAGAAGGCATTCTTGGTTACTACGGTTTTCGAAAAATGAATGCATTGGTCGACTACAATTGGCTCGATGTTTAATGTAGTATTATCATTCGATTCTATTTTATATTGATGATAGGAGCTGATCTTCTGATTGATCCTTCATCAGAGGTTTGAACTATAACTGTAAAATACATCATAAATTTGACGCATACTTCTAGACGCTGTTTTTGAGTCATTTGCCGACAAAGTAGGAAAATACAGCATAACATGGAGAGTGGGCACTGTAATAGTAAAACCACGGTTGATATCCTCTCAAGAACAAACTCGTTGTTTTTGCTCACGCGACAGATCAAATAAAATAAGGAAAAAAACGTGACTATTACTACTATCAAACTCGCGTCTGCTAATCACGATAAGACTCTAAGATTTACGTAAATAAAAGAATATTCAGGTTGCAAACTTGAACTTATTTGAGCGTTTGGCCGCTCGGGTGTTGGGTAATCTACCACAGGTATCATTGGATGCTGCATTGAGAGATCTGATGGAGGTAAGTACAACTTCTGTGTTTTTAAAAATTTACTAGGATAGAAAGGAAGTCCTGGAATCTTAGCGATTATTTAAGGAATGCGTAAGCCAAAAGCCGGATGGGTTTGGAATAAAACGTGATGAAACCATATAGAAATAGTGACGTTGGCTAGTTCACATCGTAGTATACATCCTACATGAATGCTTTATCAATGCTAGTGGTTGCAAATTTTCAGATAAGTTTCTGCAAAAAAAAATCTTCTAGAGATATTGCTATCGGAAACAAAAACTTTGTTGTATATACTGAGAGACGGAGTCATTTCATAAATCGAAACTTATATACAATAGACTCATTCGATGCAAACTGTCGGCGTCTACGCAGCTAACCTTAACAATTAGACGCAGTGGAAAACGAAGTTCCTAGCTTAGGAACGTTCTACTCCATTATTAGTCCACTATTCACATAGTTTTTGTAAAGATGAGATGATTTCAAACAGTAATCTTGTTAAAGTTGGTCCTTATCTGCTCTCTTCTCGAGTATTTGCTTCTTACGTTTGCCACTAACTCCATCTCATCAAAAATTATAAATAAGAAAATAGCTTCAATAAACGAGAGGAGCTTTAAAGTGGCACTGGCCACTATTTCTCTTGGCAATACTCGAAAATGTAGACAAAAGACATGAAGCAGAGACCTTAGAAGCTGTAGGAATATTTTTTATTTTAATGCTCATAACTATGGCGCACAGTGTTAAAACGGTATTTCGATAGATTTGTAATTAGAGAACAGTTTTCGAGTTGTGAAAGCTCTATATTACTCATTTTTAGACATATAATTACATGCCACTTGCTTTTTACTATTCGATAGGGTTTGGACACAATATTTGCGAAGCACGTTATTGCGACGCAAAGTATAGCTGATGGACGGACTGCGATCTAGAAACAGTTGTTCATTAAATAGCGGCTGGAATCGTGGGCCAATGCATTTAACGGAAAAGTGGTGGCCAAAACAATAGAACTACGGTGCCGATAATCGAGTGGTTAGTGAAGCTCGGGGCGGCTCGGCACGAGGTCGATTCCTCACGCGCCCCACCCTTTGGCAATCAGCAAGGAAACCCTTTGGAACAGTCCAGCCTGACTATCCTAGAGATTGCTAGGAGATGTGCGTAACTAGAATTACACGACGTTTATGAAAACGATAATTCCAACCAAGTGACGAACGTGAGGAGACGATTTGATTGCTGGAATTATTTGGATTTGAGGAGTTCTAATAAAACGAAAATGCGATATGGATAACATATAGTGATAAAAACTGATAGTTCAGCATAGTCAAACCCATATTAGACTTTATTAGTTGCAGAGAAAATCAATAAAATACACAGATCCTTGACAATCAGCAGAAGGCTGACAATCTACCAAATGATAATTTGATTTCCTCGAGCTCTTGATTTATACTTTAACCACTGTTTGCTTCATGACTTGTATTTTCACCTCCGAAACAATCGGACAACTTCGATTTCTTTTAGAATATAGCGGATAGTGTTCCCACTGTGTAGTTTATATTTACATCTATCGCTTCTGCACTATAAATCTCAAAACTACAAATTGAGACAGTTCTTTGAAAAATTTCAGATTTTTATATTGTTGCATTACAAATATCGAATGTTTTGTAACTAAAGGAAATTGAAAAATTTATACAGTCAAAGAAGCTACGCAAACCTCTCCCAAAAACTTGTGCAGATCTGAGCTACTTAAGTACTACAGTGAGAAAGGAGTCCTCGTCTATTATACGAAAAGGAGCTTCGGGCGCTGTGTTTTCATGATTATTTTCAAATATACTACTTGACAAAATATTTACTAGGATAGAGCGCGTCGAGAAAGATTCTCCAAACTAAGAGTCTTGTGAGAAAAATTCAAGAAAAAGCACAAGGAATGATTAATACTATCAATATCTATTTGAATGCTTTTTAAGGCAGAGCAACTTCTACCGGGTGTGACAGAAAATAGACTCTACATTGGACGTGTGTTATACGCCAAAGGAGACTACGCAGAAGCCAAGGAATGGCTTTCCAAGGTAGGAAAAGTTATGTGCAGACAACGTAAACTCCCTGTTCGTGAGCTACCCTTCCGAAACATTTCTAGCAAGCGGTAGAATTGTCGACAGACATTCTGGGAGGCCTTCTCACTGGACCAGAGTATGAGAGATGATCCACACACTTTGCGAAAATATCCATAACGGCGAACCTCCTGTGCCGTGCATAGGAAGATAAACACGAATAGATTACAGATAAAGAAGCAGTAGTGAAATACTTGAATTTTTGTGAATTTTGTAGCCTTTCTATTATTAGACAGGGTTCCTTGAGAGAATCCTATTTTGTTGGACAAGGGCTTTTCACCGAACTGTTAATAATCATTCGGAAGTATAAATCTCGAAAAACTCAAAATGTCTTGTTTCTTAAAAGGACAGTTTTTTATAACGCAGTAGCAGTAAGAATAAAATAAAGTTTCACACATGTCGCGCGTTATCGTGTGGATTCTCGTTATTTATCTGCAACATTCCTTTATGCTTCGTATGGATATGTAGATTATTTTTGCACTGAAATTATAGAAAGGGCTTGACTCTACTGTAATATAGGCTTAAGTCCTCTACTATATTTCATTTTACTAAATGAAATTCACTATAAACTCAAGTCTAGCCAGCCCAAGCGTAAGCACGAAAAGCGTGTAGAGCAAATCTTGGAATATCAGGTTTCTTGGTTTTATTTGGAGTTATTTTAAAACTGGCGAGAAACTTGTAATCTTATAACAAAGATCATGTGCCACATGTGAATAGCACTGCATGATCGATTGACTGCGTAATCGACCTTAAGCCACTCACATACCTAAAACAACAAGTAATGCGCGACCTGTATGAAGCTCAATATCATTCACCCTCCAACAGTGCAGTAAGCTCATTTATTCCTTCCAGAATGGTATATCCTTATGGGACATAGCAGATAACGGATCCACGGACTTCCTTCTTTGATCACGGACCTCCCTCTTTGAGTGATTCCGCTCGGTTAGTCGCGAGGGCACGTGGCGCGCTCCCAGGTGGTGGATAGGGGAATAAACGCGTACCAAAAGCGATCGTGTGCTTCCCAGAGATGCAGGTGGATCCAGAGTATGTGCTCCCTACTTCTACAGCTCCGATTGACAAAACTCCATTTCTATGAGTCAAGTCGGCCAAAAGCCTGCAATCAAGCGGCTGTGAAGCACATGGGAAGCGGTTAGAAGTCGCCTCCAACAAATAAGCTCCTCCCGTTCCTCCGAGAGAGACTTGCAAGCTACTCCTGAGTACCCAGCCCCCACGTTTAGAACCTAACAAGCCATACGTTGGGTATGAAATGCTATAAACATTAACAAATATGAGCTTTATTTCCCTGATCTCGAAAGAGCCCCTGGTACGGCAGCGCCAGGTAGGACGAGTACGGAGAGGCTGCTAAAATCTCAGGGACGAACTAGGCTGCCAAGATCGAAACGGACTAAAATGACGATCTGTACCTACAACGCATGAACTCTTGCTCACGAATCCGCTGTAGAAGATCTATTGATCCAAGCAAGAAGAATAAGGTACGACGTCATTGGCTTGGCTGAGACGAAAAGACGCCATCCTCTTTACGCTGTTTATGATTCCGGAAATGCGATGGTAGAGGAGTCGGCGGCGTTGGCGTTCTTGTTGAATCGAATTTGACCGTCAACATCGATTCGTTTGAACAACCAACAACCCATAGCGTACGACTACGGTTGAAACGTTGTGGTTCTATGACGGCTTTCACCATCTTCGTTGCTTACGCACCAACATCAAGTTATGACGAAGACGAAGTCGAAGCGTTCCATAGAGATCTTAAAAAATTCTTAAGAGACGATCATACATACCTGAAGGACGCTGTCGGAGATTTAGATGCAAATGGACCTAGAAGAACCTCTGAAGAACGCCACATAGGGACCCACGGACTAGAATGGAGTGAACAGGGTGAGAGGCTATGAGAATTTATCATGGCGACCCAAACCATCCATGGTAACTCACGTTTCCAGTAGCCTCACTCTCAGCGATGGACGTGAGAGTCTCCTTACGGACAGTACCAAATAGACCGCAACTCAGTAAATCGAGATTTGCTTGACCGATGTCGCTGTTGTTCCTGTTACACGTGATCAGACCATCGCCTCTTTCCAGCAGCGTTCCGTTTTTCGCGGAAAACAGAGAAAGCCCTTAAATTTAAACAACGAAGTCCCAGAACTATGATAAACTGGGATATATTCAAATCATTAGTGGGCTCTTTTTTGAGATACCATTGTAGCCAACATCGACGAAGAATGCGATCCGCTCGTTGAATATCTTCACGTTTGCTCTTTGAAAACCGAGAGTCCTAAGGTCATGAAGAGACTCTTGTATCTGCAGACACTCGAGCTGTTACATCAACGTGGAATCGCACGAGCAGCAGGCAACCGAAACCTTACGTCCGAACTTGCGAAACTTCAAAGAAGCGATAAAGGAGACCTCAAAGAGAGACCAGCAGCAGTTGTGGCAGAAGCTGCAGAAGCTGGGAAGAGCATTCGCAAGGCCTAGCGAGACTTCGCCAAGTATAAGACCAAGATGATTGCACTCCGATGCCCTGACGGGACACTCACAGCTTCCAGAAGGGCTGTGAAGAAAATCATCCACCAATACTACTCGGATCTCTTTGCTAGCCATGTCCTCTTACTGCCACATAAATTGAAAGATGAATATGTCGATCCACCGGTCCTCCCTTCCCAAATCCGGCATGCTATATCTTCGGTGAAGAACGGAACCACATCCGTTCCAGAGAGAATTAGACCAGAACACCCGAAGTACCTGCCGCCAGTTTTCATCAACACCTTGGCTCTGCTCTTCACTCTCTACCTGACAGAATGCAAGGTACCAATTCAGTGGAAAACCAGCAAGACCGTATCGTTATTCAAAAGGGAAACCTTCACGATTTAAGCAACTATTGCCCAATCTGCCTGCTGTCCATTGTCTATAAACTCTTCACTCGAGTCATCTTGAACAGGATTGACACAACACTGGACGAAGGACAGTCATGCGAACAAGTAGAGTTCTGAAGAGGATTTAGTACCATAGACCATATCCACACAACTACAAGACTCATTGAAGTCTCGCGAGACCACAAACTACTGCCCTGTTTGATTTTCCTCGACTTGAGAAATGTTTTAAGAATTGATATACCCATTGATTTAGAGTGATGTGCAAAACTTTTGCGTCAGTCGGGACTAGAACCCGCTTACACTACTGACGCCCATTTTGCATATCGCTCGTTTATCCCGTATCTCGCAAATGAGAGAAAGGATCCGAAATTCCGACCTACGTCAACGATCGAAAATCAGAGACGCCGTTCTACACGCCAGGATATCGAAAATAAGGTGGGGCCGGACACGTGATGCGCTTCAACGGCAACAAATGGACGAGAGCCGTTACCGACTGGATTCCTCGGGACGTCAAGCTCTCTAAAGAAGACCACTGACCCGTTGGTCCAATTTCTTCACGAAAGCGATAGAAGAAAGATATGATGCTCAGCGAATCCCTAGAGCGAGGAGGACTCACTGGGCTACTCTTGCACGCGATAGGGAAAAATGGGAGTGTTGCTGGTATCCGCTCGAGTCATTCGACGACCAACAGGACGACAGATGACAGGTGACAGTGCAGTGAAATGGTCTTTTCAAAAAACATGGTGTTAAAATTACCGAGACTTACGCTATCGAATGGTTATAATAGCTCAAAGAAAGAGCTTTGTCTTGCGAGATTTACGCGCGTGTGAAACCTAGATCAATTTTTCGCTGCAGCGCTATAAAATTCTTCTATTGATGAATACATCTTTTAGAATAAGGTTTACGCTATCAAATGATCATTGATATTTCAAGGAAAAATGTTTGTTTGAGAATATAAGTGCGACACTGCGCGCCGTATGTGAAATAAGAATTTATTTTTGTGTTACAGTGCTGTAAGAGGGCTTCCTGAGAATAAGTGTATTTGTAAGAATTCCAATATCTAAGCTCTTTAGCGATTACTAATTGTCTGGGTCTTTTTCAGCAAAAGAGGCCTTTTCGAATTTTCTGCTTGATCACGAAAAAAAAAATACTGAAACTTTTTCACGAATACTACATTTGCAGGCAGCTAGTGCCACGTGTGATGACGACGAGTCTGTCGAACGTGAACATATCATGAATGCTCAAAAAATGCTTCAGATGAAGGTGTTTCGGCAGTGATATTCAGTTTATTCACTAGGCATAATATTAAAGTTATGGTAGCACTTGACACATACGTTACGGTAATTTTTCTGTTCGTTGCTTGTTATTTCCTCTTCTATATCTTTTGGCACCGTTAATCGGTTGGGGTCAAAGAAACATAAATTGCTTTCTTGAACTTCAATTATAATGGTAGTTTGAGAACCAAGAAGTGTCCGCGAATAGAGATTTCCTTAGTTATTGTTCTAAAATATGCGCAACTTACATGAAAAGTGACATTTTTTGAGCAACTGTTTTTTAGTGTTTTCAAGTTTCATTTGTTGGTGAAACAATTTGGACCCAAGCAGATTTGTGGGTGGGATCTGGCGTACGCAACCTCTTCTGCGCGTCTACATGATTTCAACTACATTTACACAATCTCTAACTTGTCAGGAGTGGCTCTGAGAGTACCAGAAAATGTTATCGCAGTCGAATAAGAAACGTTGGGATTTGCTGGTGCAGATTATCAGGTCTTCACAAATTTTATTTCAAACAGTAACGATCATTACGACAGCACACTAGCAGCTGATGTAATGCTGGTTAAAGCTCGTTCGAGTGCGTATGGTTGATCTCTAGAAAATCTCTAACAACCCCTCATTTCGTTTCTTCTCAGTCACCTCAGTTTTTTTTTCACCAAATTTCCACCTTACAATGAATATGTCTGTTTATCTCATACTTTAATTTCGCTGGTCAATTATTGAAAATAACAGTCTTGAGATTGTGTCATACAATACACACGTGGCCTACGTAAGTCTTCAGGACTGCCATTATTTAACTGACGCGAGTGTACACTGGTTGTGCTATCACTTGTCGTTGTTGTTGTCATCGTTATATGGCTTACGTTTCGGCCAGACCGCCGTCTTCAGGGCTGTTTTGTAAAGTACAAGTGATGATTACTTAAGCAGTCTTTGGTTCAAAATAGCCTTTCATTCCTATGGGGCCAGTCGACAAGCTGATACCGAGACTCCCTGGAAGGATGGCAGCTCTGGTTGATTACTTGTTGAAAGACGGCAAGTTGATATTAAAGTCAGATGTGCATCTAATCACCTCCAAAAATGCTTAATAAAGAAGAATGTATGATGCATTTGTCAATGATTATCTAACGCCAAAATTGTAGTTTCCATAGTCTCAATCTAATTCCGTTACCGACGACTTCCTCTTCTATTTCAATCACCCCTCATTGAAAATCCAATGAAAGATTATGAGATGTGATAAATAACGTGAAGCTTCTAATGAAATCTGTCCAATTCATAATGAAAGTGGTTCAGATAACAAGGGATGGAATTATTAATGATAAATTTAGCGGCAACTTCTGATGACACTACACCACACGAGCACTGAGAGGTAGGAAGATATGTGTGTCGAGCGAGTTGTCGTGGGAAGTAAAAGCGGTGACGAAGTTGAACGGTTCATCGCTCTCTTGTTCTTACAGTAAACCGCGGAAGCTCATATCTACTGACAAAAAGATTGTACCATTAAGAAGTTAAGGTGCTTTAGGTTAGCTTACTTCACAAAAAAGCGGAAGTAGGGATTTGGTTCATTGAAAAAGTACTTCAGAGAGTGACAGCACCCACGAATTTCTTTTGTGTACCTATGGAGATCTATTTGAGCATAATTAGAGATGCCAGTCATGACGTGACAATGGAGTTGATATGATATATTATTGCTGAATAATCTCTACACCGGAGTCGGCACACTTTCCACTGACGCATATCTACTAAAAGCTTTATGCAGTCGATAGGTTGACGGGATAGAAACTGTTTCATGTTATATAGGTAAAAAGACAAGGAAGTTTTTATTGCAACATCTACAACTTACTTAACTATCTGTTCCTCTATCAAGAACACAAGAAAGTGACAAACGTGCAAACAAGCAAGGTATCGAAAAGGATTCGGTACAGTCGACCGCGCCCATACAGTAAAATGTCTCATCGCTGTATCGTGAAAGTCAAGAACTCATTGTGTCTCAGATTTATCGATTACGCAAATTATCACGCCAGCAGAAAAAAAGTTATCATGAAAGATCCGGACAGTCATAGTGTTCTCACTCAATATGAGAGCTTCTTCGTTGGTTATATTCATAATTCACAACCAAAATATCATTATTCCACAACAATATATAACATCGCCATAGAAAGAGCGTTAGAAAAGGCGATATGGTTACAACAAATTATTTATTGTCACCTTCCAGGACGTCAAGCGAACGTTAGAATGGACATGGGAATAAAAAGCAATATTGCACCACCTTCACTTTGCTGACAATATCGTTATTATAAAGTCGAAGATCAGGTAGACGAAACGAAACTTGACCCACTACGATAGAGCCTGTAGAAAAATTGGTCTTCGCAGTGTGCGAATACAGTATGTCCGCCTTATATCGTTTGTCATGCGGAACTTCTTCTTGTTGGCGTAGCCGGAACCTTAAAATTTGATAATGAATCTCTGCAAAGATGGTATTGAAATAAATAACAACAGCAATGAGTTTAACGTATGCACAAATAATGCAGGTGTTAATATGATCGTTATTCAAAGATATTATGGAAGAAAAGTAGTTATACTAGCAATGAGGAAGCAAATCAGGATGAATCGCCCATCATACAGGATCATCGATTAGTATAAATGGATTATAGCGCAGTGAAAAGATAAAGAAAGGACTTGAGTGACTTTCGTGGCTTTTGCATCGTACCTATTGAGAGCGCAAAAATTCGAGGCGGTTGCGAGAATAGGAACGCGTACAAGTTATGGGAAGATGATGGTGTGTGTGATGTGTGATTCAATGTGTGACGATGAAGAGTGGGACTTAGTTAGCATTATCTTGGCCCGAACTATTTGAAGGAGAGGTGAGTGGAGAAGATTGAGCAAGAAATAGTGATGTAAATGGATTCTTACAATTTCTACACGCGCTTGAAGGCAAACGACACCCGCTGTGAGAGTGGCCATCTACCAGTCATCCTGCAGGTCTGGGCTGTAAATAGCCAACAAACACCATACGGGCCAGTTGAGAGAATAAATACACGAGTCAGTTGCTAATACTCACTGCCTATGTGGCGAACTGACTATGGTGATCGAAAGGTGAAAGAGTCAAAATAGCAACGAACCCATGAAGAAGTTGATGAGGAACGGATTTGTTTCTTATGTCCTACTCATGTTCAATGGAACGATGTCTCTAAGCACTTTAGTAATGCTCATCAAGCTCGTGGGGCCAATGCTCGATGGCTAATGCGCTCAGCGAGGCTCGTTGCTTGGTGCCCCCCTTTCTACAGCAACAGTCTCCGGTGATCAATAACAAACTTCCTACGGAACACCTCAGCCTGGCTATCCTCGAGCTTCTAAAGTGATGTGCTTGACCAGTTTTCTACGACATTCGTGAAAAACATAGAATTCCCAAGTATACGATCAATATTGAGAAACAAGTCGGATGCTAGAAGTACTGGAATAAACACAGTAAAACCGCGACATGAGTCAAATAAAGTGATAATGCGGAAAAGATCAAACTTGTGAAGTGAGTACTATATGATGTATGAAATACGATATGAAATTCATTCATATAACGCTTTAATTGCAGATAGCATTATAGTAGATAGAGTTGTACGTGAAGAATGCGAAATTGACTCAGTTCAAACCTATGCCGCAAATCTATAAAGAGAAGGAAAGAGAGGGGACATAAGAAGAGCAGCATCATCGAAATGTCGAAGGTTTGGAATGACGTGGGATGCAAGACTTATCGCGATTCATAGACTTAGAGCAGCAATAAAAACTGTTATATTTTATTCACACATGACAAAGAATCATATATATATCACTTTAACTAGTGAAAGATAAGAAAACAGAAAAGAGCTAAATCCTGCCTATTTTACCAGCGAAACAGCTTGCTTAGACTCCTAGCAACATTTTGATTTTGTCAAATAGGCCAAGTGAATACTCACAGTCATTAATTTTACAATAGCTGCCTTGATGTAGCGAATTTTTGGCTTCACTGAGAATGTGATATGGTAATGCTGAATGGCGGACAAGTCATGAAAGTAAACACGCCATGAGCTATCTAGAGAAGAATAGAGTTCATTTCATCAACAAAATACGAATGGAAAAAGTTAGTAGAAACTATGTAGTACATGACAAGAAAGCAGAAGGCTTTTGCATTTCTGATTCAAAAAGATGCATGATATGTGTTTATACCTTTTGAATATCAAATCAACCTCTTCAGAGCCAACTACGCTTCAAATTGATTAACGGAGAGAAACCTCGCGTGTAAGCAGCTCCAAGAACGCATCAAAGAAAATCACAAAAATCTGTGGAAATAAGAAATAATCATATACCGCTTTGGGAAAGATTTCGGGCCATAGCACGTAACTGTGCAATTATGACGCCTTCGTATCCAAGCACAGAGAGCACAGCACGACGTTATAATGCATCACTGAAACATTCAGAACTGGTATCGCACTTAAAGAAGATAACAATTGAAAACTGTGGTTGAGAAACGCTGCATTTGTCGACAATTCATCGAATTCACCCTTGGTCATAGGGTGGTGATGTTCTCTCTTTTTGTGAAGGCTAAAAGAAGAACGTAAAATAGTCAACAAGGAGTATTATGCATAATATATGTATGAAAAGGCCCTTCGAGTTCTGCATCATAGAAAGTGTTTTACAGAGTCTTTTGTTCTACACTTTTTCACAGTGTTATGGTGTTTCAAATGCACCTAAGAAAATTGAGTGGCAAGTAAAAAATCGACCTCAAACGGGAACTTAACCGGCTTCGCACGCATACCGGAGGCTGTACTGTTACTACTCCACTCGCTCTCGATAAGGGTGGGACGTGGTTTCAACTCCGGTCCGAGGTCGAGTTCCTTGCTAATCATTTAATTCTCTCGGGTGTATTCTGCTAGAATATGTCTTTTAAACCGAACAATGGAAGGACTGCCTCAGAACCTAGTGGACTCCGTCTATTCCGAATCTCACGGAAGGCATACAGTGGTTCGAGTACGCACAGACATAAAGTTAAAATCGAACGTTCTCTCAAAGGCGCAACTGTAGATTGTAATAATAATATTTTCATCCTCTCTCTTACAAAACTAAACAAAAAGATATGAAAAAATCCTTTTCAAAATGCTCATTGGAACTCCTCTCCAGCATTTGTGTTGGGAATGAGAAGAGGCCTTAAGCGAAAACATAAAGAGAAGAGCGGATAGCTACACACTGTTCATTCTGGCCAGTAATTTTGCTGTGACACAGTGATAATAGCCACGGTGCACAATTAAAATAGCTCAGAAGACCACTGTCATAAAGTTTTCCTAGATTAAGCCAAAGTAATCTTCTCTACGTTTATGAAAAGGTTATTGAGAAAATTCGTAGCTCTGCGATGGTCTCAAGTGCTGTAGTCTTTCTCGCTCGTACCTCATCTATAACACCGCGGTGATCAAACAGTAATATCATGGGACTGTTGCTGCGTCCCGTTGCCTTTCGTTTGCTATCTACAATGGAAAGTACAAAATATTTCTATCCGGGAATAGCTTTAAAAGAATCTGTTGATCTGGTATTTTATCGAAAGAAAAGTGCGTAAAGCCAATGCACCCTGTCGCAAGAACAATTCAATGACTAACCTCATTACACAACTTTATCCACCTTTCTTCGTCTTTCTGCTGTTGCACGATTGTTTGTAACCTCTGTAGGTAGGATATGCTATCCTCAGAGATAGCCACATCGTCAGAAGTTCTCTTAGCGACAAGAAACAGTTAATCTGTAAATGCGCAACAAGATAGTCTTAGTTATAGAAAAAATACAATACAGTGGCTGTTCTCGCTTTTTAGTGAAATAAAAATCAGTGAAGAAAGACATTTGCCAGCGATAAAACAGGCACAGTCAAAACTATGTGTTACAGCTGCAGTATAAATAATATAATAGTGGCTGTGGGTTATCCACTTTGCTGAAACGTCAGGTATGGAAAAGATACAATGAGGGTGCTTACCAATAAGCAATATTACTAGCACAGGACCATCAGAGATCGGTGAAGGTGATCGGATAGATATCGGGTCTTTAACGTAACTCGCAATGGCCCGGCGATGTACCAAGTCAGTGCTGTTATCCTCTCACATAGATACATTCCAATTTACGCCAGAGGAATGGAAGGCTTGATAAGCTTTGGGATAGGATCGATACATCGAAGAGCGATCCATCACAAGTGTGCTGCAGAACACCTCTAACCACTGCGTCACATGCACTTAGGTTGATGGGTATTATAGGATTATTGAAAAAAACGAGATTTACACTCAAAAAGCACACCTCATTTAGTCGCTCGTTGCCGTTAAGTACGCCATGAAAACGTATTTTTGTAAATCGAAGTCTCACTTTAAGGTAGAGAGTCCATGAAGAAATTTTCACGAGTGTATGTCTTGTCTCATACAGAGATGATTGCAATTGACTTACTGCTGTTCTATGATGATGAGTGTGATGACGATCTGGGAACACTTTGGGGCTGAATTTATGGGTACTAGGCAAAGCATTGTTAGAATAATAGCAGGGAATCAATTACGAAATCTGTAGTGGACTGCACGAGTCCTTGTAAAAGCGGGCGGGTCACTTGAGTACTTGAATAAAAATGTAATTGCTTAAAAAAGTGCAAATCTATGTGTTCGATCTTCTTCAAAGTGTCTTCTAGATGTTATGAGCTAATACCGATTGATGACTATGATTAGGTATACTTATATCGATCACGAACACAATATCGATCAAGACTGTTGTTGAAACGATGTGAATTTATGCCGGCTTTGCTCATCTTCGTTCCTTATGCATCAACATCAAGGTAAGACGAAGACGAAGTCAAAGCATTCTATATGGACCTCAAAAAATTCTTCCGAGACGATCATACATTCTTCAAGGTCGTTGTCGGAGATTTCAATGCAAAAATTTCACCTAGAAGAACGTCTGAAGATTACATGGAGACTCAAGGACTAAAATGGAACGAACAGGGTGAGAGGCTATCAGAGTTAATCATGACAAACCAAATTATCCATGGTAACTCACAATTCCAAAAGCCTCACTCTTAGCGATGGACGTGAGAGTCTCCCAATGGAGAGCACCATAACGAAACGGACCACATCTCAAAAAATCGAAGGTTTTGCCTGACCGATATCGCTGTTGTTCCTAAGTTTTACACGGGATCAGACCATCGCCTCCTTCGTGCAACGTTCCATTTTGCGCGGAGGGAAGAGAAAGCCCCTAAATTCTAAGAACGAAGTCCCAGAACTACCATAAACTGGGATGTATTCAAATCGTTAGTCGGCTATTGGGAAGATGCCGTTGTGACAACATCAATGAACAATACGATCGGCTCGTTGAATATCTTCACGTTAGCACTATGAAAGCCGAGAGTCTTAAGGTCATGAAAAGACTCTTGCCTCCGCAGACACTCGAGCTGATACGTCAACGTGAAATTGCACGAGCCAGGCAACCGAAACCTTACGTCCGAACTTGCGAAACGCATCAGAGAAGCGATAAAGAAGTCCCCAGAGAGAAACAAGCAGGAGTTATGGCAGAAGCTGCAGAAGCTGGGAAGAGCATTCGCAAAGCCCAGCCAGGCTTCGCCAATCATAAGACCAAGTGAACACACTCCGATGCCCTGATGGGACACTTACACCTTCCGAAGGGCTATGAAGTAAATCATTCACCAATACTACTTTGATCTCCTCGCTAGCCATGTCCTCCTACCGTCATATGAACTAAGAAAGGATGAATGTGCCGTTCCAGCAGTCCTCGTTTTCGAAAGCCAAGATGCTATATCGACGGTGAAGTACAGCATAACATCCGGTCCAGACAGAATTAGACCAGAACACCTGAAGAACCTGCCGCCAAATCTCATCAACACCCTGGCTCGGCTCTTCACTCGCTACCTGTCAGAATGCAAGGTCACCATTCAATGGGAAACCAGAAAGACCGTGTTGCCATTCAAAAAGGGAGACCTTCACGACATAAGCAATTATTGCACAATATGCTTGCTGTCCGTTGTCTATAAACTCTTTACTCTATTCATGCTAGACAGAATTGACAGAACGTTGGACGAAGGATAGCCGTACGAACAAGCAGGGTTTCGAAAACAATTACACCAAATTATTTATTGTCACCTTCCAGAACGTATAGCGAACATTAGAATGGGACAACATGGGAATAAAAAGCAATACTGCACAAACTTCATTTGCTTCTCCATAACGGAGAAAACCTTCAAATCATCCTCACTTTGAGAAAATAAGAGTCACTTACATTCGTCTTTACGCTCGCGCTATCATGATCGCACGAGATGGCTACATCCATGGTGATATTTGGTGAGGCGTGTTCACCATCCTCTTCCGCTATCGTAAATTTCCTAATGTTCACCTCCAAAGAAAATTGTTAATCCTGTCCACACAAGGCAATGTAGCAAGTTGAAAGGAGCAAGAACATCAAGGAATATCTGAAAGCATTGAGAGGTACGAAAAGCATTTGACATAAGGAGGGAGTTGCACCTACGTTTGAGCCAAATCCCACGGAGCGTGCTACCACTGTTCTACCAGTGCCACCGCTCTGCTATCACACTTTCTTCGATATATCTGATCGTTGAAAAAATTAGTTGAAGGTTTGTTGCTGACAGCTGTGATACATACATCGAAGATAGTGGGGGCAAACGGCGACATCAATAGTGAGGTGACAGCACGGACCGCTAGAACTGGTGAAACGCAGGTTGATAATGAGGGCAAGCCACACCTGGAGGCACGCCAACTCTGGAGGCGCGCCAGGTTATGACGGCTGCACCGCTCCGCAGCAGGCGTCTGAGAGAAGACTGTCGAGTGGGTAGTGAGCTTGTAGAGAAAGTATTGTAGTATCCGGGTCCTACGTTTGCGTAATTGACCGAATGCCGTGTTGAATTCACGGGCATCCCTCCTCACCCCTATTGACCCTCCCTCTCGCAGCCTGCAAATTGGCCGAAAGACAAATACACGGACATGTGAAATGAACGTTTTCTTTTGTTGGCGCTTAAAAAACGCTTTCCAAAAAAGGGTCACGTACCTGCTTTACGAAATAGATTCTACGATAGATATATCGAGGAAAGAGTGGTAGGAGACCGCCACATTGGTAGAATGGTGGCACCACGACCTCCAGTATGGGTGAAACGCAGGCTAACAATGAGGGCACGCTACACTTGGAGGCACGCCAACTCTGGAGGCTTGCACCGCTCCGCAGCAGGCGTCTGAGAGAAGACTGCCGAGTGGTTAGTGAAGGTGAACAGAAAGTATTGTAATATCCGGGTCCTACGTTTAATCTGGAGTTTCTTTCAGAGTGGTGAAAAACTTCTTAAACTAGACAGCGAAAATTGCAAGTTACATGTGTAACGCATCAGCACTAGTCACTTCTGAAGAAAAGCCATCTTCAAGTCCTAATTGTACAATCAACAGTCGAAGCTTTCTGAGTATGGATATAAATTTTATTTATGCTCCTACACCGCTCTATGAAGGCTTTTCTAGGAAAAAAGCATAGTATCAAAGTCTATGAGATCCAGGCTATCGAATGATCATTACCTCTCATTAGAACATTAAGGCAAAATGCGGGTATATTCCCGTCTGAGATCGTACTCCGCTTTCACAAGGAACATACGATATTCCCGACAGACTTTAGTGACTGAATCAGTTTCGGAATCCTGCTTGCGCTGCTGGGTGTGTCTCACCCAAGCCCATCAATGTGCGCAAGAGGATGACTTCGTGAAAAGCTTACAGAGTGCACTCTATGAGTATATTGGACGGTATTACAAAAATTCCCTTTGCCACTCTTTATAGGTAGGATGACTGTGTGCAAAGTCTTTTACTGGTCAAGGATCCTTTCTTACCACAGGTATAATGCCATAATGTCTTGCGAGGAGTATATCCACATTGTGGCCACCGCTCTAAGGGAATTGGTTGTGATATTGCCACGTCCTGGAGCTATGCCTCTTTCATGTTCTCAGTCGCATCTCGAAATTCAGAGGCTAGAATCACTTTCTCACCAGTGGGCTTTGAGGGTACGCGACGGGGGTGTGGAACGGAGAAAATTCGTATGGAACACCTCCGTCAATTTCACATCATGGCAAGATATAGCTATGATCCCATTTCATTTATTAAAGCGGATAGCGGAATATAATAGCTGTACAGATCTCTACGGTATTCCATTAAACTAGATCGTTTTTGTGTTGCTCCTGGTAATTTTTCTACCTATCTCAATTTGAATCTTTTGCAAAGATCTTCTACAACTGACATTTATTATCAGGCTAGTTAGTTGTGTTGCATTAAGATCAAACTTCTGCGCGCTCTGTTTTTCATGCAACTCCTTTGGGACAGTGAAGATGCGACCTGAACTTTTTTTTTGGAAAGCTAATGGTTGTTCGGCTTTGGTTCTAATCCGTCGACAAGCAGCTCGTAGTCTTCTATCAGGCCTTCTTAATTACTCGTCACAAGAGAGGAGGATTTTATCAAAGATGTCCATGTCTTACATGTCTTACACGACCTGCTTTTCGTCCCTTGGGTAGTGACAGCACTCCTATTCCAGCTTATGACTGAATCGAATCTTCGCACATAGAGGGCGATTAATATATCTCGCACAGAGTTTAGGCGCGAGCTTGCAGGGAGACTCGGTCAACCAGTATTCTACGCCGTTCAAGAAGATAACGAAAAACAAAGTGAATGTTGGAAGTACTCGAATCCGCACAGTGAAAAACTGTGTGACAGATCAAATAAAGAGCTAGAGTGCTAAAAATGGGGTATCCAGCTTGGTGAATTGCCATATATGGAAAGGCTGTGATAAGGGTACTTATTAGTAAGCAATATTACTTACACATGAGCTGAATTTCATTTTCATACCGACATCGAAAGTAGCTTTGTGATTTTCATCGAAATGGGTTTTTGAGGCAGAGGGATAGAGTGCGCATGAGGTATATTGGCAAAGCTTCTACTAAATATCGATGCTCATAGTCTGTCACCACATATAATAATAAATTGCCCAAGGGTTTCTTTGATACGATTTTTTTACTCATGCTTACTTTTTACCTCAAGTCGGATTATCGCCAAAAAGCGGTAATAACTTGGAGACTGTTCCAGTATACGTAGACACAACCGTAGCACCACTGCTCGCCATTTAGGTGTAATGAGACACCGCAAAATGATGTCTATGCGAACACTTCATATATTCCATGTTCGAAAGATTATACCCTTGATTTTGTGGGATCGGTAACTCATAGTGATTTGGGAACTGCTCGACAACAAGCGGACAGTCAGTGCCCACGCCCACAGGAAACAACTCCGAGAGTTCGCTGCAGCAGTGCGAAAGAAGCGTGTGAAACGACTCAGTGTCGTCCTACTCCAACATAGCACTCCACTTCAGACTGTATTCGACTCTCCACATCTCGAAGAAACTGATCTGCACCGTGACACATCCACCGCATAGCCCTAATAATGCTTGATCGGATTACCACTTCTTCGATGCTTTGAATCAGGAGCTGCGCAAGAAAAAATCTAAAATCTACAACCATCCCAGAAGTGACCTCACTGACTTCTTTGACCTCCGGCCTCATTCGTTGTACAAGGAGGTCATCCAATCTTTGCTCAGTAAATAGTTGCATATTATCGATCATGATAGTGACTATGTTATTCATTCAATTTCTTTCAACAAGTAACGCCTCATTAAAAAATGTCGGGATGGGAAAAAGCTATGAGGCAACTCATTACATACTGATAAAATCAACGCTTTTGGGTCATGAATTTTAAAAGCAATCATCGGCATATGTCGCTGCCGAAAGGGTGGACATTAAGTAAACGAAGAGCAGTGTGCGTAGCAAGAGACTAGCCATTAATGAAGAAAAAATGAACTTCCGCTGAAGAGAAGCAATCAAAAAACTCACTATCAACAGCGACACAAATCTAGTGATTTGTCGCCAAAATTTGCTTTGATAAACACTGTATGACACATCTGGCCGTTGCTCACGACTTCGAAATTTTTATAACAGATTGCCAGTTAACCTCGTCATTGATTGAATAACTCTTTGATTTGCTTATTCAGCAAATACGAGTTGTTAAGTTGATGAATGATTTGGTACAGACGAACAATACAGTAAATCTGATCGTGATGACTGAAGTTTTGAATTTGTCGCCTTCTTGAGAGCTTGAAAGAGTCAAATTGATTTGATATGCAACATACTTAGTCAAGCACACTTATAATCAAAGCAGAACAGCTTACGCAGTTCTTGCTGTTGTTTTATGGTCTCTGAGATGTTCTGTGGAGCAACCGCTCACAGTCTTCCATGGGGAGGACTGTGTTTAAGGAGCGGTTTCACTTGACCCAGATCAGAAAAACGATCCGTGAAATTCAAAAGTTCGACTTTCTATAAACCTCGGCATAATCATTTGATATATGAAAATCAAGAAAACTTATCTTGATTAGATGGCGCGAGGTTGGTAAAGTACCAATACATTACTTTCTTTTCTACATCAAATGTACTAGTGATTCCCCAGTTCCAATCTACTGCAATAAATTTCATAAGAATGTGAACCATTTTATATATTATGTAGTTCAATATGAAACGAACTTTGAAGCGTTATCTTGAGCATATGCTTTGTGAAATTTCTAAGCAATCAAATAGTGATTGGTAGAAGTGAGAGTGATAAACATGAAATAATCCTCGAGATTTCCTTTGTTTCTACTACTTTTTCGTAGTGTTATAACGTTCCGAATGGAAAGGGTGAGGCGCGGGTTCGACGCTGGGCTGAGGTCGCATTTTTTCGTATCACACAATCCTCTTAGGTGTGTATTTGGAAGATCGTATCACTGAGAAAAAGCAGTAAATGCAAAAGAAATCTCAAGAAACATTTATACACAACGTTTGTCAGCTTAACTTGGTTTAATGCAACGTGTGTTTATCAGACCGAACCTCCCCATCAAAGGTGGATTACTGATAGCTGTAGGATATATTGAAAAAAGAGTGGTGGCAATGCGGTGGCCTTGGTGATATAGCGAAACGCAAGCTCCGTATGGGCGAAATGCGGGTTCAACTCTCGAGTGAGGTCGAGTTTTTGCTTGACATAAAATATTCAAGCATACAGGTATTTGTAATCAACGAGAATTCTTATTATTTTCCCGCTTTTTGCGGTGGTATGATGACTGATGCTCAAAAGTTTGCAGAATGCGCATTCGATTCCAGCTGAAGTCAAAGTTTTGCACATCACTCAACATCATTAGTATAGAGATGGTCCTAAATCCAATATAACAGAAATCGGATCCTTTTTCTTGCCTCTAACTAAACTATTCAAAGCTATTCCACCACAGAAATGTATTGCAATGGAACACTCAATTGCTACAGACAGTGTTCAAAAACATATGTGAGGTCACGAATCGTTAAATTCGGTCCCAGGGGAAATCCTTTTCGAGGTCAATGAGTCAGCTCTTTCCACATAAAAAAGTCACAAGAGACTGCGTAGATTTATACGTTTCTATAACGAAATGCCTCTAGAGTAATGGAAGTTTTTCTCCAGAGCATTGGAACTAAACTACAAAGTACAGCATGATATACGGTTGTGTGGAATAGGAATACACATTTTTTCTAAAGTCCGAATCCCAGTACTTCTAGCGTTCAATTCGGTTATCGTTTTCGTGAACTTCGTAGAATAATGGATGGGCGAGTCTCTTTGAAATCTCGAGGATAGTCTTTCTGTGATGTTCCACAAGGCGTTGTTGTGACTGCCGAGAAGGGGTGGGAAGGGAGGTGGAGCTGTGGAGCTCAGCTACACGCGCGCCGCGGCAAGCATCACAACCACTCGACCACGGAGTACACCTGATTGTAAAGTTTTCTTCGTCAATGAAACCTAAGGTGTGGAATTTTCTTTAATTCTGAATTACAATGACTAGAGACTTGTAAAAGTATCATAATTAGACAAACAAGTACAATATGAGACTAAGTAACACACGTTTGTGGTTCATTTCCTATTTCAATTGCATAATCAAAAGAAAAAAGTTTTAGAAAAACACTCAAAGAGACATATAAAGGGTCGAGAGCTTTCTAAAGTCATAAGCGAACTGGGTAATGCTTATCTAAGGAATATGAGAGCGTTCATTGAAGCAAATGTGACTGTAAGAATGAGCAAGATAAAAAAAATTTATTTAAATGTCACCTTAGAGTGCAGCTCAATAGGAGTAGCTTCTTGACGAGTGTCCAAGAGGTTGTCTGGAATAACCAGACATTTCGGCGATATCGCTCTCGTCAGGGCCTGGAAAGGGTTGACGGATGTGTAGCCCACTCAGGCTAACATTTTTAGGTATTTTTTCGCTTGGTGGGACAGATTTCCAAGCCTATTCCTTTTGCTGAACGAAAACTCTCATAAAGACTGTTGGTAATCATTTTAAAGCTCAAATCTCTATATAGCGCTGTGTCTCCTCGGCTTTTGAAAAGATCCAATTGTAACGCTTCAGCAAAACAAAACATTTGTGTTTCACACGCGCATATTTCTCACTGTACTGAGCTTTTTCTTGAAATCATTAAGAATCATTCGATAGCGCAAGATTTAGCGACTCCAGCGCAGTTCTTATTTTGTGGAAAAACCATCTCTCTGCAAGGCAGCAGGGAGGATAAGGTTGATCCATGATACGTGGGTATGTGTTTTTGGATATCTCACGATATGCGGAGTGGGCAGGATGTAAAGGGTTGCCGTGATTATCGATCGATGGCGCCTATGCGGGTGCGTTTCTGTTAATCAGGAATTGTTTCCTGCTCCAAAAGGAAACTCCAAATTAAACGTCTCACTCTGATACTACGTTTCCTCTACACGTTCATGTGCCTTTCGTGCCTCCGGAACGAAGTAATGGTTGATTTACGCAGCCAATGTGAACATAATTTTATTTTGAATTTCACACTGTTATAAAAGAGTCTTAAAAAGAACTTGCCACGTTCTAGCCAAAGATTTTAGCTTTCGAATGGTCACTAACACTCTTTATGAAGAGGTTTCATCCAGCGAAAGGGATAGGCTTAGAAATCTGTGCTGGCAAAGGAAAAGTACTCACTTTTATAACCAGAGCAAAAATACTTGAAAAATGAATTTTTGAATCACAAAGTAAACAGATTCTTCTGAACACTCACCGTTTTATTTTCTATGGGTCGCCCAGTTGTTTCGGGGAACCAGCCGCACAGAGCCTTACATGAACAGAAAGTGCGCCTGGCTAAGATCGAGATCAATCGATGAGAGATATGAGGCGATATAACGCATGATGGCAAGTCGCTAATCACTGCTGCTTGTTTTTGGGATATTGCATCTTACTGATGAATTAAATAGTTTTCTTTGAGTTCGAATCTTGATAAAATTTACAGGAAAATCTTGAATGATCGGGAAAAACACTTGACCCCAGGCAGGAGTTGAACAAGCGTTTCACTTATAGTGGAGTGAGGGGGGGGGGTTGGGGACTCTTAAATGTATATTTATATAATCACATCGCTGTAAAAAGCAGCAAAGTAAAGAATCCATAGAAGTTTTTAAGTCAGTAAACACATGTCTGCGCATTATGAACACGTAATCACTCGATCAGCGCCAAGACCAACAGACCAATAGTAGGTCTTGAGAATTTATAAGAGTATTCAAAACCTTAGTTCTCTTCTTCGGAGCGCCGCGACCGAGTGGTTGTGATGCTCGTCACGGTGCGAACTGGCAAAGCTTCGACCACCTCAAAATCTCCGCCAGTCGACAACGATCCACTTATGTAACGCCACAGCCAGGCTATCTTCGAGATTGCAAGGAGACGTGTTTAATCAGTGTACTGCAACGTTTAAGAAGAGAACGAAGCAACGAAATGAATGCTTACAGTAGTTGGATACGTACAGTGAAAAAAAACTGTGAAGACGGATCAATAAAGTGTCGAGGAGTATCGAAATCTTTGAAAAGCAGCTGAACCGTCACGCGAGATCGAAGGTTTTCATAGGTGTGAATCAGTATGAGAAAATGAGCCAAGTCCAAGAGCTGAAATTTGCACATTGCATCGTGTCGTATAAAGCGAGTAAAGCATAAAGATCTCTGTGTTGATCAATCCTTCACGAATGCGTTATGCATTCGTTTATAACTTTCTTGGCTTTGTTTGAGGCGAATGAATACCCATTTGGTAGTTACAGTAGCTCACGGTAGCCTACCGATGTGTCAAGATAGTGCTACTACTCTTTAAACAAGTCTGGTAGTAATTCACCAATCCTAGAAGGATGGGAAGCTCAGTGATTCTAGATCGCGGGATCGTGCCATCGACAGCCGACTGATCGACCATGTGTGTCGTAGAGCAACTTTAACCGCTGCTCCACGCGTGCTTATTGTATGATGTGAATATTGATATCGTGTAATGCAAAGAATTATTCATTTGATCAAGTTTCACATATTATGCACGTATTTTGGATTATGCAATACGTGAAAAAAGCTATTCTTTACATGAAAATAATGGAAATGAGAGGGAAAAGAGTCATTATACTTTACAAGACAATTAGCCACCTAAAATGGATACGAAGGGAACAACCATTACATTAAGTTAGAATCGAGAGATAAGTCCCGTAACGAAAACATCGATGTGCTAGAAATGAACTACAAATACCTTTTATACTTTTCATTACGAACGAAGTAAGTGCTGCTACCGCATGTGTCTATAGAGCAGCCGTCTGAAAAGCAGGGTGAAAATTGTGGAAATTACGGTCAACAGATTACGTTAAGATTTGGCTCAGAAAGACTGCATACTGTTTTGACGGCAGAGACGGATACTGCTTAAAATCAAGTTCAAAAGTCCTTCTCTTTTGCAAGTGTTGTGGTGACTACCATTTAGACAAGACTGGTGAACCACACTATGTTTCCATATAAGATCACCTGGACGCATACTCAGAGAGTCTATCAACCACACTTTCAGCTACACGTGGGATTGGAAGGCACAGCATCGACAACTATGAGGTGTTAGTTAAATCCTGGGCTACGAATCAAAGACGTTGGCCCTAAAATGCCCTCTAGGCTTTTTGAACAAATTCTTAGAATCCAGGAATAAACAAAAAGGGCCAGTGTCTGAATATCACCAATCGTATGGCACCCTAGCACTTCACTTTAGCACTTTATGTGATCCGTCATTACATTGTATTTTTTTCACTGTGCGAATCCCAGTAGTTCTAGCATTCAATTCGTTTTCTGTCCTGCTCTTGAATGGCGTAGAGAACACTGATTGAGCGAGTCTTCTTGCGATCTTAAAGATAGCCTTGCCGTAGCGCTCCATAAGACGTTGTTATTGACTGGCGAAGAGAAGTTGGGCTGAAGCTCTGCTCCACGCCCACCGTGACAAACCTCACAACGACTCGGCCACTGCCCCTCCCTCCTTATCTCAGACTGATTTTCTAGCAAGGGTAGCAGTGCGCACATCAGCTGACACATCATCACACATCAACTGACACCACCTGCTCCATTTGACCCACAGATTTGGGGGGAAGAGGGTGGGGAGGATTAGAGTTCAAACGTCACCTCTCACAAGGAACGTGAGTTGCTCTAGCGGTGAAAACACGCTGAGGTTTGTGGAATAAAGTATCATTAATACCACAGCTTTGATTTATACCTGGAATATTTTGCAAAGCTGTACGAAAACCATTGATCTTGCAAAAGCCCTCGCGTAAGTTTGGAATGTTAGAAGCTAAGGTTTCAAATTGCTAGAATCGCAGTGCGATGAGCACCGATATTTGTAAACGCGGCTGAAGAACGTCCACGAAAAAAGTGCTTCTAGTTTGAAGCATCTTGAAGCACCCATCCCAGATATTCGTACCGAATCTTTTGCCATTTGGTCCTTACGATCCTTGTCTAATTAATCACGTGTTCCTTATCCAACTAATTCTTTATGATCATATGTAAGACGAATATGGCAGCATTACCCCAATTCATAAGCAGAGACAAATTTTTCCATGTAATTTTGCACTTGTTAATTTACTAACTGCATTTTACATTTCGCTCGGAGTGTTTTTCTGGAGATACAAAAGTGATATAAATGAGGACGTGTTTCATTTCGTATTTTCCGTAGAACCCAGAAGAAGGTGTGGTGATCTTCCTGAGTTAAGAGTTTATTGTTCCGCCTAGAGTAGGTTATAATTTTCAACTCCAGGATAACTTAAACAATTAGCGCTTGGCCTACCTCGATGATCCTTCGTGAGAATACGTAGCTCCACATGAAGATCACAATCAGCAAACGTTTTATACATTTGATTCGCTAGCCATTCTGCACAACGGATATGGGAAAGATTTCTACAGAAAAGCAGATTTGTTCTAATAATTCATTGAGGACTCGTACGGTGAACACAGGAAAAAATGGATCTAAGAATTGTCTTTCCCCAATAAGCCTGAAGTTACTCTTCAAGAAAGGCACCAAATCCGTATTCATCTCATCGCTTCAAGATATTACTGCATTTTTGACCAACCAACAATCACGTGATCTGCAGTTTATTGCTACTGCAATATTGCATTCAATATCACTTGAATCGGTTTGAAAAATGTCTGTCATGAACAAATCACAGATCAATTGACAGTGGCCGATGCCGAGATGAAATGCGATCCAAATGGACCCCATGCCAGCATTCGAATCGCTCTATTCACCACGTTTTGCCACATCGCTCTTGACCAACTCGCCATGATGATGTTTGTGGTCTACATGAAATTTTTTCTCTTCCGCATGAAATTAAACTAATGAGAGAGCAAATCTAACCGAAATAGTTCCTGAAATTTTCAAATGTGTGTCGGGAACAGGCGTTACTGTCACCATCCGCGGCACAGTTGTTAAACACTTTGAATCCCGTCCCTGATCAGTTGTAGTACAAATTCCCGTCACTGTGCTACCAACGATGATGCAGCTTACTTTGTCCTCACCGGCTAAAAGCGACTATAAGTTTAAAAAAGACGTGCTTCTTGATATAGTGGGAGAACTTGAAAGCTCAAGAGATTTTCGAGCACAAATGTTCATTCATTTTCCAAACTCTTCAAACCGTAACTATTACATTATAGTCAGAAGAGATGGAAAAACTCGTCTGAAAACGGCATCGATCTGAGATCTTTGAATTCAGTTCCATCATGATTGTTTTCCTTATATTTATTTTCAGTTATCGTGTAGTTTTTTTGGAGACTAATAAACACACTTTCTTTTTATTTTACGCATGTTATGTTTTTGTCTGCAATCTCTCAGATAGTTTTTTTTTTAAAACGGAAGACTCACGCATATCTTCTGGTTTAACAGTCATCTGGCATTTCATTGGATTGTAATTGACCTGAACACTAAGTTGGCTCAAAATGGAAGAGATTACAGCATCAGGTAGGAGTGCACTATGACCTTGGCCTTCAAGAACGTCAAAGACCTGAAGGGCAGCTAATAGTTGGTCAAACTCATTAGAACTGTCTTGAATGATGACACGTTGCTTTCCAAGTTATCCAGAAAAGAACTTGGAATCTTCAAAATGTAAACTCACTGTTTGCATTACAAGACGTTCTACGAACGCTTTAGCCGCCGCCTCGCTAGTTGCTATACCAGGAATTTGAGCGGAAATTGCGGGCGCTTCTGTATATACCATGGCTACAGGCAAAGTGAAACCGGTGACGGTGAAGGAAATTGTCCTTACTAAACAAAATCTGGTAGTTCGAGCAATATAATTGAAAATTAATTCACTATATCCAATTATTATGAGGCTTTTTTCTTATATAAAATTCAAAGTCGTCCCGTTCAAGAGCTCGAATTGCTACGGCTTTTGAATACAGCTGAAGTACTTGATAGAATCATTGTGATTAATTTTCATAAACTACTGCTTTAGACTAAAAAACCTATATATTGCGATAACAATCTTCTATTCAATACCTTGACCTGGAGGCATCACTCCACATCCAAATACAGTCGATATGGTGGCTAGTAACGAAACCATTAAAGGACTGGTCAAATATCCCGCCATGTAGGTAAGAATCTTTTCGTTTTTCTCTAAAAGTCTGAGCAATTATTGAGACTAAGCTGGATACAAACTTTCCTTTTTTATCAGATTATTTGCACGCCATCGAACGATCTGCCAGTCAACACTTATACGTGAGTAAAGTCGACGTAACAGCATGCTGAATTCTCGAAGAGCTTCAGAATTCTCAGTTCGTTTTCAAAGCTTTGCCACAAATTTTCTAATGTTGGAACCCAGGAAATTCGGCTAATGAAGCAAAGCACAGCCGGAATGTTGGATGACGCGGAATAGAGCACTTAAACAGAAATTCTAGTGAATGCTCGGATTCGCTAAATGTCACGCTTATATTCGGTCCCCCGCCTCTTCATTTGTGACGCCGCGACGTAAAAACCTGACTATGCCAGAAGATAAAATTTCGTAATCGACAAAATATTAACGCCTGCGTTTTTTCATGTCAAAGTTTATAACTTAGATATCGCATTTTTTCACTTTCGATACCCTTCATTAGTCTCTAGAATTTTGTACCCATGTTAACTTCTCTTTATTAACGGAGAGGCCGCTCAATCTCTGAAGCAAAACCTACCTATTTTCAGTGAACGATTCAGACATACGCGGGTTTTGCATCAGTGTAGGGAGGAAAAAGGGAAACTGTGTCATAATTGATAGCAAAAAAGCATCCGCATAAAGGTATCAGTTCTTGAGGCACGGAAATGCTATACTTTGATGAAACTGCAACTTGTCGAGATCAGAAAGTAAAGAAGAGATTCTCAAAAATACGAACGAGGTGAGCATTAGGTGAGGCTTTCGTCACACTCTCAAAATCCCAAGTTTCCTATGAAGATGGATGTTTGTAGAGCGCTGTCAGTTTCGAGATGAATCTCCACAATGTGCAGGTGAATGAAAATTCGTTGTTGCTTTTATCGTACATTTCGTTCGCTTCTATGAAACTTGCAAACTCCACAGTGCTTTGATTCATTGCCGAAAATGTTCTACAAGAATCATCAAGAAGATGAGGAGTGCAATTTTCTATAGAAATTGAACAATCTGACCCACTAATGACCTCAGGTTTTCAAAAAAATGCAAGATTATTTTGTTATCTCAAGTGTTTTGTTATTGGTCCAAAATTTTGCGATATTTCTGCTAGTAGATTACAGGAAAAACGGACTATACAGTCTATGAATTTGCTGCGCAGTATGCGATAGCTTGGACATTGATTGTACCTTTTGCTGACTGAAGCACCTCAAGCAAATTGAGAATTGTTCAAGAAAGGATTCCTCTTGTTGTGCAAGTCCCGCTTTGGTAGTGAGCGGCGTAATTAGAGGTGTCAACATAATAAATTCTATTCTATTTGCTTCACAAATAATCAATCGAAAGCACCGTAGCGCTGAATAATCATAGGATCTGCCATGACTTTTTTGTAGAAGATGATTGAAGCTGAAAAAGCAGTTATAAGTGTTGTTATAGCAATAAAACTTCCGCTACAGTATAGAATAATAAAGATTTTTTGTTTGCGGTGGGCGACACTAATTTGTTGATTTATATGGTGGATAGGAAAAGAAAAAGGCATTCTGTTTAAGAATCCTTTATGGAATTCCTGCCCGAGGAAACACCGTTCTGCTGTGGTAAATGTAATCAAATGCTATACTGCAGAATGGACTGTCACAAAAGAAGCAAGTAATCTTTGTCGAGAATGTCACAATCATCGTCCTGTACTCACGTAATGCCAGATCACCTAAGAATATCTAGACTACTTTGAAGAGGGATAGCGCTAGGAGCGAATTCATTTGTGCTCTTCATTACCCTACTCGACTAGGCTCGATGCGACGGCTACCAAGGCCAGTATCGAATTGCCGCAGTCACTAAAGCCGGGTTGCCGCAGCCTTGATAAAGGCAAAGTCGTAAGGTTCGCCTTAATGGTTTGTAACAAGATTGTGTATACTCATCAATAGGGAAAAAATTCTGAGAAAATGCTTGTAACTTTTTGAGTATGGGCCATTTTTTGCGTTTTGGGCTCACTTGAAAGTCCGAGTTCTCCCGCATTGATTGGTAGATCATTTATCTACTTAGTTTAGGACGGTGTTAACAAGCGAGCAAATTAGATTATTGCTGATGCACGAATCGCTGTTAGGCTCAAGTGTAACGGTGGCAGTAGCGCATCAGTCTGCCTTGGGGCGAAGAAACAGTTGACAAAACTGCGATGTACAGGTAGTTCAAAAAGTTTAACGAAGGTGAAGAAAAATTGAAAGATCAACCGCATTTAGTTTGTCTGAAAGAAGTTGATTGTCAAGCTGTGTTTAAAGCAATTGAATAAATTCCTCTTTGACAACTTGGTCATACATTTCTTCAACAGCAGAAATTGAAAATTTATGCTCGCGAAATCGATCTTTTGCGGAGAAGTGGCAGTAAGTGCTTGAAGTTGAAGGACTGACTATTAGTTTTGTCTTTGCTCTGGTGTAATAGGTGCATAAATAAATTTTTTACAAGCATTTTCTCAGAACTTTTCCCCAACCTATTAATTTGCTCGCTTGTTAATTCCATTTTGAAATAAGTAGATAAATTATATACCAACCAACGCGGAAGAAAACGGGCTTTCAAATCAGTGCAAAAACACAAAACGGCCGACACAAGTTGCAAGCATCTTCTCATAAGTTTTCCCCGACTTATCGATTTTTCGCTTGTTCGCTGACTGCCTATCATGTGGTGAATAATAAATCCAGTATGACGTTGTAGTTCTCTGGACGTTAGTTGTTGAAAGCAATCCAGCGCAAAACATCAGTCGGACTCATTTTATAGTTTCATCTGCTCATCAAGAGGGTCGTGCTCACTTACTAGACGACTGCTTCTTGGTACTGCAACATCACCGTTGCGTGTGAGAAGTCTGAATTTCATTATTCTCTTTGAAGAGTGTTTTTTTTTTACAAATCCTTTGGTTTTTTTTCATCAAGAAGCTCCACTCGAGAAACTGAAACTTTTCTGATGAGCATTTTCATCTCTATGTTGATGGCATCACATCTCGTAGGCAACAGAAAATTCCTTCTATTCTAATGAGTTAACGAAAATTCTCCGATGCGAACGTAAAGTATTACGTTTTGTCAACTCGCGAATAACGAATTGAAAGCACACTAATCACTATTGAGTCATCGATTCTGCTACGAGTTTTTAATAGACGGTGAATATAGCTGAATATGCAGCACAGTGTTTAATCAACTGAATTGTTGAGCGACGAAAAATTTCGCCGCGACATTTCAATTTGTATCTCATGCGATACCGTGGTCAGCTAACGAATTTCGGCCAGTGCAGATGAGATACGTTGGTTCTCCTAAAAAATCAAAGTATTCAATAATTTTTTAAGCAATCTATTATTCTATGAGCAGAAGCAACATACATTTTACTATAGCGGACCTAGAAAGTGCATTTCATTCTGATGCATAGTTTCCCATCTTCATCTAACCTCTAGATCACCACTCCATATTTTCTCAGACTACCGAAGAACACGAAATTGTTATGAAAGCATGCTAGACTGACGTCTGCACCTTCGTCGAATTCAGGTCCTGGCTAATTCGAGTCGATTACGTCTATCTATTTCCGTTCTATATTTTTCTGCAACCGCGTGGAGTCGAATCCACTGGGGTGAGCACCGCTTTAACGAAATGAACGTATCAGAGACATTTTATGGGAAGGTTTCGAGCTGGTTTTCCATATATAAGTTGTTCACGTTAAAACGATGTTTCCTCCAGATATACACTGATAAATTGCACAAAGTTTTGGTAGAATATGACCTTCTGAATGACCATCTTGCGTCTACTAATCCATCATTATATATGGTTGTCTCCGCCAGTTGCGTAGACGCAACAAAAGTTGGAATAGCATGGTTTTCAAACGCCAGGAGCTTTTCAGTTATTGAAAACATTCCAGCCCTCTTTAGAATGGCCAGATGTTCCTGGACCGCTAGTGCAACGCATCTCATAATGTTCGCACGCAATAGAGGATTTTGGCGCTCGCCCTTTATAGCATATTGGGGAACTACATTTTGATAAGTAATGGTCCAATTCCACAAAAACTTCAGCGAGCAGTGAGCTTATACAGCTTCTCGAACTGGTAAGTTTTATGGAAACAGTTGCTCAGTCTTTGGATCGCTTCGCAACAAATTCGCACATGTGGGAGTAAAAGGGTTAGCGATGGGACAGCTGTTAGCCCAAGTCCTTCTATTTGTTCATGTTCACAGTAAAAGGCCCACTAATCGAGCTTCGGCCAATACTGTGGGATAGGTATATAGATGATTGCCTTGTCATTCGTTCCGCACAAAAGTGGATGGGCAATGTATTTCTTTCTTGAGCTTTTTGAATTATCCAGTAGATAGGCACTTGTTATGAGTTGCTCATTTAACAATCAGGGTACACAAATATTACTTGAGAGGGACCAAAAGCAAGTTGACTCTCATCCCTGAATGCTCAAGTGAAGCTGTTCTAAAGCGCCTACAACACAAAATGGGACTGGAAGCCAACTAATAAAAACATATTGATTCATTACCTTTCCTCTCATTCATCAGACACAAAGTGTGCACTTTGAATATAAATGCTTCAGATAGCCATCAGTGCGCAACAGAAAAGTTGCACAAGGAAAATTTCCTAAAGTTGGCGTGAAAATAGCCATTTTAATGATAACGAAGTAGTGGGAACTTTTCTACTTAGAGTTAGAGGAAAATCGATTTCCCAGAAAGAGATTTGTAAAATATCTTGTTTACCCCGTACCTCATTTCCACAATGTGAACATATAAAATTAATTTATTTAACCGCTTAGCGGTGGTAAGATTTCATAGATATACCCAGTGGAGTAGAGTGATGCGCAAAACATTTGCTTCAGGCGGGACTCGAACCCACTTCTCACTCTATCCGTGAGCGCGTGCTCTAACCCGCTGCATTACTGGCGTCCATGAAATCTTACCATCGCTAAGGCGATTAAATAAAATAATTCCATTTGATCTTTGAAACCGAATACCTGTCGGCGTGATTGGGTTCAATGTCGATACCGACTGGCCGGGCCAGGCAGTTGACTGTTGGAGGTTGACAGATAGATGCGATATACCGCAGAAAGAGTGGTGTGCAAAATGGGCGTCAGTAGTGTAACGGATTAGAGCACACGCTCCCGGATAAAATGAGATGCGAGTTCGGGTCTCTTCTCGCGCGAAAGTTTCGCACATCACCCTACAATGTGGACACGGTTATTGAACGCTGCTTAAAAAAGAGTAAATCAAGACAATAAGATAGTAGTAACTGAAATGCTCCAAGTGCTCTAAGATGCCTAGTTCGCAACTCATTGTATGATGTCTCAGCAAGAAAAAATTGCTTGATTTACCACATCGGTAGGGACCGCATTTGTATTAGACGTGGTATGGTATACCTACTCTTCTGTGAACCAAACAGGACGAATAAATTGGGTAACTGGGTATACCACTCTGTGTTCGTATATAATTACACTTAGTTGAATATCACAACGCCAAATAAGATGCTCCGCTAGGCGAGCATAGAGAACGGAAATATGGCGGAAAGGATTATGATGTAGAAGTTGGTACACTACCTATATGCCTTAACTATGTTTCCATAATGACTTGGCTAATACCAAGAGAATAACAAAGAGGCTTATTCTGCTAATTTTTGAGAGTCTTCGCTTACTCCAAAGCCGATAATCATGATTGATGCCCACAGTCGTTCGCTCTGGCGGTGGATCTTCTTCTTCGCTATCCTTCAAATCGATTCTTCTTTAGCCTTGCACAGCCTGAGTGAAGGATCTTAATCTATTATTTTCTTTTAGTTACGGCGATACACGGCGATAGGAAAGTCGAATTCCATCGGAAAAAACTGTTCACGATTAGGGAAGCGTTTTAGCACTGAAGTCGCCATGACCGACCACACGGTTTGCGTTTCGAGAGAATGCTACACATTATGAGAAGTATGAGAAACCCTTGAATTCAAAATTAATACACACAAAAACTTATTGTCATTAAAATTAAGTCTTTTCAAAACAAAAAACTCATGGATTAGTTTATTCTAAAGCGCGTTACGGACATCTCAATCTTTTGTTCCTTAATCAACCTACTTCCATCCTCCTTTCCGTGTTTGACTCCGGAGCGTGACCCAACCTAGACACCTGCGAAAACGACTACGCAAAAGCACAATATAGATCTGTAAGAGCAGTAGTGGAGAAATTGTAAGACTCCAAAACAGACAGTGATTCCAAAATCCCGTGATCGCTCTCTGCGCAATTTACTCGACATTTCGTATACGATTCTAGAGCAGCAACAATGAAGCCATAGTCAGCAACAAAGTTGGCACATGATAATGCATTGTCACTTATTGAAGTGGCCAGGAAAATGCCATCCAGATATTTTGCGATAAACTCTCTCAATTTAATGGCATTCGCTGCACAAATGTGCATTCTACGAAAAAAATGAAGTGTTCCGATGTATGCCTGATAATTACTTTTGAGCCATTCATGTGGTGTGTTATGGGCACTTTTACAGTGCAACCCACGTTTTTCTGCGTCGCAGCCTCATCAGTTGCACGGTACCTTTCGCATGAGCTAATTTTTTTGCCGGAGAACTTCTTTACATAGAAGAATCGTTGACGAATGTTTTTATATAATTGGAAAAACGGTTATTGAGATATGTAGGGTCAAGGTGTAGGGTCCAAGGGCTGATTAAAGGCTGATTAGTAACATTAGGCGAAGGAATAGTCATTCTGAAAATCGTAAAAGGATCTCCTTGTTCCGCAATAAAGGAGTCGTGAAAGAGCTATCACAACAGTGAAAATAACAACAACCACGACAGAACACTAATACTAGCCACTATGGAAAATGCTTTATATAGGCAGCATAATTTAAGTTAGTTGTGACAAATTTTTGCGCACTTATTTGAGGGGACTATCACATTTGATTTGAAAATGACAAGTGGGTGGTAGAGTGTTATATATTATTTGAGTGCACCAAGAGAAGTCCTCAGTAATGCCAGAACTTAAACAGGGAGATAATCCGAAAATCATCAAATTCTACCTGCATGTAGATTTTGCAAATGGTCGAATATCAACATTGATAATGGCCGATTTCACGTCATCTTCACAGCTTTATTCTAGCCACGATCCGGTACTCCTGGTAGGCATGGATTGACCTTCTGTATCATTCATTACGTTATGCAAAAAAAAGATTAAAGTGAACAGTTTCTGCATCCATTTTCCGTGACATGACCTCACTTAGTGAGTGAACTCTATTCCTGAAGCGTTTTTTTCCGTTTTCTCACTCCAGACAACTCTTTTCGATAGAACTGCAAAGATCCACAACAATTGTTTACCATCGACGCTAGTCATCGTGTCTTTGAAATTGCCTCGAGAAAAGAATGAACGCCTTACCAGCACAATGTATAATATGACGTGAACAATATCGCGAATTCGAAGCGTAAATCGAGTAGGTCAAAGCTAAAAAGGATGAAGTTTTCGGCGTTCATCAATCACTGACGTATGCGTCATGCATTCGTCTTCGACTTTTAACCTCGTTTTGAAGTGATTTCATGCATATCTGGCCTTTGCAATGACTCGCGGTAGCCTATCGCCGAACCGAGTCAGTACTGCTTATCCTCCCAGACAAGTCTGAGACCAGTTTAGTACCAGGTTACCGGCGCCGAAAGGATGGACAGCTTGGCGAGCCATGAGCGCGAGATTAAACCATTAACCTCGTGTGCGACACAGAGCACCTCTAACCACTGTGCCACATGCCCTCTTATAGGTCAACTAACTTTAATTATATCTTTCTGATGTAACAATGAGAACCAAATGGGACACCTCGCTTTGGTAATTCATCTGCACCTAAAAATAATGAAGGGATAGTGCTGCTGTTCATTTCCTTAAACAAAAATCCCAAATGATAATCTTTCATAATAGCAATACAAAATTACGGCTCTATTACCTAAAGCTTGTCAGGAAAAAGAAGAGATTATGATAAGGTTACATTATCTCAGAAAAGGCCAAGCAGATGGTCAAATTTGTTGTATCCACAAAAGCCACTAGATTGGTAGCGTGAGTATGTAAACAGTAAAATCAATTCTAGTAAACATTATTTTGCAGGAATTAACTGATAGCCTTTCCACTAGCTGATTTTTCGCTATTTACGCTAGGCCAGCAGCAGTCGTCTGTTTACGATAAGTTGTGATCAGCTCATGGTTTGTGTGTTTTGGTCAGAGTTCCTTAATAACAAAATTGTTTTTTTTTCTGTTTACAAAAGCAGTGTACAGTCAATTATTTAGCATTCAGTAGAGTCGAAAGATTCTTACAAGTGAACATTGCTAAACACTGCATATCTAGAGTATCGTACAATTTGGAATATTTGGACATTTAAATAATAATGGGATTTCGGCTTTTACATCACCTGTGCGCGGCCGCTTGATTTTCTTTCCTACTTCTACTTTTGGCTTCGGCACAACACCATCTCCAAATCAACAAGTAGGAAGCGCGACCAAGGATCCATTGCTGTAATCCATTCCGTGGAAACGACATAGTGAAGACTTGAAAGCGCCCTTGCAAATTCACGTCAAGAAACCATGAATATGCAAATATCATATGCTGTAAAAAAATATGCACGATCAGCAATACACCATTTGGAATTTGTGCAGAGGCTCGCATAGCTAGTGAAGACGGAACATCTAAAACCTAGGTAAGTACTAAGTAAACAATAATGATTTATAATAATGCTCAAAGCTGGACGTAACCACCATAAAATATTTAACTGCGCGGATACAGTCTCCACATCCAATATTACAAAAATCGCATCCTTTTTTCATCACTGACATGCCCACAGTAATGGTTCAGAGAGGTCGTAGAATGAACCTAGTCAGACTGACTTTTGCAACCAAAATAGTCTCATAAGAAGCACTCCATTTCGCAATAGACGAGGGAAGCTCTAAAGCTCATAATCAACTTTGGATCTTGGAGTCAAATATGTCTTAGGTGATAACTGTCTGAAGTCGAACGTGGATTAATACGTTGAAAGTGATTAAAAAAAAAACTAGAGGAAAGAGAAAGTAGTGTGCACCATTCGCGGCGTTCGCAGACTTCACTATCAACAAGATCGCGATAATCACGTGCGTGCAAGCAGACAGAGTAGTTATTGCTTCCAAAAAGGCATCTGCAAGGGCAATCACGAATTCATCTGTATCTGGGACCATTACGTCCATTTAACGTCAACCGAAGTTGATATTCTCTTTCTTTTTTTCTGAAACCTGTGATTTCGTTAACTGATTATCTCACAACATCTGGCTCATATCAGACAAATAAGCACATCTGTAGAGCCTTTCTCCTGCCATCATTACAACACCAGTTTAGTTCTTCACATGTTCCCTGTCAAAACACAAAGTTCCAGATCAGTTAGAAAACTAGAAGACTCGTACTATTGAAGAAGATGAAGACGTGTACAGAATTTGAAACTATTGTCCGATGTGTTATCAAAAAGAAATTGACTGGAGCATCACGAATTGAAAGTAGACAGCACTGCCTTGACCTAAAAGGGCTTCTGAATTAGATGAAATAGGATTCATTAAGGGAGCCTCAGTAACTAGGGTGTTCCCACTAAGCACAAGAATTCATTATGAACTAGTCTATAACCAAAACTTGTCCTTCGTATGGCAGCACTGTTATTTTGTAAATGTTGGGTGTCAGCAGAGTAAAGGTGGAACATGTTCCTTCAAAATTGTACACAGCGTACACAGCTTCTCTGAGAACGGTACACCAAATTGGGACCGGGCAGAACGCTTCGTTGATGATATCGCTCCTATAATATCAAGCATTAGCCGAGTGGAAAGAGTGCTGACTAATCTCGTCAGTTCTTTTTGCAAAGTCAATCATTAAATTGATGTTTGTGAAAGCACAGCTTCTTAGAAACAAACCTATTCCCTGTACCTCACAACACTCATCCAAACCACTCTCTGAATGCCGAAACTATGTCTATGCGGGTAGAAAAGTAATGGTGGTCAACGATTAAGCTAGAAAACTAAACAATATAAAAGTAAGCAACTTTCTAAGTTTATTAAAAGCACAGAGGACGCAAATAAAAAGACCAGAAACACATGACTTTTTGCAAAAATATCTGTTTATACTATTGTTTCTGTCTCAACTTAACGTCGTAAGTGTGAAAATTGATTAAATGGAAAGAATGGTATCTTTTGTTATCGAATATGTCATTGAGAAGGCATTTCAGTAGCAAATCGTTTTGAGCAAGTTAATCACGCAATCCTAGACTCCGACATCTTCACGACGTAAGATCAAAGAATTAATATTCGACTGTTTTTCAAAACCTCGCTTAGAATTGACAGATCTTGACAGCATATTTTAATGCTTTCATGAGCTCTGTTATGAGCACTTCCACAGTGCAATACATGTGTTTCAGCCGTGCACCCTGGTCAGTTGTGCAGTGCAATAACAGACCTCATGAAAGGCTCGAAATATGCTGCCAAGATGTGTTAATTCTAGGCGAGGTCGTAATAAAGGTATAATGATAAAAATCAAAGCCCTGAGTAAATCGATTGTTAATCACTGCAATGTCCGGTGATCACATCATTTGACATGCAGTGATGTGTTACCCGTGGGTGAAATGAAGTTTCACTTAATTTATGGTGTATTCTGTTCGTCGGCGATACCTCTGTGTAAGGGGGCTCTCCCTCAAGAGGTATTGGCACAGAGGATGGGCAATGTGCAACTGACAAGGCTGCAAGGCCGAAGCACGTGTGTTGCATTGTATAATTACTAATAACAGACCTCATGAATGGCTTGAAATATGCTGTCAGGATCAAGAAATTTCCGCATATGTCAAAATCCTGAAGTGTCAATACACAGAAGGCTAGAAATCTGTTTAAGCACTCTAGAAGAAAACTATGAAGGTTTCAAATACAAATGTCAAGTTGAGTTAACTGGGCTGCCTGTGTACGCTTATGCAATAATTTTGTCTGTACAATCGGTAAATATTACTTGTCATAGGAAGAAACCTATGGTCGTGAACTAAATCCGACAAGCATCGCTACTCTCAACGTACTCTGCTCGACGACCGGACGGCTTGCTGAGCAGAGTGGTGTGATGGATAAGGTCAATCTTGGCTTCGAGTTCAAAGTATGATCGCTAATCATTACTTGCCTCGTCAACTTGGATTCAATATTATGTAATGTTTTCTGTGCTTATGGAATTTTTGCTTCTTCATCGTAGCAATGAGATCTGTTGCAATATGAAAGATAGAGCAATGTTATTTAGCCGAGTATGCCGGAGCAGGTAGTTCATAACACAGGGTACCGCGCCGCGTCTCGGTTACTGAGCATTCTGTAACGAGAAGAGCGCCCTGGATCATATTTGGTAGTTACTTGATAAACGAATTCTATCTATTCTTATCTTACATATTTGATTACTTTTACGATATCTACCATCAAGAGAACTGCAATGAGCTGCAGGGAATTTATACCACTTAGCAGCATACAGTTTGTAACAGCTTCTCACATCATTGCAAACGAACACTTTCGAAAAGATTTGGCATTCACAATCGCACCATGGAATAAAATTTCTTCGCAGTGTACAGTACCGTTTTCAAGAATTAACTGAGTGTCATAATGCCCATGAGGAAGCAGTGGGGCTTACTACCGGTAGCTTACTGAAGTTTATTCAATCTTAGAATATCATTTACTAATCACAAAGCCATTTTAGCAGCGAAAACTATCTAGATTTTATTAGAAAGCTACAGCATTGTCATTCGAGCGCGCCCCGTTCAGCGACCAATCGCGCAGCCTGCCAGGCGAAAAAGCACATGTTAACAGCGTGAGTGCTTGATAAGGATGGTGAAGTCCATTGTTGTACTCTAGATATTACCCAGGCCACAGAGGAGGTGATAATGGGAATTTAAAATGGAAATTGTATTGTGGAAAAAGCGTTTGCATGAGCTCATATATTGCCAGCTCGAAAAATTTATTGTTTTCAGTTAATAATGTGAGAATTCCACAAATCAGAGAGGAAATTTCTTCGTTCCTTATGTTGAAATTTGAACGTGCTTAGACCGCGCTATTGCAATCGATCCATCTTTCTCCGAGTTGTTGCACATGCGACGAAGATTTTCTTATCAGGTAAACGTGTATACACAGAGACATAAACCCAGACTTCTAAGAAAATTGACAGCACTTTGTAAAACACCTGTGCTTATATAGAAAGTAACTTTCATAGAGGAATTTCCGACGTATCAAAATTGTTCCTTTTGGATTACTTCTGGTTAGTGATGTTTCGTTCGTTTCTTCTTACTTAAAAAGGCATTCTCGGTCACTGCGGCTTTTAAAATAGGAATGCATTGGTCGTCTACAACTGGCCCGATGTGTAATGCAAGATTACGATTTGATTCTATTTTCCATATTGATGATAGGAGCTAACCATTTGATTGATCCTTCATCAGAAAATTTGAAGTATGAGTATAGAATACATCAGAAATTTGACGAACACTTTTAAACGCTATTATTGAGTCACATGCCGACAGAGTAGCAAAATAGTGCTTAACAAGGAGAGTGGGCACTGTGGTAGTAACACCTTAGTCGACCATCTTTCAAGAACAAACTCGTTGCTTTTGTTCATGCGACAGATCAGTTAAAATAAAGAAAAAAAACGTGACTACTACTATCAAACTCGCGTTCGCTAATCACGATAAGTCTCTAAGCTTTACATATACTGAAAAATATTCAGGTTGGAAGCTTGAATTTCTTTGAGCGTTTGGCCGCTCGGGTATTGGGTAATCTACCACAGGTGTCAATGGATGCTGCATTGAAAGATCTGATGGAGGTAAGTACAATTTCGGTGTATTTAAAGATTTATTAGAATAAAGAGGATATCCTGCAACACTTTTAGCAAATATTAGAGAAATACGTAAGCCAAAAGCCGGGAGGCTCTAAAATAAAACGCAATGAAACCATATGGAAACAGTGACGTTGGCTACTTGACATCGATACATCCTACATGAATGCTTCATCAGTGCTAGTGATTGCAAAATTTCAACTAAGTTTTTGCATAGAAAAGAAGTCTTCTAAAGATATTGCTATGGGAGACAAAACATTGTTGTATATACTGAGAGACGGAGTCATTTCATAAATCGAAGTTTTCATACAATGGACTCATTTGATTCGTCCTGTCTGCATCTACGCAGTTAATCTTAACATTTAGACGACATAACTGAAAAAGGCATTTTTCATTTCAGCTTAGGAAAGTTTTAGCCTATTATTAGTCCAGCACTCGCACAGCTGTTGTAAAGGTGAGAAGATGTCAATAAATACCGAATATTGACAAGGTTCGTCCTTATTTGTCCTGTTCTCGAGTATTTGCTTCTTACGTTTGCCATTAGCCCCATCTCATCAAAAATTATAGAATAGAACATAGATTCAGCACACGAGAGGAGCTTTAAAATGGCACTGGTCACTATTTCTCTTGACCATACTCAAAGATGTAGACAAAAGACATCAAGCTGAAAGCTCAGAAGCTGTGGGAATATTTCTCAAATGCTTATAACTAGGGTGCCCAGAGTTGAAACTGTCTTTCGACAGATTTGTAATTTCAGAACAGTCTTGGTGTGCTGTAAGCTTATATCACTCATGTTTTAGACATATATTACATATCACTTGCTTTTTACAATTCGATAGGGTTTGATAGTCGTCAGGCCGATAATCAGTGTATTGCAATCTAGAAAGTTCTCTTGACAAATAAGCTTTGTTTCATGATTGTTTTCGCACAATCTTGTCATCTTTTTGACTCACACATTTGGCTGCTTCCCACGAATTAGTTTTCAATACCCAGAACGTACTCTAGAATTAAGGCGCTCGTGAGAACGAAGACGCAGGCAGCAGGACATTCTCGTACAGAGACGCACATGTCGCACTCTAGGACCGACGCGTAAGCGAAGGCGCGACGATGCCTACCTATCAACGCTGGCCCTCAAAGGGTTATAAGGCCATCGCCGATCGAGATACTTCATAGGAGCGATGCTCACCAAAAAATATTCAACTGGATCGACAACGAAGGCGAAGACAAGGCAACGAGAACGAGCGATTGTGGGAAGTCGACTCGGATCATCGGTTCTGAAGATGAAACTTGTTAAAACGTGGGCCGAGTAAATTTTATTACCAATTTCGTGATTTGATAAATCAATCATCTCGTTGGTCAGCAAAAAATATTATTGATTATATTGCAGAGGTTGAAGGAAAGTGCTTTACAACTTGTTGTACAACTTAATCAATCGAGGAGTAAAAAGATTTTAATGACACAGCAAAGTGGTAAATTCAACTAAAGAACAAGTCTACGGTGATGGTAGAATTACAGAGCGTGACGTGGCTCGAACAGGTGGAGAGACAAGAATCGGCGAATTCCCGCGCACGTACAACATGCGAATGCTTCTTTTAGTTTGTCGATAAATCTCTTCAAATGACTCCTAATCAATTTCGGAAGTATGGCGACGGGGTGTGCCCACCGTTGCCACTAATTTGCTTCATTGAGCTGATAGATAAGTGTTGCCGCTGACGGCTAATGTTGGTGATGACTTGAGTAATATTAGATTAG
>JAHQIW010000071.1:0-283867 GCA_019055375.1 Parelaphostrongylus tenuis | reverse complement strand
ATTTATAAAAGTTTCACTCATACGACAGTAGAGCAGAGTCTCTTTTACAACTATATAGAAGCTTCAACTTCTGAAGTCTACTAATTCTGAAGAATCTCTTCGAATTATCGCTAAAATCGCAGTGCATTGCAATGTGCAGTACCATTTTTGAAGAACATTTCGTTGTTTCACGAAAGTTTTGACATGTTGCAACCACATATAGTCTTATTGAAGTCTCTTTTGTCATATTTTCTCTGTTACTCACGATTCAGCTCTCTTTAATGACCATAAGATTCGAAATTTCACTGGGAAACTACCACAATGTCATCGTAAAGAGCTTCGCTCGCCGCGTCCCGCGCACAAAATCAACGTGGAACCCAAGCAGTTTAAGCTTAATCTGTGAAACTCGAAGTAGAGGAAATATTCTGGAAAGCGTGTATTGTCTTCAATGCGCATGTGTCTCGCCTTTCGGTCGTACGAATGGTACCACGCTCTCCAATAATAATCTTGCTTTTGTATAAAACAATATACATACAATAAAGTTCAAAGTGTAAAGAAACTTAATCGTAAGCAGAGAATGAAATATAACTGAGGAGATTTTTACAAAAATACTTTCTGTAAAAAAACTTCCTCATGACGTAAAGCTTTTATTTTTTTCACCACATCCTCGCGAGAAGTATTAATTCAAAACTCTGATTGCATGGTTTTTATTGTCAGTAATTTGAATATATTCGATAGCTTGAGAGGTTTCAAAATTAATATTGGGCTTGAAAAAACCTTCATGGTGCGCTGTAATAAAGAAGAGGGAAGTGCGTCTCATCTTCAAAGTAGTTTGCTAGTTGTTTGAACTTTACAGCGGAAATTTGATGCTTGCACCGTGAAAAAAATGTCTTTTAATAGTACTCTGTCATGCTAAAGAGTCTTCTTTGGAGGCATTTTCAATACAAAAAGCGCGTATCTCTGTTATGGGAAGCATTAAATTTTTTTGCTGTACAGAGGTTTTCTACCAGACCTTTAATAATCGTGCAGAAGCCTAAATCTCGATGATTTTAATAAAAATACCGGTTTTTGAAAAAAAGCTTTTTCAAAACGCTGTAGCAGTAAAAACAAAAGTGCCTCTTTTCTTGGACTGAACTTTTCTTAGTAATCATTCAATAGCGTAAATCTCGACAATTCCAACGTTATATTTTTTCACTCAAATAACCTTTTAGACTGCTATAGCAGCGAATAAGAGATCACGTCTAACATTTGTCTGGCCGACTATTTGGCGTCATAGTCAGCCACAATTCAGCACTGCCTTTTCTTTTGGGCTGACCTTTTCTCCTAAACCAATAGTAAGCATACTTTTATTTTTATTTAACACTTTGTCTGACCCGTCATCAGAGTTTTTTCCTTGTACTGATCCCAGTACTTCTAGCATACAAATCGTTTTTCGTCTTCTACTTGAGCGCTGTAAAATACTAGTTAAGCGAATCTCCTTGCAATCTCGAGGATAGGCTTGCTGTGACGTTCCATAGGGCGTAGTTGTTGACTGCCGGAGAGAAGTGGAGGGCGCAGCTCGGCTCCATGCGCGCCGTGATCAACATCACAACCAGCACCACGGTGTCCCATTGGTGAGCATTCGCCGCGTCAAATTCGATGATTCCAACACTGAGCTTTTTACATGAATTGCTGTTTCACACTACTGTAGTCAACGTCTCTCTCTCTATACAAGACGCATACATCTAAACCAAAATCGTAAGAGTGAAAAGAGAAAATCTTTTTCTATCAGAGTAAAACGAAAATTCCAAAAATTTTCGCAAAACGGCGAAAAAACCTCGATCAATTAGCGAAAATCGCGTATTTTGCTCTGCGCGCATCGTTTTCTATAGCCTTCCCTTAGGGGTTAACAGTCGATGGCTAATGGCTGATGAATTGAATAGTATCTCTTTATAATCTGATAACACAGTTTGAGCTTTCATGTCAGATTTTCGTTGAGGGGTTAACAGTCGATGGCTATTGGCTGATGAATTGAATAGTATCTCTTTATAATCTGATAACACAGTTTGAGCCTTTATGTCAGATTTTCGTTGAGCTTGCTCCCACCAGCCGCTCTTTATAATGTACGAACCAATCGCTAATCGAAAATGGCCGTCGTTCCAAAACTTTTTACCGCGAGATCACCTGGCAAAGACCTAACAAGAAGATTGCATACAGCAGAGCTTGTTTAACAACATTGTTCAGGTTCTGCAGCTTTGGTTATACAATACGCAGATAATCTTTGGCACATGAACCGGTTGCACTTTTTTTGGTTATATTTTTGAATCAATGTGCCTAATAATCAGAACACTCCAATCCACATCATCTACTTTGCCAAAGTGTTTCTATGAGATGATAACTTCATTACGATTGATACAGTTATGAAAGGCTAATCTAGAATAGGGGGCATATAGCACAGTAGCTGCTTCAAAAATTAATCTGACTGCATTTAGTACTTAGACTTATGAGCTTCATCTCGGCTCAGTGAACGTTGTTGGTGATCAAATAACATTTATTCTTCAGTGCACATGTCGAAAATGCGAAGCAATAGAACTGCGCATTGATCAAGAGAAAACTATTTCAAGGAAACCAATGTTGTGATGGTAAATATATCTTAGTGGAAGGTCTCATGATTCCAGAGAACGAACGTGCGTGCGCGCTGAATGATGAATAGAAATGAACACTAGCAAGGTGGATTTTTAGTTGGAAAATAGGTCGAGCTTTTTTTAGAGAAGAAAACCTCCTTATGACTGTCAGTGCCTCAGATTTTATAGCACTAGCGTGATGTTAAAATAGCGAATCATATCCCTCAACAACGTTGTCAATTACAGCATCCTGCTAAGAACGAACTAATGATTTGAACAGATTCCAGAATATGGTGGTCTAGTCGAGATCTTTTTTTTTTCTAAATCTATCGCTTTCTTCGCCCTTCCGCGGAAAAGTGGAATCTAAGCGAAGAAGACAAGTTCTGATCCCATTTAGAATTTTAGAACGCTAGAGAAAACTTATATCAAAAGATCGACTGTTTTTGAAACCCCCAAAAAACATTCAATATAATTCCAAAAAAAGAATGATTTAAGCTCAAAAAAGGGGTTGGTAAGCCAGGGTCATACACCGGTGTTTCGGAGGTTCGTCCTCCTCATCAGTGACCCCCGCCCCACATTCATCCCTGCATTGAAGCAAGGAGGGTGGCGTATGTGATGATGGCACAGTGTACTATGACACTGTACCATCACCACCTTCTCAGTCGATAGATTTTTGCTGTTAGATCAAAACTATATCAAAAGATCGACTGTTTTTGAAAACCCCCAAAAAAACATTCAATATAAATATCCAAAAAAAGACTTATTGCCAAAAACAACTGTGGCCATCATTCACAGTACGCCACCCTCCTTGCTTCAATGCAGGGCTGATGTGGGGCGGTAGTGGGTCCACCTCCAGACCGCGCGGGCGTACCACAATCACCCTTTGTTGAGCCGTGAGCGTAAAGCACTTTCTTTGAGTGTGAACTGTACTATGGCACTTATATCGACTGTTATTGGTGGGTTTGCCAAAAACAGTCGAAACTCTTTTGATGATAGTTTTGAATCCAACAGCAAAACATCTATCGACTGAGAAGAGTGGTGATGGTAACAGTGTCATAGTACACTGTGCCATCATCACATACGCCACCCTCCCTTGCTTCAATGCAGGGCTGAGTGTGGGGGCGGGGGTCACTGATGAGGAGGACGAAACCTCCGAACACCGGTGTATGACCCTGGGCTTACCAACCCCTTTTTTGAGCTTAAATCATTCTTTTTTTGGCTTAAGAAAAATTGTTGCGGAGAGCTCGATTAACTATAATATTGTGCTATCTCGCTATAGCTCCAAAGTCAAATTTGAGGTTATAACTTAATGTCTGCTTAAATCATCCATTACGACGAGCGAAATTACAGATGATGGGCCTTCTGAGTATCAAGTAATAAAAGGATAAAACTCTCGAGGTTGATCGGCACTTTCTGAGATACACCATGCCTCCGCTTCATCAAGCATTGTGTGAGGTGGACTTACATGCAATATCTGGCATACCATAACTCACGGTGGCCTACCATGTGTCCGAGTCAGTGCTGCCATCCTTTCAGTCGATGCTTGGTACCAATTCATCGATGGAATCGAACCAGCAAACGCCTGTGTGTGTTTAAAGCATCCCTAGCCACTGCGCCACACGCGCTGTTTAGGTGTATCGATAGGATCACTTGGAGATGTAAAAACGCCTTCCATTCAATAGCTGGTGTTATGGCCGATTGTTACTTTTTCCTATAGTAATTGATGTTGTTAGAAAAAGCACTCTTTCGTAAATCAAGTCTGTCTCGTTGTATTTGGGCGCGGCAATTCAAACGAATTGCTTCTCGAACGGCACCGTTGTCGAATCTGGATATATGTTTGTTTCCTCTCCAATAGAAAAGAGTCTGCCAGATCCTCGCTTTCAATCTGACAGAAAAATGCTGCTGCCTGTTTATGCATGAGCATGCATACATATATAAAGGCTAAAAGCTTACATATATACATGCCATAAATTCACATGCACGCATATGTAAATAAATGCATCTATACACATGCAGATAATGGTTGTAAAAATATTCTTGGACCGATTCAAAAAGTCGTTTTTTTCTCTTTTCAATTTCTAACTGATGTGAGACAAAGCAAAAAAAACAGTCGATAAAATGCCCTGTGGCATTTCTACCATGCCAAATATCCTCTAAAAAATAAATGTAAATCGATCATAAGCAGGTTACCGGCGAAGTTGCAGAGCAAGTACGCCTTTTTGTCTCGGGGACTCGTCTCTTATCATCGTCATCTCCTGCACAACCATCAGCTACCTGATCGTGGCTCATATAATAAGTTCAGCTATCTAATACCAGAAGATTCGGCGATTTTTAAGGAAGAGATTTATCGAACACAGGGTGCGAGAAAAGTTCTGATAGTTTCTTCATATTTCAGCAGTTAAAAATACTTCGTAAACAAAAGAATTGTTTAAATTGAGCTAAGAATTACGTTTATCGAAATTTTTGCTCAAAATAACAAACTCAAGGTTCCTAACAAGTTCTCAGAATTGGCTTTTTTGACACCTATACATTTACGAAGTCGCTTGCAAAAATTTCTAACAATGTTCGCACACGTTCCCACCATAATTTCGTCTCAGGCGTTTGACAATGCCGTTTTGAGCAAGCGCACAGTAGTGCGGCAAGTAGCCGAAACTTTTTCCTCCAATACGGACCACATGGAGTCAATCACTGGGATGAGATTCGGCGAGTTTGACGATCAAATGTCCTTGACCCAAAAGCATGAAAGCAACTCTTGACAAGTGGCACTCGTTAAGCGGGCCCGATTGCGCAGGAGCCCAGTCCCGATGAAGCGTAAGGCCGTCGGCGCCAAAGTGCTGAGTATCCAAGGCTCCAGCACTCTCCGTAAAACTCGTTGCTGATAGCTGGCAGCTTTGATTGAGACGTTTTCGTTAATAGATCATTGGCATCTTCCAGGTCGCGTAAATGCCGTCCCAGGTCATCACAAAAACCGGAAAATCACTGCGGCACTGTTTTTACCACTGCGGACTTCTGCTGACCTTTCCTGAAAAGTTGAGGTGGATTATGGCGTGATGGAGTAGTTCGACCATGAATCTCTTTCCGTCCGTAAGGAGCACCTTCAACAAACGAGCACCAGTCACCAAGCGAATCCTTCGCCAAGCCTTTAAAAGCCGTTTTTTCTTCCATCTTTTTGTCTAAAAAAAGAACACGAGCGATCTTGTAGCTGCGCAGCTTCAGCTTATTTCTGACAACGTTTTGGACATTGAAATCGCTGATCTCAAGCTTTCCAAGCCATTTTGCTCATTGAACGCTCTGGATATCTTTGAATTTGGAAATAGATCTCCGGAATGTTCCGAAGTAGCAGAGGTAGTTGAACAACCTCTTCGAGGACGGTCCTCAATTCCTCCAGTCTCTCTGAAACGTTTAACGACTCTGTATGCAGTTGTTTGTTTGAAACCAGTTATTTTAACGATGTCGGATGTTTTCATTTCCCTCTTTTGCAACTGAGCTACTGCGATGTGTTCATTTTTACGATCCATAACTCAGGCACAACTAAAAATAGACAAATAAATAAACTATACTAGACAAAAATTAAGTAAATTGTTCAATAAAATTAATACAGTGAATAAAAAAACATCACATCAATGCTAAAATTAATAAATTACAAAATTAACAGGACTTTTCTCGTACCCTGTAATCTATCACGTTGATGCAAAACTGACTGCGATTTCATATCGTGAATTTTAAATCGTCATAACTTAGTTCAAACATATCCTTATTAATCAAAACGCTTGTGAAGGCGTTTTTCTTGCAAGAATTTGTCAAGACCCTTGAAAATTGGTAGGCGGTAGACGCGAGGTTTGGCGAATATAGAGAATGATGCAAAATTTGATAGCCCGATTCGTTCAACTTTGAAGCGTGCGTTGTGCTATGGGTAACTGAGCGATGTCGTGGAAAGGAACTGAACCTTTTCTGTTCACTGATACAGGCTGTAGGCGTAGCAGTTTTCGGTGCATCTCATCGATTTGCTGAACATATTTTTCAGATGTAACGGTTTCGTCTGATCTCAAAAAACTGTAGTGGGGTCAGGCCGGCAGCAAACCACACACAGTGACTACAACCTCTTTTTGGTGGAATTTTCGCTTTGAAAAGTGCTTTGGAGCTTCGCAGCTCCAGCCACTGAGCTAACCGTAGTAAATTCTCACAAAATATCCATTTCAGTGGCATTTCGTCGCACTTCACAATCCGATCGGGATATGCTCGTGATTCATGCATCAAATAAGTGAAAACGATGTTTCAAACGACGATTTTTTGGTTTTCGGTAAGTTCATAAGGCATCTACTTAACAAGCTTTTTCACCTTTCTAATTTGCTTCAAGTGGCGGACGACTGCAAAATCGTCGACGCTGAGTTCTTCCACAACATCTCGTATAGTCTTAAAAGCATCAGCTTCAAGAATCGCTCTTAGTTGGTCGCTGTCAACTTCCATGGTTGGCTACTACTTTCCTCATCTTTAAGAGCCTCATCTCCATTAAGAAACTTCTTGAAACCACCACTGCACCGTCCGTTCGTTAGTAGTTCGTGCATAAAATGTACTGTTGATGTTAAGAGTTGTTTCTGTTGATTTGCTCCATTTTGAAGTTCAATAAGCGCTCGAATTTGTTTGTTTGTATAACATTCTTTTGACAGTCAAAATTGGGCATAAAATAAATACTAAATAATGCAATCGGATTTCATTTATTTGATCGGCTCTCGCGGTGGTGTGGTTTTATAATATTTCCAATAATGTAGAGTGCTGTGCAAAAGCATTCGCGTCAGCCGGGATTCGAACCCAGGTCTCACTCTTTCCGGGAGCGTATGCTAACCATTAATGCGTTATCAGAGACAAATTATAAAGCGAGAAATGCGCATTAGAATGATGTCTCACATAACTACATTTATCTCAAGAAGATAATCCAATAACAAACGTCAAATTTCAACCTTTTTAAACCGCAAATACTTTTGCACCAACATGACGATTAAGAGAATTTCTATGTCGCATACGTCAACGATTGATACGCCTCACTGATGCCCATAGTGACGAAGACATAAAATATTCAATAACGAAAAAACATCAAATATCATGGTTTTCGAATTGTTTGTAGAGCAAATATGTTGACTGTTATACAATTCTACAATCAAACCTCGAAATGTGATTTCAACTAAAAGTCGATCGATGTGCCCAAGCAAAACTCGTGTGAAAACTGTTTGTCGCTGATGGCAGCGACAACGATTAACTTTTCAGAGCGAGTGAGTTCTCGCTCTCAATCACTGTATTTTTGACGTTTTATTCCGCTGATCCGAAGTGAAAATTTGCAATACAACTTCATAAAGCAGCAAGCAACCTGTAAAAATGTCTTCCAAATTCTCTAAACTTCCGCTGTTAGCTCGGTGATATTTCATTTGGAGTTCTTTCGTTCTGAATGAACAGTTGGTCGTTGTTCAAACTGGTTTGCGGCCGAATACATAATAACACGGGATGTTCTCGTAATTGCACGCTTGGCTGCGTATGAAAGTCGAATAATGTAAAAATATTTGCAGTGATTGAAGATCAGAAAGCAGATGAGTGTAAAACACCTAGGATTTGCTAGATGATATCACTGAGCCGTGCATACATCTCTATTCGTCTTCTTACTGAGGCGTACAAGTGCTTATCTGGCCAATGCGACGAATTTTCGAGGCTCGCCGATGGGTTAACTCGGTGTTCCTTTACCTCTAGGCAAGAGTGCCAATTATTGGACCCCTAGTTAAAAAATGGAGACTGAACCATAAGAAAACAAAAAAATGAAGACTGGACCGATATCATCGTGTGGTTGTAGAACATAATCACCGTATTGCAAACGTGTCAAAGCCGTTAGAGATTAGTGAATATAGGATTTGAAACAGAGAGCGAAAAATAATCGGATTCTTAGCGTTTAGTGTGTGCTAATACTTATGAGGACGGAGCGTTGAAGATACTGTATTTATTGGGCTGTTTTGATCTAAATATACAAGGACAACATTATTTATTCGTGTTTTGTTGAGATACTGTTTCCTAATAATGATTTATCATTGGAGGATTTCCGGTATAAAGCCTATCAGAATTCTTGCTTTTAATATCATATGATTTTTGAGCATTTTTTCACTTCCACGATCATTCTTTCATTTTGAAATTCATCTTTGCATTCTCTCGTTTATCCGGTTAGATCTTTGACAACTGCCTTGTTTTCCTAATAGAAGATTGGCTCCACTTTGACTCTTTGTCCTCCTCTTTCAATTCTTTTTGTTCTATTTGTTGCTCAAATTTAACTGCGTTGACTAAACAGATCTCGCAAAAGTCGTTTTGCAATAAGTTTTTATGCCCTTTGATCGAGCAACTTAAATTTATCATCTTATAAATTTCCCATTGAAATTTACAGTGTACTCATGACACTCTCCAATACACGCTTACTGATGCTAAATGATGTAAACTTCTCCTTTTGTGATTTACATCTCTACAGACCGCGTAGCTATTACACATCAATTTTCCACCGATGATCATCGAATGATCCGAGCAGAAGTCAGCCGACTTTCCATTTGTTGTCGTCAGTTATTTCAGAGAATTTTGTCTCTAGTCTTGCTGAGCATCATATTTTTCTCTCTAGAATCTTTGTGAAAATGTCTGATCCTTGAGTACGATGTTCTTCTAATGTGCATTTGACAATCCGTTCGATTCAGTCGTTAGCAAAAATCCACCTACTAGTTTTCTCTTGGACTCTCGGAGACACATCACGTGTCCGTCCTAACCGATTCATTTTAGCATAAATGGCGAGATTTTCGATCTTTGATCGTCAGACTAGGTCGGAACTCGCTTTGCACTAACTTTCCCTTGCGTGATACATCCAATATCGCCGTCTCGAATTGCATTTCCGACATGGATGAATGGTTCTTTATTCTGTTCACGTGGCATCCAAGTTTATAACCCTGATCAAGTTCCAAGCCAAGAAGAATTGGGACTTGACTTTCAGGTGCCCCTTGTTCTCCTCAGAAAATTCTGAACGTCCTTGAAAGTTTTTGAAGCAGCCCGATTTTTGCCTAATTGCTGCTACACAGTCCATTTATGTGGTTTCTGTTTCAAATGTAGCATTGAAAGCTACTCTCTAAAGTCGACTCAGAATGGGGTATCAGAATGAAATTTTTTTTCTTGTACCTTATAAGATTGACTTATAGAGTCCGATACACCTGTTTCGACCTTCATGCGGTACCCTTCGTCTTTTTCCAACCCTCTCGGGACGCTCAGTCCCCATACTAAGAGTAAAACGAAAGGTATGATATATAAACGATAGCAGCCAAGAGCAGTCGAGTGTACAACGCTGTCCATTCGGTGATATTTTCACTTGTGGACGGTATAAAATGTTTGTCGTCCCTAATCTTAATATAGGGACTGTACGCCCCAAAAGGAACGGCTAAAGACGAAGGGTACCCGCCCGACTGATGAGACCGTCAAGATCGAAACTCATATATCGAGCTCTATAAGTCAGTCCTTAGCAGATCACATGACATGTTGGCTCAAATAATAGTTGAGAGATATGTAGAGAATTGAGCGTGGTCTTAAGAAAACACTCGAAGCGAAAGGAATTTTCTTTTATGAACTGCAGCTCCCTAGGTTCAAAAAAGTAACATTTTTTAGGCATTGGCCTCTATTCCTCTTGTTTTACTAACGTTTAAAGTCACAAAAAATCCATGATAGTCACAGGTCGGTGAACGCTATAGGCGTGACCGTAAACGGCGCTGTCGGTGTAGGCACTGCCGAAATACGCCGCCGTCAATCGCTGTCCAATGTAGTTGATGGTTTGTTGTTGATCACCTTCGGCTCACCCTGCTTTACTCAAATGCATTGGATATGGCTCGTTGTCGTCTTTTTTGTCGAAAATTCACACAGTCTTCTAAACGTCTCCTATTCACCACCGTCATTTGAACTGTTTCGTATTGGTGAAGAAAGGTTGGCACAATTCCCCTATCTATATTAAGGTGACTGCAGCTGATACAGAGTGATTCACAATGAAGAATAGATCAACAAAATGCTTCAAAAATCTTTTTTACATTCAGTTTTTCGTGAATATATTATCGTATGAGAAGTTTTCTCATAATTTTGTACCGATGAATGAAAGATGTAGGCTCACTTGTCTCACCCTTTCTTCATTGTTGTTGAAGAGAGAAAGTGATTGGAAATATGTCCCAGATAACGACTTAAGAAATCCGAAGAAGTTTAGTTACCATGTTTCCCACCTCTATCGTATTTCATAGGGCGCGTCTGGCGCAGTTTGACAAATTGCCAGTGAACTTGTTTGAGAGGATTCGCAAGGATACGATATATCGCTAGGCCACCGCTAGTCATTCTAAAGTCCACATATGCATTCACACAGACTGATCGGAAGACATCTTCAAAGCCAAGGAACAATTAGGTTCTGAGGAGCATTGTCATTTCCGGTAGATGAAATCACAAGCTATGATTTTTCGAATGTTGTTGAAAATCATTTTATCAGAAAAGTCTTGTTGATAGGAGTATAGGAAACGCACACAAAAGAACCGCAATGTTGTTGATGTTAAGAAACCGCACTTGACAAACTTTTTGCAGCACAATAACGTTGTCATACGGTGATCCGTCACATTGTTTGGCAAACGTTACCTGGAAGAAGAGCGTGTTGAGAAAATGCAACTCAACTGCAAACATTTCGACAGGTCTCTTTGAAAAAAGCCCACTGGCTAGTCGAGATGAAGGCTGTCAAGATGTTCGCGGTTCATTTAATTAAATCAAGAAATTTAAACCAATCAAGTGAAATCGATTACAAGAGATTCTCTTTCACTAGGAAATGCGTATAAATTTTCACCAGTTTCAGCTTTCGTTAAACCTCTGTGCTGATCAATATTTCATTCTATTATTCTACAGACAATTTTATTAGGTTGATGAAAAAGTAATTGTGGGTTTATACATTGCTGAAATGCACCGTTTACTGTATTCTCAGATATTATATATTATATTCTCATTTAAATGTGGCGATAGCCATAGATCATTTCAAAGCATATTTCTCGGTTTATGTTTAGTTTATAAGCACATATAACTTGCTGTTTATTTCGTATCTATTTTAAACTATGGAAAGGATGTTGACTGAAGAAAAGTAATTGCAGTTGTAGACCGTGGGTTCAAAATGTGTCGTAAAGCGGCAGAGATAAGTCGCAGCATCAACAAGGCATCTAGCCCAGGAGATGCTAACGAACGTACAGTGCTGGGAAGTTTCGTAAAGGAGACACCTACCAAAACTGCATTAACAGCATTTATTTTTGCACCAAATTTACCAAGAGTCATGGGAGAAACAATCATTGAGGCTGATCCATCTTAAGCTCACGGAAATGTTATAGAAGAACTCAAAGTCGACTATTTTAGCACTCTCGCCATTGGAAATAAATTACAAAAACAACTCCGTACCAGCACGATCTAAAGCCGAAATAATGTTTTTAACAACCTAATTTTCATGTCGGTTCTTTTCTGCGTCTATCGTCGTTCCTTTACAGGTCACTAGTTGTTCAGTTTGTTCACAGCAACGATTACAATGTGAGTGGTGCTCGTAATCAGACTCTTCGTGCTCAGTGTCTGAATGAAGAGATTTGTAAAGTATGTGAAGCACTAGATAAATTTTCTTAACGTTAGGGTACAAAGTACAAAACTACCACAAAACTAAACTGCCCTAGAAAAGCTTTTTCTGCACATAGTTCACTATTGACCTTGCAGTATGCGCTACTTTCGTTTACTCACCTTATCAGGACATATCATTGGCGCTTTCATGGTCCAGTACAATTTTAAGTTGAGAAACTTTTTATTTCTCGGGCCACGTTTCTTTTTTCTGTTGCTCACAAAAAAGTTATACAACAATGAATCAATCTCACTACCAGTCGCTATCCAACCCATAAATTAAAACGGTCTATGACGCCACCGTTGCAACCGAGTTCCCTGCAACAGGACAGCAGCGATTTTTGTTAGGTTTAGCCTTGCTGGCTTCTTGTGTAGAAAGCTCGGTTTGTTCTTTTTCTGCCATTTATTGCGTACGAATTTACTGCATCCTTCTATGTTGGCTGAAAAATATTAGTTTTGCTATGCTGATTCAGGTGACCTTCCTACAAGCAAATGCTGCTCACGGATCGAATGACGGAAAACTCGACCACGTCGTTCAAAATTGTCGTTGAGGCGGTATTCCTCGGCGTCACCAGACTCAATCTGACTCTTGGAGACGAGTGAGTGCCGTATTGCGTTTTGTTCAAATGGGGATTCCTATTATGTCAACCCTGTTTCAACCGTTTGAAAAAACGCATACCCACTTTTTAGCGTTTAAGTAGTCATTCGATGGCTTAAATCTCAAGATTCTAATGATATACTTCATTTAGAGAAACTGTCCTTTTAATATGTTGTAAGTGTAACAATAGAATTATGTTTTTGCACCCAAAAAAATTCTTGGTGAATAAAGCTTTACTCTCATCTTTTAGTAACCATTCGACGGTATAGTTCCCGACGATTTCCATGCTGTACTAAGTAGTTAACAATGTTTTCAGTGTGCTACTTTTTAATATGTTGTAACAGTAAGAATAGAATTACCTTGCACACTTGGGATTTTTTGGCATGATAAAGCTTTTCCCTCAAACTTTTAGTAACCATTCGACGGCAAAGTTTTCGACGATTTCCGTGCTGTACTTAGTAGTTGAAAAATGTTTTCAGTGTGCTCTTCTACCCTTCTCTGCTGCACTTTTTGCACTCATTTGGAAAAAAACACAATTTGATGTGCCTGGTATATCGGTTCAAGAAAAGAATCTTTTTATACCCGCTGAGTTACGTATAACAAATGAATTTTTGGGGCGAGTTTGCTTTCTGGCTGACTACGCCGGCGAGAGATGGCTACAAATGAGAATGGTATGAGAAACAAGAATGATGTTGCATAACCAAGCATGATGAATGTGTTCTCTCAAAATCTAGTTTCAAGTCCTTTAGTCTCTTTGAAACCCTCTTCTGGTTTGGCGAACCGAAACGTTGATCTCACTAAACCAGTTCTCGCGCCGAAACTGATTATTTATTTATAAATTCAATAGTTATTTCGATGCGACGTTGTTATTGGAGACCGGACGTTACAGAAATCAGTAGCAATTTTCCGTATTTTGCTATTACAGGATTACACAAAAAAGTTGCAAATAAGGCAAGCTATTGATGTATTCTTTTTTTTTGGGAAGGGAAGGGGAAGTGAAGCGCGAAGGAGATGTGAGGGCCTAACGGATTGTATGAGTCGCATATCTCTCGCGAAACGAGTCGACATAAATCAAGTGGGAGTCATTGAGAATGTGTTTATTAGAGTTGCGAACTATGGTTGGCTAAACTTGCTAATATTCATGAGGGTTTTTTTCTGTTATCTTGGGACAAATAAATATTCGACCTCATTCGCTGAGCAAGTTTTATTTCATAGGGGTGTTAGCCATCATTCGAAAGCTTAAATCTCTGTCTACAATACTACATAGTCATTTTACGAAAAAATCCTTCTACAAAGCTGTAGCATACAAAATAAAATTCTGTTACACACCCACAACGCCCCCTCATTTCACCACCGCTTTCGCTGGAAGCACGAAAAGTTTGGAACGTGTAGAGGAGATCTCGAAGTATCTGAGTCAATCGATTTATGTGAAGTTTCTTTCAGCTAGGAGAAAAAAATTTCCAAATGAATAACAAGTTGCGCTCACCATGTCTAACGCAATAGGTCGTCGATCGATCGCCCAACTCCCAGTCCGTAGGTTAGCTGGTAAACAAGCTCGTCGAATATGTGAAACTCGATCTTATTTTCTCTGCTGCACTGCAGTGAAGCGGTCTTTTCAGAAAATAAGTACAACGTTGAGATCCACTGAAACTTACGCCATGGAATGATTACTAATAGTCTGATGAAAGAACTCTTTCTGGCGAGGTGTAAAATACAAATATTTTCTATATCCCACAACGCTATGAAAATAGCTTTTCCAAAAAAATAAACACATTTTTGAGTTTTCCGAGGTTTATGTTATCGAAAGAGTATTAGTAGTCTGAGGAGGGAGCTTTGTCCAGCTGAATATAGGCGGATAAAAATCTAAAAAATGTGGCACATGTAAAGCATCATTTTATTATAGATGCTACAGCGTTGCAAAAGGGCCTTTTCTAAAAAACCAGCACGTAGCATTGTAGCCGAAGATTTACGCTTTCTGAAAGATTTCAACACTCCTATGCAAAATTCTTCTCCAGGAAAGAGGTCGAATACTCGTCCATGTACAAGCGAAAAGAACCTCTGCAACAATGCGATCTAAGTGAGGTGGTTTGCTCAGGTATGAAAATAATGTTGTTGAAAGATAAAGTATTGAATAATAATTACAAAACTGTCAATATCCATACAAAAGCGCTGAACACCTAAGGGAAAAAGAGCCCAGTAGGCTTGCTACGTGATCATAAAGATGTTCATGAAATAAAATGAGCCTTATGACTGTGATTAAAATTAGCTTGAATGACGGTAGGCAGTGGATTAATCTCAAAGCATAGCGCATTTTGTGAATTTATCTTTTTTAGACGTCTACCACCGTTCGATATTCGTGTATTGCGTTCAAATCATGATGAAACGATTAAAGTGATCTTCACAGTCTCCTTAATAATATTTGTCATTATTATTTCAGTGATGATGGGTACACAACTTGAAGTAAGTGATTTTTCTGAGTTGGTCAGTTAGCGATCTTTGTTCACAAATAAAGCCTAAATTCCTTCTTCATAGAAATGAAATTGATTTAATGGCGCAAACGACAATTTTGTCAGGTAATCTAAGTGTTTCACAAAAATCTCCAAAGCGTATTCAGACTTTGTTATGGCAGTCTTATACTCCTTTCTGGGTACTTTTTGAAACTTTCAACCGCCAATTCTTTCCTATGTTTACAGCCGTTCATTCTATCTCAATGTTATTGTTTTATTGTTTTTGTTTTTCAAAATAGTAATTTTGTATAGGAAGACCCTAAAGGTTCCATATAGCGCAAAATCTCGGAAAGTCTACTTTTCATGTTCAATTTTTTTTCATGTTCAGAAAGAAGTGTAACCTTCTGGTGACTAATCACAATTTCCTTTCTTTTTCCTGCATTTTTTGATCTCCTTAATTCTCATCGTTTGTTTCTCATGCTAAGTCAACTTCGACACTCTTTTTGCACGAAAAATTTTTTGTGAATATAGAAATCTTAGTCAGGATAAAAAATATTCGTTTGCAAACTGTTTCATTGTGAAGTTTCTGTTTTTTATAAACCTAGTGAAATTTGTAAGAGCTTTTTATCCTAGGTAAGACGTATTATGGACATCGCTCGCAAACCGATTGGACCGATTATCGGATTGGTTTGTCAGTTTGGAATAATGCCAATGGTAAGCGCTTTTCAGTGTAAATATTGATTTCCTTCTCGATTCATCAATAACTATAACTGGCTAATAATCATAGCAGGAGAGAGGACTATGAAAAAGAATATGGGTTGATGTAAAGTTTTTCGGAGGTAATCGATCGGTCGGTTGAACGAGTATTTGAGCAGTAAGTTATCTTTTTGACGACCAACTAGTCACAATGTGGCTGTTACGTGCTTAGAAATTAGTATTCCTTTTGCAATGATTCATCTGCAAAGGTGCAGCAAACTAGCAAAAAACTTGAAAGTAGCTTAAGAAATTTGAAATGATCTTGGAGTGCCAACATTAGAGGATGTGGCGTGGCTAAGACTGTACGCACGGTCGTCAACGAATTAATATATTGAAGTGGTTATTTTTATAGTTTTTTACAGTTTCAATATTTCCACGAAAATTACCTGCCCTTTCGACGTCATTACTTTGTATTGTGATAAGGATATGCATGTTTTGAGCTGTTAGGTCTGGTGATATACAGGCGTCTGTTTCGTTCTATTGGGACTCATTAGTACCACTCTAACCACGGTACAGCCGATCTCCTGAGGTTGAGTAATCCTCTATCAAGGAGTCGACGACGAGTACTAAATCACCTCAAGTCAGATGATGTACTTACCTGGCATTGCGGTGACCGACAGTCGAGTACGTAGCTGTTATAACGAATCACACCTCTTCTATCGGCCGCTTTTTATAGACCAGCTTTTATAGAACAGATATAATCTGACAGGATATGCATGTTTTGAGCTGTTAGATCTAGTGGTATACAGACGCCTGTTTCGTCCTACTGGACAAATCAGTAAGTGTACTAGTATTAGAGCTTTGTATTGTCTTGAATGGAGAATTCTTAGCGCAGTGGCTGAAGGCGACCTGCAATGCACACATTATTAGTTCGATCACGAGCTGATGAAGCCCTCCATTATCTGGAGTTAATAAATTGGTTCTAATCTTCATATAACCAAACGATCGCTTATATCATTGTTCACGACAGATACGCAGACCGTTACCTCTCCTATGTTACAAATAGAGTCTAATGCATATCGTTTCCTTGAGCTGTCAATCGACACCAAGTGCCTTGTTCTTCAGACTTCTTCGTTATCAGTTTTCACCGTGGTTGATCCGTATCGCAGTCCTGCTTTCACAGTTTAGGTCCCAATAATTCTATCATTTGGTTCGTTTCGTAGCCTAATTGGAGAATTGTCTTTTCCATGAACGTCGTAAAATACTGGTCGAGCACGTCCCGCATTGCAATCTCAGTACTAAAATTCACTTCTCATTTTTGTTTTCTAATTCTTGTCGAACTAGTAGCAGTAACGTTGATCACTCCCAATGACTTACGGCTGATTTAATAGACTTTTTTTTGAATTTTCTCTGAGTACCTAGCAGAACGAGATAGATCTTTTGAATGTCTTATATCGAAGTCAACTGACCTCACAGAGAAATTCTTCATAGCTGGGAAATCATTTATTTCCACGCTGAAGCTTATCATGGGCGCGCGTTACCGTGAACCATCGAGATATTTGTAGTTGTAGTTGAATTGAATAACGACAAGAAATGAAGGCCTTGGCACAAAAGTTGTGTTGGTTAGTATTCATGTTCCTAAAGAAAAAGCAGCACTGCGCAGCGCTATGGTTACGCGATAATCGACGAAAAATTCAATGGTATATTCAATAATGTTGAGTGATATGCAAAGTCTTAAACGTCGAACGGGAACTGAACGCGCATTTCGTCCTTCTGCAGGCGCGTGCTAACCAATTCGAGTACAAGCGCTCTGTTTAGTCATCGGTCCTTCATCACTTTGATGATGCTTATTTGAGTTATATTACATAATTACAAGACGATCCATCATCACATTTTGAGAGCGGATCTCAGCATTTATAGCATCCGATTTGATTCCTCGCATTCATCTTTAGCAATGACCTTCAAACACTAACAGCTTGAGGATTTCGTCTTCTCCATGAATGTCGTAGAATACTGTTTGCGACGATTCTACTTTCAATCTCGGGAAAGGCAGAAATAGGAATCTGCCAAGTGTTTATTGTTTGACTGCAATAGAGTGTTTGGGGAGAGGGTCGAACCAGCACCTCGCTCTGTGATAGCCGCATGATACAATGTTGAATGTAACCACAAGTAGAAGTTAACATTGTGATTTCAGTGATTTGTCTTTGTACGTGACTTGACCTCTCACCGTTACTCACCCATGAAAGCTTACAAGCTAGCACCATATTTTAATGGCTACACTAGAATTATATGCACCAATGTGAATGCTGTAGGCCTGGATATTCATATTTTTCAGATAGGTTTTCTTCTGGCCGAATACGGTTTACCAAAAGATGCGACCTCATTGAAAATGGCGTTGTTTGCGGCTTCGACGTGCCCTGGTGGTGGAAAAAGTTCGTTCTGGACGATCATCCTCGGCGGTAATCTCGACCTCTCCATATCGATGACGTTTACTCAAACTTTAGCTGCTTTATGTAAGTCCAAAAACCAGTATAAAGTAACTGCACTTAGGAAAGCCGAGTGCTACCCAATCTTAAAATCTGACTGCTAACTAATTAACTAGAGCGCATGTGGCGCAGTGGTTAGAGGTGCTCTACGTCGCACAAGAGGTCAATGGTTCGATCTCGCGCTCATGGCTCACCAAGCCATCCATCCCTCCGGGGTCGGTAAATTGGTACCAGACAGGTCTCAGACTTGTCTGGGAGGATAAGCAGCACTGACTCGGTTCAGCGGGAGGCCACCGCGAGCCATTGTAATGGCCAGATATGCATTCAATCACCTCAAACGAAGTTAAAAATTGAAGTCGAGTGCATGGCGTATTTTTCAGGGATTGATCAACGCCGAGAGCTTTTGAGAGCTTTTAACTAATTAACTAGGCATCGTTCTTCATGATTACAAATATCAGTAACAGCGTAGCTTCGCAAGAATAACTAAACTATTACTTTGTAAAAAAATTAGCGGTTACTAGTACTATTAAATTCTTCAGTGATGATGCCATTGTGGTTGTCAACACTTGGCAAACATTTCACAAGCGTTCATGTGCGCATTCCATTTGGGAGAATTATCGAAGTAAGTTGGAAAATTGCTTTTGTTCCACATATTTCTTCTCTGCCTATAATAGAGAGCAAGACAGTGGAAATTTTTAGCTAATTTTATTTACGATGTTGTTTACTAGCCTATTTGTGAATGGTCTGTTCCTTTGATTTTTTTCCTTATAGATAAAGAGGATAATTATCTGTTTATTTTATAAGGCCCGTTATCACATTTTCTTATATGGATTCCAGGACTTCTAGCATTCTATTCGTTTTTCGTTTGATTTCCCAAAAGTCCTCGAATATTTCACCTGGTGTTTCGACTGCTGCGAAAATTTGTCTTCTTCGTGTATGCCGTAGAATACTAGTCGGGTAAATTCTTTCAATATCGAGGACAGCCATGCTAGGGCGCTCCCAGGTGCTTACAAGATGGTACCGAAAGCGAGGAGCAGGAAATTGCTTTCTGAGAGAGTGCATCACTAATTACTTGGTCACCGGCCTAACTTCTTCCCCGAAAGGACGTTAGGTAATCAGTTCAACTAAATAAGTATTTATCGTATACATGTGCCCAATAATTTGTCTCAAAACACTGATACATCACATATAAGTTCCTGACTTCAATCGAAAATAATCAATAACCACATTTATCATTAGCTCCAGGTATCTTGTTAAGGGTCTAGTCGGTATGATGATTCCAAGCGCAATGGGTATGATACTTGCTCATTATCGACCTCAGTATAACGAACGCTTCCGGATATGGATTAAGGTTTGTTTCTGTTCTAATGTAGATCATCCAACTACTGACTCGAAAACGATGAGTAACATAGAAATTGGAATACACTCATTTTTACGAGGTAAAGGGCAAAGGTCACTAGGAGCCATTACCATAAAATTCTATAGATAAGAGCGGTTCAATTCCCGTAAAAAAGGACTGTCCAACACCAACGTTTTTCGGCAATGAAATTTTTTCAAGGTTTCTAAAGAAGGAAGTACTTAACTAAAGTGAAAAAACGAAGATGTTCAAAGGTAAGGAAAGATAAGTATAGCGAAATTTTGGAGAAAGGTGAACGCACTATTTGTAATTCCACCACAGACCGCTCATATCTATGGAATTTTAGTGCAGTAGCAGAAGTAGACGTGCTTTCGTCAAAGCTCTTAAAAGTCAGATAGAATAGAAAAAAAATTGTTAGATCGAGATTTGCAGAGAGCCTCATGGGCAGCCTCGAACCTGCTCTCTATTTTCAAAATCCATACGAACTCATACATGTTTATGAAAATACTTTGAAGTGGTTTTTTCTTCGAAGAGTATATTACAAGAGCAAATGGCTCATTGTTTTTCATACATGTTGGTAAGGAAAGAAAATGTTAGGTCAAGATTTCAGAGAGCCTCATGGGTAGCCTCAATTGTGCTTCTTATCCTCTTCATCTATGCGAATCACTACATGTTCTGGCTGCTTACTTGGCCAATGGTGATTTGTGGTTGCAGTCTACCATGGCTTGGGTTAGTCAAATCATAATTTTCAAAATATTATCAAACATTCCGAATTTCTTGGGAAACTTTTTCCCTCTTCCTCATGTTTCTTTTATTATTCTTAACGCATCACCTTCTGTAGTTTTGGTTCGCACTTCACGGTTTAGCATGCGCACAGTCCCTCCTATTCACATGAGATTGGAGAGATTCTGTGACCATTCCGTGGAGAAAGGTTCACAAAGCTCAAAGCTTCTGTACACGCAAAAAAAAGTATGAATTGGGAACTATAAGGATCAAATCAAAGCGTCACTCAGTATTTTTGAGTTGCCGTTGTCCCCAGTGCACCTATTCAAATCGAAAGACCGTCGTTCTGCATGAAAGTCACTTGTTTCCAGTCTTCACGCGAAGGGCGAACATGCGTCTCTGAGGAAACTGAAGACCATACCTACCAATCCCGATGAGGATAAGGGGTATGACTTGCCAATACGGTGCAGACATTCTCCGAATCTGTTATTCGCTTCCACATTCCCTATTTTATAAAGATGATAAGTTTATGCACCAGAAAATATCCCATGAAGCAGTGACGGGGAAAGTGTTTGACTGTTTCCGAGACTTATGCGCTTCTCCTACAACACTTCGTCATCAATATAGCCCAAGGAAGATGAAATTAGAGATTCGATGATCAATGCTAAAGAACAACTGTATGGCGAACGATTATAGACATGTTCTAATATCTCACTAAATCAAAACGCCAGTACAATTTGAGATGGCCGAAATCCGGAAAATAAAGCATACCCGAGATACATCAATGGTGATTTTTGGTAATTGAGAACGAGACAGGCAGCACTCGCACAATGACTTCAATGCAACCATTTGATTATGATGACTTGTCATGTTTTTGGGGATTACGAATAACAGCAATATATGAACCTCGTTTCGGGGGCAGTATATTTCGTAAGTGCCATGACAGACCTCTTGATAGGCTTAAGATATGTTATAAGATTATACCTGTTGTGGGCGAGGTCTATGAAAAATATTCGAATGTGAGGTACGATTCATTCTACCAGTCATGAGCAATTAGCGGCTGATATGTCGGAGTATTTTTCCATGTGACATACGGTAATTTGATTATTTTGCGTCGATTCCTCTATTTGTAGAAGTTTATCCGCATATGAGGGATTAGCCGAACAGAAAGCCACCGAGCTACTGATGAGGTTGCAATGTCGAAACACCTGTTTAGCACTCTACAAGTGCCATGACAGACCTCTTCATAAGCTCCAGATGTGTTATCAGATTATATACTATTTTAAGCAAGGTATAAAAACGGTCAAATATAGAATATATTTTGCTATGACAGTTTTCAAAAAGCAAACTATGTTTCAAAACAAAGTTTGTTACCAGGTATATCACGGCGTTCATCGTAGCTTTGGTGTTAGGGCAATCATTCAAGAACAGTCTAACGATTGCTATCGAGACAGGAATTCAAAATTTAGGTTCGTTTACTCTAGTTTAAAGCGGCATCAGGTTGACTTGCAGGCCCTAGAATTAAGCGCTGAACCTCCATGTATAATGTACAGATTCTCAAGTCAGTTATATGTGAGAATCTTCACACTATTTGATAAACTGCTAAGGATTTGTGATTGCAAGAACAGTGGCTGACATTGAACTGATTATAAGATTTATACAGAGGCATAACTTCTAGTGATGAGGACTCGCAAATAGATTGGAAATCACCATAAGATCAGTAGTTTTGGCCTTTTGCGCAGAACAATTCATAACCAAACATAAATGCTTGAATCATCTGATGGGCCTCCAAAGGAATACGTGATATTGTTAGGCTCCTTCTTAGATCTTTAAGTCCAAGATTCAAAGACAAAAGACATGCTGCATGGAAATATTTACTCAGGTATTGCGATGCTGTTGATGATGTGGTGTTTGCCAGCACCGGAATCAGACATTGCTATCACAATACTCTTCGTAACCTCTATAATGACCGACAAACCATTGATGATCATCTGGCTAGTCTCACGAATTTATATGAGATGCTGCAAAAATGATACTGTAAGCGATGTGAGCACCTTTCATACTCACTCTACCGTATGGTTGTTGCGATAGGACCACAAAGAACCATTGTCAGGAAAGAACTAGACCACACTTTTATAGATGGGGTTAGGAAAACTATGAGCTTTCCGCTCATAACTCTATAAACACTGTTTTATCCTAATATTGGTTCTTTGGACTTATCAAGGCACCCTGTTGCTCAGTGACTGAATGAATTACCATATCCTTGCATTCCAGAATAATGAAAAAGACGAAAAGAGTGGTGATAAGTCGATGGTGTCGATGACCAGCACGATCTCCAGTTTTCCGATAGAATAGCCGAAAATTCTGAAGAAGACGCGGTCCTGGTAATGAGAAACTTTGTACGTTAATGTCTGTGGAGCACGTATCTAAGAGCAATAGACGGCTCCAAGTGCTACTACAGAGCGATCTTCTCCGACCTGTAATCAGAAAAGCGTTTACATCACTTCAAATGGATTTTCAAGATATTGGAGGTAATTAAGAGCAAATTACGGTGTAGGAATAATTTACAAGCTTAGGCGAGTCTATAAAGCTATTTAACGACAGCATCTGGATATGTGACTGGTCCTCGGACATACCGTATTTCGACTTCTGTTGGCCTTTATAGAGGCTCTTGACTTCTGATAACAGCAAAGAGAATCCATACCGATGCAAATCAATATCTGAGATCTCACACCATAAGTTCTTATAAAATGTACTTTTTCGTCCTTTTTAGACGCTTTTTGTCTAGTCGAATTATTGCATGCATCTGTTTTTAAAATTTGGTAACTCATTCTTCTGTTTCTTATTCTTCCATGCCAATAAAGATTGATGAATATGGTGTTAAGCAAATGTTCAAAGAAGGAAATTGTTGCAAATGACCTGTCCTTCGTACTTGTTTGTTTCACGTCCTGACCGACGAGCCTGATTCCATTGACCTGACTGTCCATAGTTCTGAAGCTCTTCGACATTAATGGCGTTCGACTATCCCCTCAACTCCTTGATTTCAGCGAGCTTTAATCTCCGATGTCGTCTTAGAAAATTTCAATTCACAGCAAAAACTTTGTGCTGTGTAAGATTTCATTGTAGTTCAGTGTCTTTAGAATGCGAGTAACACAGTGGTTAGGGGTAGAATGTAGCGACCATCCTTCGCGGTCGGCATTCGAGGAGTAGATTTATCTGGAAATGATAAAACACCCACTCAATACGTCCTTTTGGTATCGTGATTTATTTACTGCACCGAATATGCGTTCAATTCAATCCCTCTGCGATGCTGAAATCGAGTCATGATGCGTGAACCACCCTCATGAAATTCATCAACATGGCATACCCTATGTTTTTTTGTACTATTTGGGCATCTCAGCCTCAATATGAGTCAGAATATTTGAGAATGAATTTCACTCTTTATTGTGGTCAACTCTTCAGGTCACACCTCAACGACGAATAAATTCAAGAACTCTTTTACGATAGTTTTTTCCTCTTTGCGTTTAATAACCTCAGATGAAGCTTGGTCCAAGCGAAGTCGGTTCCATAGCACACCATTCAGAGATTGATTAAAGCCAAAGCTTTGCCCTTATATGAGCTAACGTTTCGACGTCTTCGTCTACTTCGAAACCGATGATTCAAGTCCATTGTCCACAGTTGTTTGCTTTTGCTAAGAGTCTTCGTCATGATTGTCCTTTGAATCGAATCTTTTTTTTTATATTGGCAATTTACCCTGTTGCACTCGGTAATAAACAATTAACGCAGAACGATCATATCCTATACACCAACTTTCATGAGTTCGGAAAGTATCCAAATGTATGATGTATTATTTTTGAATGTTTCTAAGAACAAATCGTGGCTCTTTCAAGAAAAAGTGTAAAAAAAAAGAAAACATTTGTAATATATTCTTAGGTATATATCTATGGCATCATATCATTGCTTGAAAAAAGCGTTAAAAGCAAGGGATGCATTCTGGTTATGCTCTTAGATGCATGCTTTTAAGATCATGACACTGCTAAAAAGCAGCAAAATAAAGAGCGAATCCTCTAAACAGTCTATAAGAAGAGCAAGGTAAAATAAACTTTTCAAAACCCAAGTGTTTTTCTCACATGCGAAGTATCCGTACAATTTCATAAATAAAATAGATATGCCTTACTTCGCGGCTGTCTTTTCTAAAACCTCACTTAAAACAGTGTAATATGATAACATAATTTGAGCCTTTCATGAGGTCTGATATGGCACTTCGACTGAATTAACGTTTCGGCTTTCTAGAAATCTGACTGCCGAATAGAGAGGTTTTGCTAAATTCGTTTCCCCAGCCATCGAGCAATAGACCATCACTGCAGGGTCAGGTGATCTTTCACCGAAAGTGAGTGTAATATGTTCGACACCGATTCTCTTACATGTAGTGACTCGGTTGAACCGATAGGCACCGTGCTACTGATGAGGCTTGCTAGAAGACCGATATATATGTCCCACACTCGAATGGCCATATGAGACCTCATGAAAGTCTTCAAATATGTTCTCAAAAAATATAGTTGCCTAATACTGGTCCTATGGGCACTGTTTGTGAAGCCGAACCATCAAAGTATCCATGTAAGTGAGTAGACCGGTTTCGTTTTGTCTGAGAGTCTACCATTCAACATAATCTGGCAATTTGTTTTGAACCTTTCATGAGGTCTGTTATGGCACTTGCACAGCGCAAGACACCTTGTTTCGGTCTTTCAGTCTCGTCAGGTGCACCGTGCCTTTTCTTTCAGTCAATTCCTAGGCTTTCTACCCCCACATAGCATACATGAAAGACTACATTGTCAGATTATACTGTTCTTTAGCGGGATCTCAAAGTAGTCGACTGCATTGATTGCCACATATGTCCACGCAACAGCCAAACGCATGCATTCGACAAGCAGACACTCTAGAGAAACACGGTGATTGTTTCACCGTACGTTGAGAGTGAAAAGTTCGCCGCCGATTTCTCTATGTAGGGTAGATCCCCGAGGAACTAAGTGAACGAAAAGGCACAATGCGATTGACAAGACTGTAAGGCCGAAAACACGTGTCTTGTTGTATAAGTCCTCATAAACAAACCTCATGAAAGCCTCAAAATACGTTGTCAAATTGATATGTTCTTGGGCAAGGTTTCAAAGTATTCGACTAAATTGATTGTTTTATATACCAACGTAACAGTTTACTATTCAATTTGGACAGCATCGAATGCCTTCATTGTTACAAAGTGCTGGAGACTTTATGACCGCATCTTTCACCACTCACTATGATCTCTTATAGCGATGTTTTGCTGCCTACCGAGCTTTTCTTAAGCCTAAGAAGAGAGAGGTTCCGTAAATTATAGTCACTAGAGTTACATTTCATTACAAACAAGGTCGCCGGTTCAATACATGTTCCATACAATTGATTCCTTACTTCTCCGAGGTCACAAATTGTGCTAGGTTGCCTGGGAAGACAAATGTTACTGATATGTCGATAGACGAGATGTACAGATGAAATATGAGTACAAGTAGCTTAACAATTTCACCTATGTCGTTAAATGTATGACGAATCCTCAGCTGATCAAGTCAATTCTACAGCACTTTATGCTTTATTTTATGTGTCAGGAAAAGAAAATTGCGTGTTTAAGATTGTCAGCAGTTCCACAATAATCAGACTAATGTTCATGAGTTTCTGTGGGCGCTGGTGAATGATCGAATTATATTATAGAAAACATAACTTAAAATACAATGCTTTCATTACAGCTCATTTTTCCTGCCGAAGAAGTCTCGTCTACGTCCGTTTGCATTAATACCTTCAAAGGCTTCACTTTATCTCCTTTGACAGAATAACATGATGAATGGTCTAGTTTTAAAGGTCGGCACAGGAAAAAATGAGAGGTTGATATGTCCTGAAGGGCACCAAGGTTGTAGTGGAGAAGATTAAAAGCGTCTATATCCATGGCCGCCTTTGTATTCGATTAATCTGGGATTAACTCATGAGTCTGGACACTTAGGCAATACGACGGGTTCAAAAAGGATTATTAAAGAACAGCATGAGGACCACAAAGTCAATATTCACTACTTTTCATCAAGAGTCTTGCAGAAAATCACGGAGGATAAAGCCGCCACAGTAAACGTATCGTACAACAATAAATTGTTTTGTAACGATCAAGGTAAAGGGGATTTGCTAGCGCTCACTCATTATTCGACGATCAATGAGGTACAAGTAGCAGGTAAGGCTTCGTAAATAAGCGTTTTGTAAGAAAATAGTAATGATGAGGAGGAAGTTCGATGTGACGATCTACTAGTGGAAGTACGCATTTAAGATGCAGGATCACTTAACATTGTTGAAGGCGGAGCGATCAGGAGGTAGATGTTGGATTTATTCTGTGTGTCGCAACCGTGAAAGAAGCTCTTATGTTCAGGCTTATGTTCACAATAACCAAAGAACTGAGACATAGCAGTGGGTTCCAGGATGTCGAACATGGGGTCACACGTGCACGCAATACGCCTTAACGACATCAGACAAAGCGAATTAGCTACTGGCTCCCGACGGGATGCTTGACTCAAAACAAGAGGATCACCAGCCAAAATAGTCATACGTCTTCACGGAGATCTAGCAGAAAAAAGGATGCTTTCAAATCCCTCATCAACGCGAGGAACGCAGTGAGCTATTTCGTCATGCAGCATTGAGAATTAGAGACTTTACTGGTGCCTGGTCTCATTTCACAAACAACTAACCCGAGAATGGCAGGCATCTGAACACGTTCTTCATTATCATCATTATTCAGTCACTTGATCATCTCATGATTTTGTTTCTTCAGAAGAAAAATCAGTGCTGCTGACACGATTTCCTCTCTTGATATTTTAGATTAAAACGAATCAGTTTTCCTATACTTAACCAGTGATAGGTTTTTTAGATACCAATAAAAATCTTGTAGTTTTTTTGCGGAAGTATTATTCTAAGCTATTGGCATGAGATGCTATGAGTTCAACACGTAAATCGCCAGAAATACTTCAACTTTTCAACTTCAAATAAACTTATATCATGACCAAATGGACTCTTTTGGATGAGGCAGAAGATACTGAATTCTACAATTTGTGCCAGTAGCATGATAGACGTCTTTCATTCCATAGAGGAGAGATTTTGTTGCTTCTCTAGGGAATACAAAACGATTTTCTTGTTGACGTGACCATTCTGAAGAAAGAAGTGGTTGAAAAAGAAGATTTTCTTCTAACAAAGTAAGTTGATGTTGTTAAATTCGTCTTTTCTTCCTCTAGCTGACTAATCTCGTTGCAAGTCTCAAAAATCGTGCAGATCTCAGGCTGAAAAAATCTAAAATTTTAACGGAATTCTAAATTCTAAAAATCGTTTATAAGAAGTGATAGAGTGTGAACTTTACTTGAAAGGCTCGAATCTTCGGATGCTCTCAATTATCTAGGCATTTTCAGCCAAATACGATCATTTCGAGACTGAATAGCTTCAGTTCCACTTACTCTTTAACTCATTTTCTCTCAAGTGGCCAATTGAAGGTTATTCTTAGAAACATATATAGAAGCGTTCATTTGTTTTTATGTGGTTTTCTAGGGCACAGCCGCAATTTGTCTTCCGCTTTTGCCTTTCCTATGGTTTGGCTCAAGTTCATTTTTTTCTTACGTTCTTTCATTTGAACCATCCTCAGTTATCTACACTTTCATTGTGAAATATTGTAGTCCTAGTCGTAAGTTGTAGCCAATAAATGAGCTTGAAAGTGTTACGACCCAAACCTTTCATTCCGAGTTTTCGAAAATTTTCCTCGTGTTTGAATTCTGCCAGAAAACCAAGTTAGAATGTTTCCAAGTTGACCATTTAGAGGTATATCCATCCACAGACCTCGCTATTGGCGGCTATCTCAGAGAAACCAGAAGAATCATAAGGTCGTCCATGAAGTTTCATGAAATAAAGGCTGTTCGTCAAAAAAGCGAATTGCTATCGAATGAAGAATGAGCCGAGGATGTGACGATGATAGCAATAGAGGCCACCAATGTGTCATGCATTGCGAATATGGTTGGCGTTGACAAGAATGTTCTTTGCTGTTTACAACGATCAACCACCTCGGACTGGATCTATAACATTCTGGGAAAAATCCTCTTTCAGAATTCAGATTCTTTTACCTTTTCTCTCCACCGCTTCTTCCATAGTTTAACTATGATTTTGCTTTCATTGTATAGTTGTAGAGATTTTATTTGTTGTGAAGTCGTGATATTCTACTTTGAGCACTAATTGGTCATCCTTTACAAAAAATATCATCTTCCAAATTTTTTTTACAGTTCAATGAAGTCTCTTTATTGAGAAATATAAGTGATGGAGCGTCTACAAAGAGATAGTTAGCTACTCGTATACGATAGGTAAAAGTCGATCTGGTTCAAAAAGGGGTAGGCGGCTCATTGTCCAATTCTCAAAAGCCATCTGTATTCAATTAGAAGTTCGTGGTGGTGGAATTTTATTCTCTCTAAGTTGTTTAGCTATATACGAGATCGTGTCGCGTAGGTCGCAATCGAAGTTAAGAAGTAACCTGAGATAATGTCGAGGATAACGAGAACGTAAAGGTGAAGGAAATCGGCGTCGGTTTAGCTTCGTTTCTCCGTTCTTCTCTGACGACGACGATTATATCTTGAGCAGTGTGTTGACTGACAAGGTAGTCGGCTGGCTGGTCATAGTAGAGCACTTGTAAGCTGAGTCCTTGTTTTTGATCGAGCGCTGCCAACCGCTCTACTCCCTCCTCTCTCATCGTCCTATATCGACCGGAATCCGCTGTCTCAAAGCTCGAAGTTTGTTTAGGCCCTCAGTTCATTACAATTCGTCATCATCTGCCCTTATTCACTCCATTGAGCCACTAGTACACTTGTCTGTTATTTGGAGAAATAACATGGCCCAACTAATTTATCTACCAATTTCCTAAAACAAACAGTTCCATAATCATCTCTAGAACCAGGTAATTGGATCGTTCAATATTAGCAAGCACATAAAAAGTGTAGCTATTTTCTCATATGTCAAGAACAAGGCACTTTCAAAGTTTTTTCTATTACAGTTATAACTGGTGAAGGAATGGTGAAATTTTGATTTCACCCACAAGTTGTTGTGAATGAACTTGGTGAAGTTTATTGAGTTTATCCGACATTTTCTTTCTTGACGGAGCCAATCTATGCACCTCAGACCATCGCCTTAGTCCCAGCAATCTCCAAAAATCTAGAGGTCTTATATTAGTCCACAGTATACTGTGCTCCCTTTTAGCAGCCACTTTTTCACCCATAAATCACTTAGCTTGATAAATTTTGAAAAAATAAAAAATGAAAAAAATAAAATAAAAAATTCGCAGCTTCTCGTTGTATCAGGGGCGTATCAGTTCGTTTCATTCGCTCAACAAAGTCGGAGGATATCACATGGTGTTCTCTATTTTACATTACTTGGCGATAGCTATGAGTAGTCTATGTGACCACGGCATGGTATAGATCTAATTGACTTGACTGAGATTACTTTCTCCAAAGTAGCTTAAGGACGGTTTTTCAACCTGGATAACTTAGGAAAATGAACCTCTCTTTGTGCATCGCACGTAACTAACCTAGATTATCCCACAGGCACAACGAGACAGTGAATAATATGCGGATATGACACCACCTAGTTTATGCGTTGTATGAACTAATCCAATTGGTCGGGTTTTAGACTTTTCTTTTCAAAAACTTCTATCACGATTTGTTTTCTCGATTATAAGTTTTATTTAAAGAATTAAGATTTTGCATTCACTCGCTATCACGCCACTTGATCCTGGTTTCCGATTAGCCAGAAAGTAACTGAATGGATATATTTCTGTTGAAATTGACGTTGATGCCCACATTAATGTGCTCTAGAAGTCAGACTTGCTACGTGTGGTAATGTAGAGTTCATTTAATAGAGGTCGACTTTCAACGAATTTAATTCATTCCTTCAAAAAGTAGGTTCCCCTCCCTCATGTCGAAGTATATGGACAAACTCGCCGTTTTGAGCACACAGGAATCTCAGCGATCAATTCCAGAGCGTTCGCTCACGAAAGCGATGGCGTAGTCGTGAATGTTTTCTGTTTCAGTTGCTCGTCGGTAGAGGGAATGATGAAAGGGTGACTGGAACAATTTCGGAGAAGGAGTTGACAATGGAGAAATCGTCTGAAATATCTAAGCCATTTCAAAATGAACTTTATATCGAGGTCCGCGTGGCCACTGCTGATCAAATGCACAGATATCCCTCAGAAGTAAACAAAGGATTGAAACATTTGTCATTGATAAATTCTAAGAGGATTCGCCATGAAATCGAGTAATTTCGCTTTGCGAAGAAGGTTGGATGCATTACTGCTCTAAACGATGACCTGTGGTGACATACTATGTTTTAGGCCGTACATCTACCCTTTAGTCAACCTTTGTACCAATCCGTGACTTCAGGTAAGGGCGCATTAGAAGCAGTGGGTTCAGCGCTCGTAATCGAGCTACCAATGCTGCGTGCCTCGTAGTGCACCTTAAGCAATGTGTCACAAATTTCATATAAAATGATTAGCCTGGAAGGATCTGTAGATTTGATAATGAAAGCGAAATGAAGAAAATCTTGACAAGAACGATTACTGTCAAGAATGTTAATAATGAATTTAACCCAATTTTGCATTTTCTATTATCACTGACAAATCTTTAATCGTATGCAATTCACCATCGATACACCACACATTTCATGACGAATTTCGTAACACAATACAAACAAGTGATGCTCCAGTGCATATCGTGCCCGACTCGACCGTGAACTCGACAAAGAAAGTGCTTCCCATTCTTTCGAGATGTGGCTAATTGCATATCTAATGGCTTATCAGCAAAAAGCAAGAAGGCTTTCAATTGTTTAGCGTTCAGTACTTGGTTTGATTCAGAAGGATGTTCCTCGTTGATGCCAAATCGAAAACCAGGCAGAGATTTAGGTGACCTTGACCAGCGCAATGGATTTGATTGTAGAAAACTGATGCTCTGTCTAGCTCAGAATCTAGATAAGCTTAGTGGCGCAAACGCTTTCATTTATCTGATATTTATTCTTAAGCCAACATGTCATGTGATCTTGTATAATTAACTTATAGAGAAAGCCCAATATCCATATTTCACCTTTAACAGCTTCCTCAGTTAGGCAGTACTCTTTGTCTTGGTCAACCCTCCCGGAGGTGTCCGTGTCCCCTACATGGAGTGAACGACGACGTATAATTTACACGCGTCGTGAAGTGCAATAAATCATTAGGTTGGCAGAGTTTTACAGTCGATTGCTCTTGGTTGGTATTCATATTCCATTTATTATTTTACTTTATTTACCGCTTTCATTTATTTCGTTGTCTTCAAGTCTATGTCTCCATAAAGGGGGCTACTGTGTAGGTGGAGATTCACCTACAACTCGATGACGTTTTAGCCTCTGTCCTCATCAATTTCATGGATACCTGTGGGAAGTGGTTCTCGCTTGAATCCAGATTAGTCTTTGTTGAATCTCTTCGGTCTTCACTGCAGACGGCTGCCGATTCTTTGGATTGAAAAGGATTTTACTGCCATATTATTCGATTTCTTCCACGACGGCGGTTAGCAAGTCAAGCCTTTTATCGCGACGAGTCATATGAACCCTTGAGTGAACTAAGCACGGATAATGTTAATTTTTACCTACCCCATTGATTACTGGCGGCAGAATACGATGGGAATAAGAGAAAGCAGAACGTGAGCCTCTTGGCGTGTGCGTTAGCCGGAAAGGTATAATCGTGGTTTGAGTACAACGCATGTTGATCAGATCTTCAAGCTTTGCTTGTATCTCAGTATTCTCGCCGTTAAATATAGATTACATAGAAAACCATAGATTGGTGAATAAACTTTATCAAACTGATATGACAGGTATTAAAACGCTAAAAAATACATATGGAGTTTTGGGACCTCAACAATTTTATGCAAAAGAAGTGAGCCACATGAAAAGCTCTTCCACGCCTGCTAAATCATGCACAAGGTATACCTAACCTGGTCCCTGGTAAATGTACTGCTAAGCCGCTGCTAAGCCGTGAGCAAATTTTGAGAATAAAGATAGTTACGATTCTTCTAAAGCCACCATAGTTTCATACTGATCTCATGATTTAGGAATGTTGCACACATTGCATTTTATTATGTTCGTCAAGTCTGCACATGTTTTGAATGCATAGTGTTTTGACAACTCGGCAGATCGCTTTTCTTTCCGAAAACACGTTTACCGCTTAGTTTGATTTGCTTTGTCGCAATTAACCCAATTTACCTTGAAGAACCTTGAAGAATGTTGGAAGTATACAAAATTTTGACTTATCGAGTGCAAGTGACGGTGACAAATAAGAAGATGAAAGATTAAAATACTCGTAATTAATACTTTCGAGGTCACTCAATTCCATTGTCATGTACTGTTCTCCATTCGAAGTATTTTATAGATGGTCGCATGCAAACTTGATCTACACTAGGTCTTATGATATCAATGTGCTAAGTCAATGTTTTCATTATTCTAAACAAGTCTAGTATCAGCTTCCTGAAATAGGAGAGATGGTGACTCGGTTAGCACTGCACAACGGATTGAATCAACGTCGGCAAGCCTGGTGCACCACACCTTTAACCATTTCACTATGCGTTCTGATGACTTGAAAAGTTAATCAGTCATTGATAGAGAAATCACCTCTTCTCCCGTAGACTTTTTTCCTTTTCAGATGATTGTTCTTGCTTGAAAAATCAGTAACTCTAGGTTTTAGTTTGTGAACAAGTGGAATGCAAATCTGCGGAAATAAAATGCGCCAATGAATTGGGTAGAGGAGTAACCAAAAGCTGTGAGGAAATGTCAGCTGCGGAAGGAAAGCCTTCTGGCTAATAACCATTGCAGTGAACGTTTCTCTATACCCTTACTTAGCGTTGTAATTGATATTCACGAGTACAATGGAAATCTGCTCGTAAGAGTTCCATTTAGAATCCTGTTCTTTTGATTCCGTTTCACTTCACAGGATTCTTGAAAACCTAAAAAGTTTCAGTGTTGGTCTAATAGAGGCTTATTTTTTGTGATATGGGTTTCAATTTATTACATAGTAAAATTAAGCCCTACACAAAAACTGGTATAGAGGATCTCTTTCCACGAGGCATTCACGCCCCTTTGAACGAGCTCTCCATTTTTCAATCTAAAAAAAAAACATTGTAGGCCAAAGCTCCTTCAGATAATTGCTGTCATTAAAAATTGTGTATATCTTCTAAAATCAATTATCGTGTTTGGGCAAACAGCTACTTATTCTGGATCGAAGAAGGCCAATGGTTGGAAAATAGACGAGATTTCGTTCAACTAAAGATCGTGAGGCTGAGTTGATACATTCCAACGTTCCATCCTTCCGAGTAAAAATCTTTCCTACATAAATTCAGAGTTACGTGGCTTTTCCGATATTGATTTGTTCTTGAGAAATATTTCATTCAACTACGTGACCCATGATGTTCCTCATTTGCAGTATGGTGTAGATATAATAGGTGGGGAAAAAGTTCTAAGAAAGTGCTTGTAACTTTTGGTGTCGGCCATTTTTTGTATTTTTGGGCTCATGTGAAAGCCCGTCTTCTCCCGAGTTGATTGGTATATTTATCTACTTATTTTGAGATAGAGTTAACAAACAAGCAAACGGGGTTACTGATGATGCACGAATGGCTACTGGGTTCATATGCAATGGTGACAAGTGAACACATCAATCTGGCTTGAGGGCAAGACACAGTTGGCAAAAGTACGGTATACAGGTGGTTCAAAAAGTGTTTGAAGTTGAAGAGGAGTACTTTGACTATCACTTTTGTCTTTGTTCAAGTGTAATAGGTCCATAAATGAATGTTTTATAAGCATTTTCTCAGAACTTTCTCTCCAACCTTTTATGTGCAGGGTGGACGATTTTTTGAACTCACGGAGCTTATTTGAACCTTCTCCCATTCTGTTCGCTGAACAATAGGACAGTGATCTCAAAACTAATCCTCAAGTCTTTATTGCTTACTGATTACGGGTCAGTGTGCTTAGTGAGATACCTTGAACTTTTTCTGAATTGTAAGCTTTAAAGCCAATCAGAAGCCAAATGAGATTTGGGTAAGATGCAAAGTTTGCAAGAATCACATATTTTCATTAGATTCGATACAGCACTAATTCCAATGGGTTAATTCGAATGATGAATTAGCGGCGGTGTTGTGCACAAAAGATGGCCAGAGCTTAGCACTTTTCAGAGCTAGTCAATTCATATTCTTCTTTTTTTTCCTGGCAAAATTTTCATCTCATATGTTAGGTGAAGTCCATTCTGTCACTTCAAATAAATATTTAGGAACTTGCTCAAACTTCTTTTTTAGAGTGAAAAACTCTGGATGAGAGATGCATGGAAGCAATAAATCGTTGTCATTCTATACTTAGAAAAATGAAGAATATTCTGACTGCTCTTCTACTAATATTAACAATTTTCTGTTCACATCAAGACTAGCATTCGCTCAGCGTTTTCTTGCTTGTGAAATGAAGTAGAAAGGGCAGTTTTATAAATTCGCTAAGAGATATAAGCATTTATACGCCATCGTAAAGATTTGCCGACTTTCTCTGATGCTTCATCTACATTTCTTCATACCTGAGGATTTTATGAACAATAAAACCGAAATCTGTTTGCTCTCCACTTTACTAAAATTGAAACATGTGCACTTTTCTTCCAGTTCTGAAGAAATTTTTCTGTTGAATTCACTTCAGAAGTGCAAATTTTTTTCGGCAGTACTCTCTTTAGGCCTCTTTGACAATGAGTGGATGAAAAGCTGTGAGAGCGATGAGTGTCGAACAAAGACAACACTCGCAAATCAATATGTAGTTAGTGGTTGCAGGAAGGGTGGCGAAATAGGAGAGCCATTGAAGTCCTAAATGGAATCCTAAAGTGGTCAATAGTGGTGGCGTGGGGGCATTTTCAAAACGTTTTCCGCAAATTAGAACACATGTTCCATGAAATGGTCCAATTTAACGCAACAGCGTTAGAGCAGAGGTTGTGAAGATTAAGCTGATGTCAAGCGATTATGTTCAGAGATAATAAAACACAAAAAAATTTATAGAAGAGGATCCATAGCATCGAGTGTTTTAGAACATCGTAATAAACATTCAAAACAATTTCAAAAGAAATAAAATTATTTTGAATGATTATTGCGAGATTTTGAAAACAGTCGATGCCATGGATCAATTCTGTTTTACCAGCCGAGATCCTCGACTGAGAAGTGGTGATGGCACAATGTCATTGTACACTGTGCCGTCACCACATACGGCTCCCTCCTTGCTACAATAAAGGGCTTAATATGGGGCGTGGGTCACTGACGAGGAGGGCGAGATCTGCGAAACACCGATGTATGGCCCTGGCGTACCAACCTCGTTTAGGCTTCAAACATTCTTTTTTATTCTTTTCATATCGTCTTAAATCGTCATCTTTGCCTCATAGTTGATGACTGGTTGAATTAAAGGGTTCCTGAACTATATAAGAAAGTTTCTAGTCTCAAAAAGGTGATACGGCTTGTAGCGTGCCCAGAAAAAACACGTACACCTTTTTATCCTTTATCCATCACACTATCTCAATCACGAAAACCACTGTCCCCGTTGCTAACATCATTTCCTTCCTAATTTTCGTAATCGCCATTGTCTCCAGTTACTAATATTTTGATAAAAAGATCTTTGGATACGAAAGTTATCAGAATCTCCAGACATGCCGAGTTTTACAACGGACGCGATTACCTGCTCGTTCCGCCCCTTTTATGCCAATGGCACTCGGCTGCGGCTTTCAGCAAAATACCCCTACCGATGCTATCAATAAATCCGTCAACTCGGCCACTCTAAATTTGCTCATATACGAAAGTTGTTCGCAAAGTGAGACTTTCTTGAAAATTGTTCCTGGAAAGCAAATTTCTTTCTAAAAGTTCATCTACCCCCCCCCCCCCCTTCCCCCCTATCGCCCCCTCCCCCCTATCGACCCCTCCCCCAATAATAATCATGTGTCATTTTTTCGAAATATGGGGGAGACAAAAACATTATTATTAGTGGATCTACATGGACGAACATATTGCCTCCGAAAGAGGATCCATTTTCAATTCTCGCCTACTCATTTTATCATTCAGTTTTCGATAATTTACAGAGTAGACGTAATTTGTACATCATAAAAGAGAGTCATTAATCTCTGCGCAACGTCGTCATCCCTTATAGGAGTCAAATGATGCAAAAATAGTTGGCACCTTCTAGGTTCAAATCAACATATCCGTACAATAGTGAGCTTCACTAATTCGGTCAAAATTACAAAAATTTTTGCAATTTTTGAAAGAATTCACGAATCTGTGTTCTCAGGGTAGAAGTCTTCTCACTTTATCACGACCAAGTTTGATTCTACGAAAGTCCATGACATTATTTCCTCCACTGTTTTTTGTTAAAAGCTCCTGCTCCGTGAACGATTTAGAATAATTTTGCCCAAAATGGTACGAATATGTTCCGCAATGTATCGTTTGCGTTTGTAATTGCCACTGTTGTGGGAACAGTTAAAAACTTAGAGTTCGTTTCTAAAATTTCTATGTTTCATGTGCTGATATACATAAGTTCGAACTCTATGCTATGAAAACAGTACATACAACTGGTGCGACAGAGTGAGTAAAGTCGCTTCTATGAACTTGTCGAATTCTGAATTCTAATGATACTCTAGTATGTGTCTTATCAAAAAGCTAACTTCTTCAAACGAAGATTAATCTTTAGAAAACACTCAAAACGAAAGGTATGATCAATATTAAATTAATTTAATTATCTGGTTCAAAGGTCTTTGGTCTTGTCAGTGTTTCACACTCTCAATTTTTCAAAATTTCCTTCTTTATCATGCACTTCTCAAAATTTATTCGTTCATCTAACGATGAATTACTTGTTAGCTGATAGTCGATGGGTTCGCTCTCTCTCATCATGACATCGGTTATTCGATTCTCTTCCAATCATTCATTAGTTATCGATTCATCAATTCATCACCCAATCAGTAATTGTTCTCTACTTTTTCAGTCTACTCATGCGTTTCTTAGCGTGGTCGAATTAAGGGTTTATATGAGTCACACATTTAGATTCGACTGATTTTTATATACTCTGTTTAGAGCGTATATAATTTTACATCATATCTTGAGCCTATCATGAGGGTTTATATCCCTGCAAGGGATTGGCTGAAGCGAAAGGCACAGTGCTACTGATGAGTCTGCAATGCCTAGACACGTGTCCCAGCATTGTATAAGTGCCATGAGAGACCTGATGATGTGCTAAAGAAATGTTATCAGCTTATATGTTGGTTTGTATGAATTTTGTAATTACAATTTGTACAGTCGTAATATGTATATAGTATGATAGTTCTTTAGACCTTTGACTTTAAGTGACCAAAGTTCCCGAAGTTCGTTTGTAAAATTAAAATGTTGTTCCACGTTGTTCAAAAAATTTTTATTCGGTTGGCTGGGGACTATATTGTTACATTGGTAAAAAAGGTATCCCTATCACACCGTACTTAGGTGCACTATTCAACTGGATTATTTTCAAAACGTCCCAAAAGGATTCGTGTCAGCTTTTGGGTATTCTGAGAATATAAAGGATTGAGATGATCGGCAGAAGACGAAACTCGAACATGTGGTATCTCCTGCAAGCTGCTCCTCATCCACAACGTCAGAGACTAGCTGGATGAAAGTCCGTCGCTCTGTGGTCGCGCAACCCAGCGTAAATATAAGCCTTGAAACTCAAGGAATGGTTGGCGCTTGTTTTCCTTCGTAGTCCTCTTTAGATGATGACGAGCTGTGACACCAGATAATATAAAACAATCTGATGTAACTAGGGCGAAAATGACTATTCACCAGATACTTAAGGATTGTGTACTACTTATAAATGTAGGAGTACCCCTCTAAAAGTTCCCAAGTTCCTGATGTATTTGTTATGCTGGACACCTTGTATTGTTAGACGGCAAGTGAGCACATACAAGTGCCTTCGTTTTGCGGACTGATTGATGCTATGAGATTCAAGAGGGCTAAACTGTCTCGAGTTTGTCTTCAATGGACTCTTCTCAGTGCCTGGAAGGTTTCTGTTGACTGGAGAAGTAAATATGGGAAGGCATATGACACTTTCCATTTATGTAGCATTATCCAAATTCATTCCAATAGTGTGACGTGACATTACTTCTGAGTTTTGTGCCCGTTCAGTTCTTTTGCTAACAAAAAAAATTGCCTATCCTGCCGCTATTGTACTCCAATGTCATAATTCATTTCAAAGACTTGATGGGTACTCCTGCCACTCACTTATAATTTCTTCTTCACTTTAATTTTTTGAAACAGAAACAATGTGTCTATAACGCGTTATACATTCCGCCCTAGTTATCGTTTAGTCCATTTTTTCTTTCTTTCAGAACACGAAAAAGATCAAGCTGAAATATGGCAAGTACTTCACATACCCACAGAATATACCCGAGACCTAAACTCCAATCCCATTGGGAATAGCTTCGTTAGACACTCTACGCTTCCTTTGAATACTCCCTTCTCTCTCATGTTTAAAACAACGGAAAAGTTTTTGATGTAGAAATTACTATTCTCGCAAAGAAGCTAAAAAACAGCACATGAAGCCTCAAAAAATTATGTTTAGTTTTCAAAAATACTTAAAAGAGCAAAAAAGTGAGTTACAGGAAAAATACGTTAGTGTTGCCCAACCTCGTACTACACCTCAGGCTGATTTTTCACCCGAGCTAGACAAATCTTCCCTCGTTCAAAATTCTGTACGGCCTGTTCCCATAAATAGCTGAAGTATCCATAAGAACGAACGATGAGTGTTCGAAAGGATATGTTTGCCATAGTTAAAAATTAGGTCCCTGGGATTTTTTGGGATTATGTAGGTACCTAGGTGGCCAGATTGCACATCAACTCGATCTTTCCAAGCTCTAACGAAAACGAAATTCATCGAAACGTCAGCCATCTTGAAATAGAAATTCCAATAATAACACCAGATCTACTCTTCCAGCAAAATACTGAGGTTAATAGGAAAGCTCATGTATGAATAACTATACTATGCCCTTTAGTTGGTAACTTACTCATATCTGATCTCTAATACTTTTACTGCCTTTTTTTCGCGTTGTTATGATGTCATAAATTCCTAAGAGAACTGAGTGGTGAGCAAGAACATGGCCTCAGGCGAGAATCGATCCCACGTTTCATCCTATCCGGTGACGCGTGCTTTACCACTACACCACCAAGGCACATTCGCCCAACCACTCATTTTTCCACTCATATCTCTTTGTAATCATACAAAAAAGAGGACGTGGACATAAAGGTAGATAAATAACTGGCCATTCGTAACAACTGTGACAATGGTCTATTATTGGATGATAAGGTGAACCGAATAAGCTTTCTTATGTCTCTGACTTTTCAGTGAACTTTGCCCAGAGTCTCAAGGGCGCAAAGCCTATCACAAACGACTTTTTCATGGTTTTGACAAGAACTTAGCCGCCACTGGTAAGGCTTATCGTCAGATCTCTAATCTTTAGATATTAGCTCATATCTAACACTAAAACGTTTGCATATATGCAAATGTGGCCGAGCAAACGTAGCACATCTGACTCATTACTATGCTAGTTGGCTAATGGGATTACGCTTTGTTGAATTCATAGTTTCCACGATTATTACAAACTCAGTGCTTTCCGCCATTTTGTGTTTGATGCCGTGACTTATCACAACTTTATCATATAGGAAAGAGTAGTAGAAATGAAAATTTATAAAAAAAAAACATAGTAGAGTTGAATATGTTGGTCCATTTGTTTTTAGTTCTGAAGTTGAACATGATTCGAATTCGACGCTTGATGTAAGATATACTGTAACTGGCGCACACACACACACACACACACACACCACACACACACACACACACCACGTATGATACAGACATACATACACATACTCCACACACCAACACACATACACCCATACACACCATACACTTCAGATATTTACAAGTTGATATTCTACCGTTTCCAACATGTATTAAGTTTTGAAGATAAGGCCAACTATAAGGAAATTAAGAAGTTTAGCGTTGATTTCGCCCAGTCGTCTCTTGGTAGGCTTACAAAATTCTAACCAAACTGCGATAACTCACTTCTATGAGTAATTCCAATTTCATCGAGCCTTTACGAGAACGAAAGCTAACACTCAAAATTCCATAATTAGACTGGTGATTTATAGTGTGAGTAGTACGCCTGGTACTTGTTTGATAAGCTCTAGAACTTGATTTAATCCGTCATCACAGTGTTTTTTTTACTGTGCGGATACCAGTACTTCTAGTATCCAAATGGTTTTTTTCGTTTTCTTCTTGAACGGCATAGAATAGTGGTTGAGCGAGTCTCCTAACAATCTTGAGATTAGCCTGGCTGTGGCGTTCCAAAAGGCGTTTTTGTTGAGTGCCGGAGAGAGTTGGGGTGGAGCTTGGCTACACGCGCCGCGACGTGCATCACAACCACTCGGGCATGGCGCCCCAACTTGATAAAAATGAATTGAAAATCAGAGCGGCCCAGATTACTACTCTCATTGAATATTCTACTACTTGCTTGAAGTGAAATTTTGGCTGTCAGTAGTTTATGAGATTAGTCTTTCTTTTAACGGAAATTTCACTATCATCTCGTCTCAACATGTTTTTTCGTCAATGAGAGGTTGGTGCTTTCATGTAGGTTAACTATTTGCTCTAAATTTGTTCATTTATAGAACAAATTTCGCAATAAATCTGAATTTATTCAGCCACTAGTCCAGAAACTTAGCTGTCTTCGTTTTTGATTCTAATGCCCATATAGATTTTAATGCAGCTGGTGTTCCGACGATTCCTTGATTAAATTTGCAAAGCGATACTGTATAAGAACAGCGATAAGACCAGTAAGAGAAGGAAGAGAAAGCGGCTAAAAAGAGGAGTTATACTTCCGAATATCTGGATTTCATTGTAGGAAATGTTTTGAAAAGAACTAGAAACTCTTCTATATCGGCCCTTCGATGGGTCCCATCTGTATAGGTGACCTGATTCGGGAGTACACTCCACTGCGACAAGACGCTATGTGGCTTTCTCTCCACATTAACAGTCTGACTCGAGATAACTGCTATGAGTTCGCAGTTCGTCTGCGGTAGCGTCTGCTAGCTTTCTTGATTCGCAAGTTTGATGATACGCAGATCGATTCTTCCAAAGTGGCAGAGAATCGTACGATTAGTCGACCAACCACCTAAAGACAGTCTAAGAAGTGCAGTTCTCGATCTATGCTCTGATTTATCTTCCAATAAAATCGTAGTCTTATCACAAAGTAAAGCGAAAACACTGTCAAAGTAAAAAGTCTTCTGCGTTATGATAACGAATCACATCTCTTTCTGCTAAAAATTTTATTTTTCCGCTTTTATGACGTGTTTATATATCCAAGAATGCTGAATAACTTGATAACTCCTACATCAGATGGGATTGAACCCGAATTTCACACCCGCACCAGAGGCCCGTGCTACCGCTACGTCAGCTTGTTCTGCTATTACTCTTCTATCACTTTTTCTACGATATAACGCACAAAAACTGTGAACAACCAGCCGTCAACGGGCTCGATTTGGTGACCACAAGTCAGAGTCAGAAAAATCCTTCCTCACTGTTGAATACTAGTGGCTTTAGTTGATGACGGCTTTCTTTTCCTTACCTTAGTTTTTTTCAATCACAACGAATCGTTGTCTAGTAGAAACACTCCTGTTAGTGTACAGAGCCATTCATTCTAAATAAGCTGATTGAAAAGGATATTGATTTGTTTAACTAATTAAATCGCCTCAGATCAGAACTATAGCAAACAAAGAAAAAACCACTTTAAACAAAGAGAATTGCATGAGATGTGGGAAAAAAATCAAGATTATTCGTATTTTCATTCTTGAAAACTAATCCAGCTCACATTTTTGTGTTTATCTCAACATCCTCCTCACTCGATTTGTTGTGTTCCATCTGTCATCCACAATGTTCTTCTGATGCGGGTGTGGGTCGGCTATAACTTGAGCACTTTTTCTTCTTTATGAGCGTCGTTGAATCCTTGTCAGTTTGATTCCCCCTGGGGTCGTGCAATGGCTGAAGTAAGACGTTCATTAGTTTTCGCCAAAGACGGCCACCCAACTTCTGTGGATTTGAGCGAACTTTTCCCAATCAAGTCCGGGATCAATAACCCCGATCCTGAAGGCTTGAGATTTTTTTTTGACCAGAGGCCTGGTCAGCGGCATATCTAATGCTGCGTTCCTCGCGAATGGGAATGGAGCGGAAATGTATGGAAATCGTATAGGAATTGAAGAGCGAAGTCGTTCGTCGCTGCTTTACATGCGTAAATTGATTTGCTTGCTTTCACAGACTGGTTTTTTCAGCTGTTTGTCGTAAATATTTTGGTGCTGTACTTATTTGAGATCGTTTTTACTTTCACGGATAACAATGAGGGTACTGCGGAAGATGCTTGAATGGTTTCTATGGGCTAAAGTGACTATTGCATAAATCTTTACTCTCTTTTTCCTTTTTCGTAAGTGAATGTCGTATAAAGATTTTCATTTTTTTTTCATCTTCTCTTTTCGGTCTTTTTTCGATGCTCCTCATTTTTCTTTTCCTTCGGATACATTCATTTTGCATGCGATGCACTTTGTTTTTGCAATTTGCACTAAGAGTTCGCTGTATATTCGGATGTGAACATAAAAAGAAACAAGAGTTCATGAAAGCTTGAGACTCTTGGAAACCGAATGTCCGCAGTAGTGCTGAAGAAAAGTGCAAACTAATGCACCTTTTCAATTTTTTTGAGATTTTAATGATTAGGCAAGAATCTCATGCAACCCTGGAGCTCCAAGATGACAGTCACCTGTCACCTGTCGTCCCGTTGATCGTCGAGTGACTCGAGTGGATACCAGTAACGCTTCCATTTTTCCCTGTCGCGTGCAAGAGTAGCCCAGTGGGTCCTCCTCGCTCTCGGCATTCGCTGAGCATCATATCTTTCTTCTATCGCTTTCGTGAAAAAATCGGACCAGCGGGGCATGTTCTTCCTTTAGAGCGCTTGACGTCCCGAGGAATCCAGTCGGTGACGGCTCTCGTCCATCAGTTGTTGGAGCGCATCACGTGTCCGGCCCACCTTATTTTTGATATCCTGTCGTGTAGAAGATGACAGTATCAGAGCAATAATGCCATGCCGATAAGCATAGGTAGTTGTTGGTGATGGTGAGCTCGAAGGTGATGCGCCATCTTCTATGTGGATTTTTTCCAAAGTCGGCCGAGGTTTTCGGAAAAGGTGAACGCCTGTATTAATTCATGATCGGAAATACTGAACCACTATCCAGCTTAGAAGTCTCTAGACGAGATGATTTGATCCGTGTCGTAGATCGCGATCGGATTCCACAATTTTCACGAAGAGGAAATCAACTAATAGAGAGGCAAATAAAGTTGCAAGTCTCAAAGAGGATGTCAGTTCGCCTCTTCTTAGATGCTTTCTTTCTTCTCCATTATGATGAATTTGTTATAATATATGTAAATTTCAAATACTGCACTTGTTTTGCTGACTCGAGGTTGGTCTGAGTTGATGTTGCTGTCGTTTGGTGGCTATGGCTGAAGTTCTATTCGAATACAATAAACTCAAATCACATATAGGCATGCGGTGAAGAATAGATTGGTGAAACGGGTCAACCTCTGGATGTCCGCATGAAAGACGGTCTACTTGGTATACGTGAGATCCGACAAAGCATTGCTCTACATTGACAAAGGACACGAAAGCACAGTAGTCATGATTTTGTAGCGAAAGCCACGATCCCGCTGCAGGAGTCAAGAATATCGAAGCGCAAATCTCCTGGAGCGTCCTGGGTAAACGCCATATTTCTAAAATCGAGTCGCAAGGACAAATGCGTCACCATCACGCGAAATATGCAGCTTTTTGCAATGTGTTCTTCTGACATGACTTCAAGCGAAAGAGGGTGATTCAAATGTCCTTCCACGTAATAATTAATGTAATCTTACACTTACCAAACGTTGAGCGGTCTTCGTGGACAAAGTGATGTTTATTGGTGCAACAAATTTTTATTAGTCGTAGGAGTAGTCTAACATCTTATACGAATAGCGTTGCTTTAGAACTTTCTACTTGACTATTTTTTGAGACCTCTCAAATTCAAATTCAATATAATCTGATAGGTTTAGGCTTTTGAGTCAAGCCTCATTACTAGCATATACTTTTCGGTTCAATCTAGCCCTTACAAATGAGCGTATTAGTGCCGAACATGTTACACTGCACGCCAGGTGAAAAGATCGCCTGACATTGCCGTGACAGTCGATTGCTCGACGTCTGTTAAAAAAACGTTACCTGAAATACATTCATGTTCAGGAGAAGACGAAATTGTACTCATCGAACGGCGACAACAAGAACAACAAGTGATACCAACTTCGAGTCAATTGAGCAAAAACACTCCTAATAGATTTGCATTTATCTATGTCGAAGTCCACAGAATGTTCGTCTTTGAATTATTACGATTTTCTGAAAATCGTTCCTAGCAAACTCGAATCGATATTTCCTTTACTTTTTAGATGCTATTGCTGACTATTAGTCGTTCAATTTGCAAAGATGATATTTAACCCACGTACTTATGATATATAAAATAAAATATCAGTTGAATGACGGAATTCAAAAAATGTTTGGCTATCTGGACCAGTTTTGAGATGAAATTTTTCTGAACCTCTTCAATGCCATAGCGACTATCAAGAAGCCGCTAAATTTTGATAGTTTGACAACTTTCATTGAATTTTGCAGTTTGCCGTCTTCTGACGAGATATTCACTACCTAAACACTTCAAAATGAAAGACCTTGGAGTCAGGTTCGATTCCAGTCCGAGCAGATCATTTGTTATGATCGTTCAGCTAAAAGACCAACTACAACCGTGCTTCTTGACCCAACCGGTAGCACCTCTTCTGCAATTGCAGTGTTTGAGGTGCTGACAGATGAAGACAACGCAGCATTACGGCAGAGGTAGTGTGGGTCGTACTGATGACGATTTTCGAATTCCTAGTGCGTCGTCGAAGATCTTTACAGTCATCAACTCTCCTGTCTTTTATTTCTATGAAGAACACATCGAAAGAGGTGTCATTGAGGATGAGATGAGCAGCAGAGGCAAGATGACGATGTGTGCTCGGCTTTGTTTTAATTAGTTTTTCTCGCTGCTGTGTGCGATGCTCGTAAATTTTGGCCACCATGGGCGGCACTATAGTAAATTTGAACTCGAATGAGATACACTCACCACAACATACCCAATCTAAATGAGAAAAGGACGTAAAGGATGAGGAATAAAGCGTTCGGCGATGAACGATCTCTAAGGGATGCGCCACGTATTCCACATTATTAAACGTCATTAGCTTCATATACTATCATATGATATAATACATATTAGGCATGCAATGATTCGCGCGAACCTATCAAAGATTTCTACCACTCTGGATATGTCTCGCAGTGATTTGTCAAACACGAAGGGATGCCAAATTTAGTAGGTGAACCCAGTACGCGCTACTGTGTATACATACACGTTCACATACACACAAACATACAGACATGCATACACACATATACATACATGCATGCACACATACATGAGACGCATGCACGCACAAAGTCCGCAAATCTATGGAAGTAATCACATCGAACTGGCTGAAACCTAGGATACGGACAGCGAAAATGGTAACATCTTATGGAAAACCACAGCATCCTTATGTTAGTTAGAGCAGTATGAGCATATTAAAAGGAAAATGTGCACATGTTTTTCTTTCCAATTAATCTTAGGTAACGGCAGTTGATTCGAGAAGGTCTGAATTACAAATCAGCAATAGCACTCATTTGTTATATTTTTTCTGGAAGTTTATCGAGATCGAAAGATATATTTCGCAGGAGAAAATGATTTATGTGCATGAGTAAATAGCAACGCAGTTAACGAGTAGATATCGAATATGATTTTTATCATGTGCCTTAGCTCAACTGAAGCTTTCCATTCATCACTGAGAGATTATGTTCACTCTGTACATATTCACTGTGACAAATCGGCCAGACAAATTTTCCGTATTTGATCTATTGTGCCGGCCAATCCATGTTGGTCTCAAATGCCGTTCTGCAAAATTCTCAAGAAATAGAGCAGGAGATTGCATCCGACTTGCAAGGGCCAGTGTTTCCCTGTTAATGATCATTGGACACTCAACTATCACAAGATTTTAGATAGCCTAGGCGGTAAACTTTTAGGCTATTACTGAGCTCACACATAAATCAAAAATCTTATTAAGGGACGACGGCTATACAATAGCGGAAGGAAAGGAAGAAGTGCTGAGATCCTTTCGCCAAGTGAACAGTAAATGTAATAAATCTATTTATGTCCTGATGACATAATCATTACGCGTTTTTCATAAGTATTCCCACATTTTCTATCTCCATGGTTTTTCCGCTGTATTATTTTTTACTTTTTCTCATCTATATCGTGTAGTTCCACATCTTTCCAAAATCTTTCTCAAACATTCTTTCCAAAAATTTTTTTCCTTGAGTTATAATCGTTTACTAGGACAAATCGCTAAAAATGGTGGAGTTCTATAATTAAATAAAGCTCACCACGACTTAACGACATTCTCCCCTTTTTGAAAAAATAGAATGTCATGTGTAAGAGACGATGGTCTGATTCCGCGTAGAATTTCGGAATAACAGTGTTATCGGTTAGAAAATCTTTTATTTGCAAAAATGTCCTTTACTTCGTTACGGCATTTCTCATTCGAGTACTGCAATGACCACCGCTGTGAGTAGGCTTTTGGAATTTTCAAGTTACTATAAATGGCTTTGGCCGTCAGTCAGACAAAGTTTTGTATGTCACTAAGCATTATAATATATATATATATATATATATATATATGTATAAAAGGATAAAGCTCTCGGCGTTAATCAATCCCTGAGGGATGCCCCATGCGTTCAACTCCAATTTTTAACTTCGTTTGAGGTGATTGAATGCACATCTGGCCTTTACAATGACTCGCGGTGGCCTCCTGCTGAACCGAGTCAGTGCTGCTTATCCTCCCAGACAAGTCTGAGACCTGTCTGGTACCAATTTACCGACCCCGGAGGGATGGATGGCTTGGTGAGCCATGAGCGCGAGATCGAACCAGTGACCTCGTGTGCGACGCAGAGCACCTCTAACCACTGCGCCACATGCGCTCATGTGTATATATATATATGTATATATATATATATAACGTGTATACACATATTTGTAATATATTACCACTACTAAAAAGCTATTAAAGATGAAGAATTTTGATTAACTTAGTGAAAAACTGCAATAACAATCACGTATTTATTGCATACCATCTCTAACAACTTCGATTGCCATTCATAGAGACTTTTCTACCAAACACTCTCTACCCACCCACCTAGGTGGATATAGATTACAGGCATAGCAGTGAAAACTTTGGGTGGTAGTTAAAATTCTCGAGCACGAATCAAAAAAAAAAGCTTTAGCTTGATAAACCCTTGAGGTTTCTGGTTAAATTTCAAGAACCTCAGGAATGAACGATATAAGAGTGTCTAAACATAGCAGACCATAGCGCATCTAATCTCAGGTTGATTTTACAGTCTAGGTATTAGCTAACACCTTTGTCCCAATTTATCTTCTGACGTGTGGGAGAGTTCAAGCGTCATCCCACAGAAAGAATATACGTAGCTTACACATAAATACATGCTTAGGGGTTTTTCTTGGAGTAACGTCAACAATTACGATAGATGTTCATTTATAGTAGAACTCGCATACTCATAAGAATAACGCCACATAGATATGTTGAGGATCTGAGAAAGACAAAGCTCAGAAACGTCGCTTTGACGAAAACATATCAACACCGTGTAAGCATTGAATGGATAAGAGTTTTTAGATAGTTTATTACTCTAATGTGACTCAATTGAATTCCTTTCTTAGATCGCTTATAGCTGTAGTGTGATGTTATAATTATACTCATTGTTGTGGAGTAATATGCAAAACTTTTGCGTTGGCTGTGACACAACCCGTATTTCACTCTATTCGAATGCGCGTGCTCAACGGTTGGTTGCTCACAGATAGATGCGTTGTAGCGTAGAAAGAGTGGTGTCAAAACAAGCGACAATAGTGCAGCGGTTTGAGCACCCTTCCCAATAGGGTGAAAGGTGGATTCGAGTCCCACCTGATGCAAAAGTTCTGCACATCACACTACATCAATGAGTTTTGCTTGATTTGTCAGTATGTTGACAGATACGGCGCCATACATGGTAATATTACCAAGCGATCTTGAGAACACCTCATTCCGTCCGAGTAAGGATTTGTAGTACATGGGAATTCATCAACGTGGCTATTGGCTGCATTATCTGTCTATTCAACTTGTTAATATCCTACAAATCATCATTTTTTTAAAGCATACATGTCTTTTTCAAAAAACATAGCCGGAGTTTCGGTGATTTTGCCTTCCTCGAAATTTAGACGTTCTATACAACACCACATAAAATTGTTATCATTCCGAATTACTAATTTGTTAGATCAAAAAAAAAAAATGAATATCCACGTCGAGTGTGGGCAGTTGAGTTGAATCATCAGTTCTGAAAAAGACGAAAGAGTTGAAACGTTAACCGAGTAAATATTGTAATCAACCTCGTATATTAGTTAATTCATGAAAGAGTAGTCTGTTATTTTACTTTTTTATTGCCTGCAGGAAACAAATTCATATATGGCGCGAATCGCTTTTTTTCCTGCGGTTTGTTGTTTTTTACGAATCTGAGTGTGCGTTCGTTACTACTTTCTTATTTCATCTTCCTCAAAAACTTATTCGAATACTAGCCGTGTTAACATTCGTTGAAATTTTGGTAGAGCTCTATTAGAGCATTCCCTGCTTTCGTGACAAGGCGACAGTCCGAATATTTACATTAACAACTAGTTTTTGCAAAGTGCGACTATCTGTTAACCCCGGAATTTTTGAGTAATTCACAGCTTTTTCTACATGAGCCAAACACGAGGTTGCTATAATACAATCTAATCTGACAACTGATGTTTCGGCTGTTTCGTCTTCCTTAGGGCCTGAAAAGATTAGACATCTCTACCATTCCAACAGAAAAAATCAATATAAGTACATTTCAATTTTATCGAAAGTATAACAGCTTTTCACACATTCACTGCTTCTCATGAGCGTTCCAATGAGGTGCCCAAGTGCAACCGCGCAGAGTTCATATGACCTTCGAATTCACCTCTCACATCAAAACAAGCTTTACATACTATGCCAAATAACGCGTGTAAAGTAAAGTGGCACTCTATTCTATGTTCCGTGTTTGGACTGATGGAGTTTATCCAGAATGCTTCCGAAATATTGCGTGCTGAGATTTTATATTCCTGTGCGAGAATGGTTATTTCTACTTCAAAATCCTCTCCGTTATTTGCCTGTGTTCTATGCGAGCTTAGTAACATGCTTAATTTAGCTTTCAATCTTACCGACTAGATGCTTACACGGACACGGAGTGGCCTAACCGTTTCGCTGATGTACCAAACGTTGCACGTTTCACAAGAGATTTGGTAAATTATACCTGTATATTTGAAATCACCGTTTTTCTAACGGTTAGAGCATATAGCAGTCTTGCGATGTGCATAGACGGTCGTATATGTGGATGCGAAGTAGCTGGCGCCTCACAGTACTCGGTGATACTTCAATCATTGTTAGAGAATTCGCTAAGCCACCCCTCCCAAAGCGTTCTGTAGCTACACCTAGCTCGCTTGAAAATTGGATACGATAAGCGAGACAATGCCTGCGCTAGAGTATAGTTCCCTAGCACATTACGTCCTCTAAACTCTCCTGAGGAGCTAAGGCCATTGGGAATAGCTATTTGCCGAACTAATCTCAGGTATCCTACCCTAAGCTGTCTTCCTCTACAATACCATCTACTGTTGAAGGTTAAAAGCGGTCTGCTGAAAGTTGTATCGCACTTGATGCAATCGAAATCTAGGTTTGATGGTTTTTCTGCTGAAGTGATGGAGTTGTTTGGTTGACTGGGTTGTAAACAACTTGATCTTTCCAAGGCTCTATATAAGATGAAACCACTGGAACGTCAGCTGCCAGAATCAGATGTATTATATTAACACTGGGTGCTTCTGTCTATGGCGTGAGGAGGCGGAATGACCGGTGAATGACCACAAAATTACAGGATACTCAATATTCCTAATGTTTTGACTGCATTTTTCGCAGTGGCAGTACGATGTTTTCAATACCCCTAAGAGAACTGAGTGGTAGCCCATGGCAGGGTCTCAGGCGGGAATCGAACCCTATTTCATCCTACCTGGGGACGCGTGCTCCACTACTACACCGCCGAATCACATTTGCTTTACCACTCATTCTACAACGTCTCAATGTTGTCTATCAGCCACCAACCTTTAACATGATTGGTCGGGTATGCAATTTCGCTTTTTTTCGCTTAATTCTCTTGGATGTCTTGGAAACATCGTACCACTGCGAAAAATGCAGTCAGTGGGTTTATGAAGCGGTGTAGTAGTGGAGCGCGCATCCCCGGGTAGGATGAAACCGGGTTTGATTCTCGCCTGAGGTGTGTCGTTGGTCACCACTCAATCCCCTTAGGTATATCGGAATCACGGAATAAGCGGGATGTTGTTGGAACCGGATCTATCGATCACGCAAACGACACGACAAGAGGATTGTTCTTTTACCTTGCACGTACAATGCAAGAACACTCTCCACTGATGCCGATCTTCAGGCATTTCTTGAAGCAGCAAGTCACATGAAAATTTTATGTGATTGCCGTACAAGAAACGAAGACTAGGAACACCCGACATACGTCAACTGAACAACGGCACACTTGTGATCCGCAAAAAAACCATCACTGAATGTCGAAGGCGAAGGCCTTGACTTAAACCCGTCCATCACCCACCTCTCGCACAAAATCTTTCCCCTCGCCAAACCATCCTTCGACTTGGGAAATTTGGTTTAGGAGAGAGAAACGAAAATGGAAACCGTCCCGCTGGATTCCTATGTGCGGCACGTCCCTTCAAGGGAATTTACTTTTTGAAAAGAAGAAACACCGTCGTTGTACAAGGAAGTCATCTAACGGCACGACGCATGCGGAAGTCGACCATATATTTACAGACAGAAGATGGTACCTGCTCGACACAACCGTAGTACCATCATTGTGTACTGGGTGCTATCACCGCCTTCTTCGCGCGAAGATACGATTCAATCGTAGGCCGGGAAAGAATCCATGTCATAGATCAAGAAGAAGTCGTCTAACCGTTTACGACGAGAACATTCTAGACGAAATCCTGTCCAACCATGCCTGGCAGATTAAGGATGGTCCGACCGAAGACTACGAGCTGCTTGCCGAAGGACTAAAAAAGTGCTCCGACTTGGCTTTAATTGCTCATTCAGAAGAGCCGATCGCATCTCCACCACCACGAAGGAGTTGCTCAAAAAGCGAAGAAAACTGAAGCTTGATTCTAATGCAACACATTCAGTTCGGTTGATATCGAATACCAGCTGCTGAAGAGCTTGCAGGAGGATCTACATGGGTTTCGACAGAAGAAGTTGTTAAAAGAAGCACAAGAAAAATCTAGTCTGAAGAAGTGCCGTTAGAATCTGTGTGTTTGAAGTCTTTTGCTCTCAGCGGTGATGATGCAATATGGGATCTTTCCGCCATGGTATGGAATTGATAACGAAGAAAATCTACATCAGTCTTTTCCAATCACCATCCCCGTCTCGGACCCCGTAATCCCCACTGGAGAAAAACCGCCTGGGATTCTGCCCTCTAAAATCCGAGGCGATAGAGAGCATGAAAAAAGGCACGGTTCCAAATCCTGATAACATCTCTTCGATGTGCTGCGAATCGGAGGCCATAACTTGCATTTACTTCTCGAGGCACATATAACATCTTACCTTTGGAAGGAAAAAAATTTGAGATAATGGAGTGGATAATGAAGTTGCTTGATTGGGACGAGAAGGACATACGCATCGATGCAAAATTCCTTTCGAACCTTAGCTTCACGGATGACATTGTCTTCTTCTCGAAAAGCACTAGTGAATCAGAGACGATGCTTTAGGAACTTAGCAAAGCAGGGAAGAAGATCGGACTGCGCATAAATCGCATGACGACACAGTTCATGAAAAACCAATGGTGCAATAACGAACATATCACACTGGATGGATCTTAGATTACGGAGGCGTCCACGTACGTTTGCCTTGGTCACGTTCACTGGATACGGAAAAACACGAGAACTTGATAGAAGAAATAAAGCAACGTGGGCCGCATTTGAGCCTTTCAAAGAAGACACTGGCCAAATAACGGACTCTAAATTATGCTCTAAGCTTCCGATTTAACAGTCCTCCAAGCGCTGTGCTATGCAGCAAAAACGCTGGCCGATATTCGACCACGTTAAGACTTGCGAAAACTCACAGAGCTCTTGAACGATGTTTTCAGAGATCAATGGGCACTCAAATACTACGGCAGCTAGATTGCAGCCGTTCATGTGCCATCTGTGTCTAGCGTAAGAGTGCTCTAATGGTAAAGACGGTGAGTGCATGGGTACTGGTATAGTTTATGCAATCTCTTGCAAAATGTGTAGCGTCAAGTACATCTGCGAAGCGGGAAGACCACTTGAAACCGTGTAAAAAAACACCTAATCGGCAATGCAGATGAGCTAAACAAAATGTTTCATTAGGCTCGCATGAAATACACAAATATCAAAGGGAAGATTTTGCAGAAGTCACATCCTCGCACAGATCTATAAAGTCTCAATGCCTAGAATTTTGGTAGCATTCTGAATAACTCCATCACTCTAAACATAAACCGCAAGGATGATTACCTTGTGATTTCACGTGATATAACGCATTGTATGAAATTATTTCGATGAGGCAGTGAGGGAGGCGCATGTACAGTCCATGTGATCTCTGCACGGTTGGTGTCCACATTGAAACCCAATAAATGACTTTCAATAAAACGGCCAGTTTGTTGCAAAGCGTTCTGCGAATTATGTAATTGAAATATAGGTTTGTTTATTTTTTCTGCTGGGTAATGGAGTGCCGCATGACTGGAATGTGAGCAGAGCGCTCTTTTTAGGCTCTGAACAATGCAAAATTGCCGAAGCGTCAGCTGATCAACTAAACTATATCATAACAACCTCCTACTTGGTTCAAAAAGAGCAATTTGTAAATTTTGCACTTTTTTGATGAGATTTTTTGATAAAAACTCTTCATTTCATTTTTCATTCATTCTGAAGTTAGAATGTGTTCTACTGGTAGATTGCAAGTTAATATGTCAATAAATTCATTATGAGTCCTCGTTGCTCTGAAGAAAGTGATGCCGCTGAAATGTTCAGCAATCCTTATCGTGACTACATTATATTAAATAATTGTACGTTCGTGAAATGAGTTGTGACGTTTGGCATTTTTATTGACTTAAATTATAGAGCTTATTTTCTGATGGTATATCTATTTCTCCTCTCAAAGGTTTGCAAGCTCAATGTTGCTGGGAGGTGCTCCTGGTTGACGATCTGCGATTTACAGTGGGAGTTCATCCGACAAATAAGCCTTCCATGCTCAGAAGAAGTCCGACATCTTCAGTCAGAAAGCTTGGATAAGGGTAAACAATAAATTATTAGTTACGACCGCTTTGATGTCAGCTAATAGCAACGATAATACCTCCTCGTAATTCCCACTGCCTGGCAACTCTCTGATGTGCTGGCGACCCAAAAAAAAGCTTCGGCTAGGCAAATCCCGGGACTCCTGATTCCGCCTCAGTGCACCACACACTAGATACTTTATTCTATGACGTCAAGCTGTAAGACGACCAGTGAGAAGCGAGACATTTCTGGATCCATTGGGGCTCCCTTGGAAGCAAAACGTTCACGTCTACAACATGCCATAGGGACTGCCTTTTCCTTAGCTTTTAAGACACCAAAACAGTCGCTCAGACGTCGACTATACGCTTTTTGAGATTATTGGTGATATCAAATTCTATGTGATCGCCGTAAAAGAAACGAAAAGCCAGAAACCAGTCAGACGATGGAGTTCTCGACAATCGTGGGGGGGGGGGGAGGTTTCATCACGAAATATGAAGCATCTGATTCGTCTTACATCCACATATATGTCATCTAATTAGTTCGTGCAGATCCTATCACTGCTTCTGGTTATTGCTCATCTTCACCTTTCATGTCAAAGGAAAGTTAGTATCTTCCGCAGCAACTCACCAAGCAACTCACAACTGATAAAAAAGAACTGGTTTGCCCTAAAAAAGTTTGAAGAAACTCTTCCGCAAAAAAAAAATCCTGCTTCCAAAGTGTTGTTGGAGACTCCAATGACAGATTAAGACCGGCCAGTAATAACGAATGCAAAACACGAATTCAATAGGAGAACGAAACGAGAGCGAAAACCGTCTGATAAGATTTCTCTCCACACCACATCTCTTTCATGGAAATTCAATTGAAACGAAAAACAATGGACGTAAGAGTCTGCGAAAATGTTTGGAAATTTTACCGGGCGCGTGACGTCAAAACCACGCGCACAAAATGGTGGTGTCGCCCACTTCATCAGTGGCCCACCCCACGTTGAACCCTACTTTATAGCAGGGAAGGATAGACCTTCTAACATGGTGATAATACATGATAATGTGTAATCACCATTTTCTTTGGTTGATGGATTACGGTTGGTAGTGAACATGTAGAAATTCATACCATCGACTGTTTTTCAAACCTCGCTGTGAACTTGACGTAGTAACCTCGATGAGGCTTCAAACACTTTTATCAGATTAATTAGGTGTTTGAAGCGAGATTAAAAAACACCCGACGAGATGGCGTGAGAGTCTTCAAGCGGCACCATTTACGTGGAGGTCTATAATATTTTTACATGCACAAAATGACATTTTGACACCTCAGTTCTACTTCGATTAGCTGGAATCATCGCCTTTTATATGCGAAACTCAATTCAGCCTTAAGCTAAAAAAATTGCTGTCACTGTTCGAGTGAAAGCAAATCAAGTCGTGTACGTGTACGACTCAATAAAATCCTCTCCTTATATGACTGGCAGATAAAGGGAGACCTAACCGAATACCACAAGCTGCTTTTTCATACACTTAAAACTTGTGCCGAACAGGCATCAGTTCCTTAAGCAAAAGTTCAGTTGCACCTTCGTTACTACAAAGGAAATGCAAAAAAAAAAAAGAAGAGAACTGGAGCTCAATCTCGCTGAAACACACGCATTGCAAGCTGGTAATAAATGCTAGCTGAAGAAGACTTCGCAGGAAAATCTACCATGGTACGGCAAACGGTATTGAAACATCTCTAAAACGATCCAATAGAAGAAATATCGTCGTGGTCTTTGCAACTATTATGTTGCGTAGCCTTCTTTGGTGAACGAAGATGAGATCACGTCGAGCCTGCCATGAATTTTTTTTATCAAATCCTCCCCCGAAAAACTCTCCATCAATATTTTTCGCTTCACAACTCCTGTCTTGGACCACGACATTCCCTATGGAGAAAAATCTCTTGGGTTCTACTCAGTAAGTGTTGATGAAGTAAAATGCATGGCACGTCCCTCAAGGATTGATCAACTTTAAGAGGTTTGTCCTTTTTGTTTTTTATATCCGCTTCAGTATCCTCTGGTCCATCTTGAAAATACAAGCCACTGATAAGCTCAACGAGTAGCAAGAATTATGAAAGTCAATTATTGGAGGTAACGTTCTCGAAAGTCTCCTCGATTATGATAAAGATTTTCTCGAAAAGTGGAACTCGCTCCTGGCCTTCTTCTCAGCGTGAAAAAGATAGGGCTGCTTTTTATTAATAATTTTATGCACCGCTGACGCTCTTACTAATGGCTAGTTATTTCATTCCAGTCTGGATCTTGTGCGTTTCTTCCTTGCTGAAAATTGCGATCGTGTAAACACCGCGAACTGGCCGCTTTTTTGCTCTTTTTCTTCTTGGGCTCTTCAAGAAAAAAAAAGATTTTAGTTGCTTATAGAATCATTAAAGGGGTAACCTGCCACGACACTGCTCTTAGTATGACTGACTGATGATGAGGTTTTGCTTGCCTCTATGAAATGCGCTGATGAAATAGTTATGGTATTTAGATCAATAGCAAGGCTCAATTATCAATTATACAAATCATATAGGAATTAGGAAGCGATATTTTCAAATTTCATTTCATAAACATACTTGCACCTTTGAGGGCAAGAGGTCATTTACAACAGAAATAAACCGTCATTATCTAGAGTCTTCGATTACATCAGTTTTCCTCAATAACGAAACGCTTATAGTTTCACCGCTTCCATTAGCATTTTTCCAGATTTTTTTGTAAGACTTCGTATATCGGCTATTTTTGTTTACAGCGTAGCAAAAAATAGTGTGCTATAATATCGTCTTGTAGACAAACACATCTCCATCGGCTGCTATTGGAATCTGGAATGGTCTTGCAATTACTAGGTTAAGAAAGCACTTCCTTAACACCCGCGAAAAATTCAAATTTTATGCTTGTTTCACAGCAGTATCAGTTATTGTAAATTTATGGGAATATCTCAGGAATATACCCTAAATAGAAATAGTATCCAACATTGATTCGTCGAAAGCGCGCGTGTCTCAGCAAGACGATGTCAAGCCTCACACCGCAAAGGAGAGTAAGGAAAAGTTTGATGAATTGAAGGGAGTCGAGGTCTTGCCGCACCCAGTCCACAACCCTGATGCTGCGCCGTCTGGATATAGTCTTTCCGCTCAATAAATAGTTCCTGCATGGACGCTGATTCGAGAAATTTGATCAAGTTGGAAAAGGCATGTCAAGAGTTTTTTGATTCATAGCTCAAGGAATGGCGGTCTCGAGCATATCCGGAATCTTGCAGATCGTTGGCATAAGATCGTAGATAATGATGGTCTCTATTTGAAAAACGATTACTGTTGTTTCAAACTTTGAATTTTTAGTCAAGAAACTTTATCCTAATTTAATGTGCTGAGTCTAGTTCGGTGTTTTTATGCTTATGTAATATCTACGAATTATCATAACACTGTATTGAAATCATAGTCAATTTCAGTTGCATTATCGGTCAATAAATTTTTGAAGGCAACGTTTTATACACAGTTTTCAAGCTCCCAGGCAGTCGCTTTTGCTATCAGCTCTCCTATTTTGATCTATTTTTGGTTAGCTATAGAATGAATATGCATACTGCGATCAAACACCCCCGCAGGTCGTAAAACTGAACTTGGGTGGTACACCACCACCCAGCCGATACAGTCCGCCAAGTGGTATGCTACCCACTAATCTCGGAATGGGTTAATGGTTGTGCTGTTTCCGTGTAACATCTAAAAACTTGCTTACTATTCACTTATTCGCTTTATATTACTTTTTTTCAACATTTTTTGAAGAATGTTTCCAGCACAGTGTGATTTCTCTGCTTCTAATGTTTTGACTTTGCCCGGTCTTTCTTTCATCATTGAAACTGGGCCATGAAAGTACTTCCAGCGACGCGATGTAGAGATGGTTTAGAAAGTTTCATAGTAAGAAGTGGTAGAGAATCTCAAACGGCGCTTGTTGAATGGGTGATGACCTTGAAATGGCAAATATCAATGCCACAAATGGAAAAATCACTCCATGGAGAACCTGTTGTTATGAACACACTGCTCTGCTACATGGTAAGAGCCATTCTATTGGGATATATACGACAGGAAAATGGATTTTATACACTAACTGATGGCTTCCGGAGCAGTTAGTGCAGTGCTGGACAGAAATTTCCTTAGAAAAAGTGATTGTGAGTGCACGTTAGTCATCAGCGGAATTAACTAGGTATGAGTGATATTCTTAAAACTTAACGCTTTCCTTGCAATCTCTAGAAACATGGGCCGTGTAGTCTACTTAATTTGTAAATCATAGTGGTGGCTGGATGCATAGTTGAAATATATGAAGATTTACAATGGCCTATAGCCACACATATTCTATTACTGGCCTCCAGGCAAGTGCAAGCACCTAGTACACGCCACAAATAGACTCAAGGCTTGCTTAGCTCTGGCGTGAGATCAAATTAATGATTCCGTGAATTGCAATTCTGAACACTGCGCTGCATTCGTATTGTCACAGAATGCGGCTTATCAATCCAGAAATAGTTAACGAAAACAATCTTTCCACGGCTACACGGCTAGACGCTGCCCAAATCTGGAAGTAATTGAGCTGAGACGATCTCACATCGCTTCCACCCGCACCCACACAACTCCTTGATCCCTCTCTCTTCGTGAAAATATGGGTACTTTAGCATATTCAAAATGCTGTTGTTGCAAACGCTGTTGAAATGCCTAATTCTAGTCGATTTTTAACTTTGATAATTTTACTACGTACGTTAAACAAAGTGTTCTATGAGATTCCATCAACTTGCTTCCGACGTCTTCTCTTGATTTGCGCTCCTTTTCTCTTGAAGAAAAGTGCTCAACTAAGAATTCAACACCTTTCTCCATTCATAATTCTCACTTTTGGCAAACGCGCAGTCGAAAGGTCGATGCTAGGAGTATCCCGTATCTCGCAAATGAGAGAGAGGATCCGAAGTTCCGACCTACGTCAACGATCGAAAATCAGAGACGCCGTTCTACACGCCAGGATATCGAAAATAAGGTGGGCCGGACACGTGATGCGCTTCAACGACAACCGGTGGACGAGAGCCGTTACCGACTGGCATTCCTCGGGACGTCAAGCGCTCTAAAGGAAAAAGGAAGACCATTGACCCGTAGGTCCGAATTTTTAGGAAAGCAATAGAAGAAAGATATGATGCTCAGCGAATCCCTAGAGCGAGGAGGACCCACTGGGCTACTCTTGCACGCGATAGGGAAAAATGAAGAGTTGCTGGTACCCGCTCGAGTCACTCGACGATCAACGGGACGACAGGTGACAGGTGAGGTGATACCGGACCACATGACATGTTGGCTCAAATCATAATGAAGGGATCTAATGAAATTCGAGCGTGGTCTCAAGAAAACTTTCAAAATAAAGGTATGATATTATGATAATGCCCAAAGAGCAATCGAGTTTGAAACACCGTAAGTTCGGTGATATTTTCACTTGACATGCAGTGTAAATCGTTCCTCATCGTTACATCTCTGTAAGGAGAGCGGGCTACCGAGAGGGATTGGCTAGTAAAAAGAATGGAAGACGACGGGTTCTGCTCGACTGACGAAACTGTAAGGTGGAGACACGTGTATCGGGCTACTAAATAGCCCTTACATCGACCTCATGACATGTTGGCTCAAATAATAATGAGGGATCTATTGAAATCTGAGCGTGGCCTTAAGAAAACACTCAAAATGGAAGAAATCATATTGTTTTTCATCATCGCAGTCGATTTTTCCTCCTTTATTCTTTCGGTTATTCGCGGCATATCTGTCTACATTTTCTTTTTCCCTTTTTTTCTCATTCTTTCAAATCGCAGTTCCCTTAACACTGCTGTGCTTTTTATCGTCACATTATCCTCACACTATTTTTCTACTGTATCTCTTTGTTCCTCCTATGTTTTTTACCAAAGATCCCGTGCCTTGTTCCCGTGTGAGATTCGCACAGTTAGGCGTTATTCGTCATTTCTGGCATTATCCGTGTTTCTACTACTCAGCTTTCCACATTACAGAGAGAATTCAACGTTATCGACGCTGTTGGTCACACAGTGAAAAGGCTTCATCGAAGCGAAACTCAACCGCTAATCCACTCCCACTAAACATATCCACACTACCGACACGACTCGGAAAGTACGCGAAAAACGTTTGTCAAATGAAAAGGAATTCTTGTGGTCATTCTGGAGTTTTCTAAAGTTATTATGCGACTAGTCAGGTTTAATACGTCATTGGTCTGATTCAAATAGAATGCTCTATTCCGGCCCCAATTTCATTGGGTTTTATAACAAAATTGGAAATCAATCATACCAAGCAGTATAGAAATTTTCAGCATCTGGATAGTATCACTCTTTCGATATGAAGCTTATTTCCGTTTTTACCTTACACTGGCAATCATTCGATAGATTAAATATCGACTAGTTTGCGACATCATCGATTTGTGAAAATACCTTGTTAGTGCGCTGTAGCAGCAAGGATAAGGTAACATTTCACTTCAGTGCTCAATTTTTGTTCAACTAGGGTTTGAGAATGGCTTTTTAAAAGGGTTTCAGCACTTATTCGATAGCTTGAAAAACGATGGTTGTGAGGCTGAGACTGGAATTTGGAAAGTTTTTATACACCGAAAGAAAATATTACGTTTCGCAATAAAAAATGTACGCACTAGAAGTATATAAAAGTGTAGGAAATCTTGATGTATCGGAAAATCAAAAATGGATCCTAAAGTTTTCTGAGACTGAGAAATAATCTTTAAGCAAATAACGAAATTTGCGCGCCTCTCAAATCGCGCTGCGTCTAGTGTTTCAAAGTCATGTCGAAAGGGTGCGATTTCGTAAATTATTTGGAAATCTTTTCTCATGGAAAAACTTATAGGTTTCTAGTATTAGGACTACAGAAGAGACTTTGTTCTATGGTTCTATAAGTGCGAGATTTTATTGAAATTTCACAATGTCGTGTATGCCTCCCAAATGGCTTACCGCCTCAACATGGCTGGGAGTCGCTATAAAAAGGAGAGTACTAGTCGTAAGGTGGTAATCTAGCTCTGCTCCACAAGGGCCGGTAGTGCTCTGATGTGGTGACGAATTGAGAATGCCCCGACTAGTCTTACCTTGAAGCTCCAAAGAAAAGTCATCTAAACCAGCACATGAAAATGTCCTGGAGTCGAACAATTCGTCAAGGACGCCCAGCTATCCAAGTAAGTAAGTAATGTCATTATGCAGTTATAAAAAAACAGCTGTGAAGTTACCCTACAGGTTATCTACTTTAGGCGTGAAACGTGATGTTCTTTTTGCTTTTCCAGCACTCTATGTAGACCTATTCACAAAACTATTTTAGCATCAAAATCGTAGAAGTTTGAGGTATCGAAAGACAACCAAAAATCCACCAAAAAGCCATTCACAGATTCTAGCCGAGCAAGCAAAGCAAACTGAAAGTGGAGCATAATTATATTTTCGCACGCAGTTGAGAAGGTTTTCCAGAAAGCAAACACATCATTGAAATTGGCGGTATTTGAGCTTCAAAGTTTGAAGAACAAGTTTTTCCAGCGAGAGAGGCCTCTGGAAAATCGTGTATTCAAATGAATACACGCCGCCCCAAAACGGTTGATAACAACTTTACCTTTTCTCATGTTGTATCGACTTATTAGTAATATTTTTTTTTGCTCTTTAGACAGAAAGTCGGTTGTGTTTCGCGTGGCTGCCGCGCGACTAGCGTCGTCACGCGAATGCACCTAAGAACTCCATGGACCAACAACTCCGAGAGATCGAAGGATTGTTGGAATCGAGTACGCATCCAAAATCTGACGACGCAACCACACGAATTAAGAAGGTGCGTCGATCACATACAGATAGTCTGTTGGCTTATCAAAGCTTAGCGCATTGTGGGATGTGTCACGTGAGTATTAAGGTATAATAAGCACGACACTTCCGTCCCGTGAGAACAATCAACGTCTGCTATTTTTCGCTGACTGCAGAAGTGTTGGAACTATCGCTTCCATGAAAGAGTCCACCACCATCATGCATGTTTATCGAAATGGTTTTTCTAGAAGCTTTCACTTGATTGGGTGACCTGTATGACTCGCGTTTAACACCACATGGGGCGAATAATATTCCCGCCAATATTCTACGTTAATTTGGCAGAATTTTCTCTTGATGAAATTTTGGGAAACCAACGTTGACCGATGCTAGCTCATAAGCTGAGTGAAGTTTACCACCAGCCCTTGTCTGGCTGTCTTGTATAACGTTCGCGATCTGGCTTTATGTAGCGCCAACTCAATGGTTAGATTGAAAGTAATTGCGGTTTATGCATTTTCGAAGTTTACCGTTTGGCACTGCAATATATCAATAACCGAAATTCCTGCGAATCCTGAAATCTGAAACGTTATCACTTTTGCATTGATCTGCTCTGCTCAAAGGAATAGAAATCTTTAGAGAAAATTCGGTCTACATCAAGTGATTTTTTCATCACAACATCCTGGAAAAAATGCTGTTCATTTTCAGTACGTAAAACTTGTACTGCCACATGTGGCTCTTGTTGCCGTTGTATGTTTATATGCTGTAATTGGTGCTTACATCTTTTACCGACTCGAATCACCAAACGAAGATCGGGTAGGTTTTCTCTTTTTCTTCCTAACTTGATCTTTATTACTGCGTTAGGATAACTTACTGACAAGGATCAGCTCGCCAACACTTTCAAGATATCTAGGGATGCTGAGTAATATGCAAAATTGGAAGTTCAAGTGGGAGTTAAACCGGAGTCTCACCCATACCGAAGGCGCATGTCACTGCACCTCCGAAATCCTTGCTCTTCTATGGCTCTCTCTGCGATATTAGGCATCAAGTTTTATATATCACTCAGCATTTCTTGAATATTTATGTATATATGATATACATATATATATATATATATATATGTTGTTCGTATCATCATTCATAGTATTGCTAGAAAGTCAACAGAGTGAAAAATTCTGGTAGATCGTACTTCCAAAATGATCGGTTTGCATTTTTGTTTATTGATTGATTGGATAACAGTGCTTTGATTTCTATACACGTCATGATTTCCGTTTGCCACGATGAAATTTCAAGTCATGCTTCTTTTTACTACGCTCTTCCCAGAACATCTAGCACTCGATTCGTTTCATTGCTTGCTTGAGGATTTCATCTTCTTCACAATGTCTTAGAACACTGGTCGAGCACGTCTACTTGCAATCTTGAGGATAGCCAGGACGGCGCATTCCGTAGGGAGTTCGTGATTGATTGCCGGAGAGTGTTGCGAGGGTGTGAGATCAATTCCACGCAGAGCCGCGCCGAGGATCAGAAACCTCTCGACCACAGTGCCCCGTTAGACTCAATGGTTCCTCTCCCTTATCAGGGCCCAACAATTGCTCTATGAGGACAACGACATTTTCCTATTTTTCTTCAGACTTTCACTTATAATTCGATAGTTGAAGTTCTTAAATTTCAAAAGTACAGTTATTTTTTGTAAAATACTCCTTGAAGTGCTGTAGCAGCGAAAATAAAATTGAGTTTCACACTCGGAGTCTTGAAGAGCTTTGCTTGCACGGCTAGGGTTTGTAAGTTTTAATCCCATTCAAAGTAATCTTAGGATAGCACAATTTCAGCGATTCTAGAACGAATTGCTTTTGGAAAGACTTTTATAGAGCGCTGTAAGAGCATAAGAAGATCAAGTTGTACACTCGGAGTCAACGCTTTTCGGTAAAGGTTGATCGATCACGCAGCGCAATTCACATGTGACGCATTCTTATTTTTCAATTTAGAGTCATTTCTTTGCTTTGGCAAAGACCTAAGATAGAACGTATAATTCTGATGCTCCAGATTTCCAGTGTTCTACACGTTCATCTGGCTTTTATGCATAGTCTTAAGCTATTAGCTATGGGCTCAGCAGGGGTTTGCTAATCTATGTAATAATAAAGTGATTTGCATAAGCCAACAGAATGATAGAATAAAGCTTATTCTACAAATTCAACACAAAAAAACCTAAAATTATTCACGGGAAGTGAGAAAGGTTTTGAATAAACAATGAAAATGCTCCCGACAACATGCACCGCGTGCGAAACCCAGTTTTATATTTGCTATTCAGCGCACTAAGAAGGTTTTTCAGAACCACGTTTACTTTTGAGTTGACTAAAATTCGAGCTTTCGTATAATCACTAAAATCTTGCTCGAAAATCGTTGTCCAGGAAAAGAGACTTCTACAAAAAATGGATCACAATAACGCAAAAGAATCAAGTTTATCATCCGTCAAGAAATTGTCGATTTCGTTTTGCCGATTTCTCAGTCGAATAAAAAATTGGAGAGATAATTTATTCATATAAGAGATATCTAATTTACCAACTGAACAAAGGTAAATAAGATAAAGTAATCGGTGGTCAACCACTATCTGAGGAAAAACCATAATAAAATGAAAACGACATGAGAAACTTTTATGACAAGAATGATCTTAGGCGTTGTTTCGAGTTTGTGTTTCCGCCTCAGTGTTATCGATTGAATGCATTATCGCTAATCAAATTATTTGAATACTTAGAAATCACTTGAAAATGCAGCAATTAGTTAGTGAAATTCAAAGTTATGGAGCTTGTTTTTTTTACGGAAATTGAAAATATACTCTCAATTGAATACAGTGATCATTTGTAATGGATGCAGTGCGATCGTTTTAGCCCTTTTTCTTTTCTTCTCATCAAAGGATTTGAAGAAACACATTCTCTCGCCCCGGTGAGCAGCTTCACTAAAGTTTTTTGAAGTTGTTTGGTAGCTTAAGGAGCGACAATTTTGATCTTTTGCTTGATTTCTAAATAGATCTTTTTCATCAATTTCGAAAATCTCAAACTAGAATTGATTTTCAAAAAGACTCCCATGCAGTTGCTCTAAAAGTGGATAAAAGATTACGTTTTCTACTTGATGCATTTGGTTCGTTGCCTGATCTCATAGCAGATTTGTTCAGTATTATAAAGTGGAATTTAAAAGCTAGTATCTACAGAAGTCAGAGCAAGCTCTTTTCTACAAATACGGAAGAACTGCTCTTTGAAACGGAGAAAAACTTTTCAAAGGATAAAGAAGATCACGTTCTTTTTGGGGCAGCAGTTAGAATAGTTGCGCGCAATGCGATTTGAGCGGCAGCGATTTTGGTTGAATATTTTATTAGGGAAATTTTTTCGTTTTTCCGAAGGAAAAAGTTACCAAAATTTTCGTAAGTTTAAACACATCACGAATTCCACCCTCTCAGCGCGAAGAAAACCTTGAGGTTGAAGCGTAAATTTATCTCTTACACAGCACCTTTCGAAAACTCTTTAAAATCCAAATTGAGTTCACATCAGCAAGATTAATGCTATCAAATGGTTACTACGCATATACTATAAAGCCATTTTAGCCTCTATTCGAGTGAATGGAGCAAACCGAGCGTGAAACATAATTTTACAACCGCTAGTACAGCGCAGTAAAGGGACTCAAATAAACAAGTAAAATGCTGGAGTTAGCGAGAGCCAGTGGATGATTATTAGGAGTATAGGAGAAAATTTTCGCTAGCGATGTAGACTCGGCCCCTAAAGAGTTGAAAGATCAACGCTTATCTCCCATAATCATATCTCACCTTTATATATGATATTTCTGCAAAAAATAACTAATTCAGAGCTATTTACAATGCTTCACTAGTTGATAGTCGGAATACTTCAGTAGCTAATACACAATATCAATTAGTCCAAAGAACATACTAGGACACATCATAAGCGCCCACAAACGAAAAATTGTTGAGATTTTGTAGAAATAATCCGACCAAGTGAAATTTTCTAAATTACATAGCTCAAATTTTTCTCTATCAAGTTTCTAATCAGCATCGACTTTTTCATACAGCTGAAAGCAGTCGGCAAAGCGTTGATTGGTGACATGCGAAATAATCTGATCTCGATGATTCAAGATGGTGAGTTCGTTAAGAATAAATACCTTCTTGAAATTTTTCATTTTCTTTCCAAACAGTTGCTAGTTATAGTTTTCAATCAGTCTTTTTTCTTTATTCGATAACCATGAAGCTAAAGGGACAAAGATTTCGCGCTGATCAATCCACGAGGGATAAAATGCATCACGCATCCGACTCCATAGCACCACTGTGATTGGATGCATATTTGGGCTTTAGAATGGCTCGTAGTAGCCTACCGATGTATCAAGTCAGTGCTGCTAACCTCAGAGACATGTTTAATACCATTTTGATTGGAGATCAAGGGCTTGGTGAGATTTGAGCTCAAGGTGAAATCATCAACTACGAGTGTGTTGCATGACGCCTCTAACCACTGCGCCACGCGCGCTCTATTCAATATTGAATATTAGTAGCGTGATGTGAAAGAAGGTGCAAGCCAAAAAGACTACAGAATAAGGGTCGGTCAATAGACTTATTTCCTATCATTCACTTTCTCTGAAATTGTTTTTCAGGACGAGGTAGTGAGAAAATTTGGAGAGATTCTATTGAGAAAGAATTATATCGATTCAATGATAAAATTTATAGAGCGTTTAAAGAACAGTTTGTGAGGTAAGCGCTGCTCTATGGAAATCTTAAAAGTGGAGAATCTTATGAAACTTTGTGGTATTGTAGATATGCTGACGTGCATGTTGTTCCCAGTACTGAGCGATTAAAGTGGGAGAATTGGATCGTTCGAAGAGACATAGGTGAAACAGAAAAACTTTGTTTTCAAAATTATGCTTTTTGATTTTGATTCGAGATGTAAGTCAGTAGTGCGTTCGTTTATTTCTCTACGAAAATTGTGAGAAGTAGCACGAAAATAAAAGATTTACTGTTGAGAAAATGATCAGAAGTTGCTATCCTTTGTGCACTCCTAGTCCTACAGAAGATCGTCCCAACTCAGAATCATTGACGATCGACCAACATATTAGTTATTTTGAAGGCGAAAATGATTCTTCTTTTCCAGAAACACCAAATTACGCAGTGAAAAAGGAGATAAAATGTGGACGGCCAGTAGCGCGTTGTTTTTTGCTGCCACCACCATGGCTACTATCGGTTATTTTTAGTCTTTTGTTCTTTTATAACTTTGTGAACAGTGGTTAGATCACCATTGGTTTTTTTCAACTTTTCAATGTAAAAAAGTTACTAGTAAAGTATACTGTATCCTTTGTATGCTATTAATAACATAGTAAGTTGAAAGGGCACAAGTCAAAACCCCACTCGTGTTCATCCCTCGCCGGAGCTGCCTAATCGACTGACGTTGTTTAAGAGTGCACCCTCATGTTTTCGTATGAGACATCTTCTTCATATGTTCAGAAAGAAGGGATCAACGACAGCTCATCCGACTTTTCTAAAGCATGGAATTTCCATTAGATTGATTTTCAAATGAGCTGGTCGAGCTTCTATTTAGTTTTTGTTGTGTTATTAAGTGATGAAATTCACAGTATCATGTTAAAGTTTGATACTCAGCCAACCATGTGTCAATAAACCACAAGACGTGGAGACAATTCTAAAAAGTCGGATTGAACCTTAAAAGCATCCCTGTTCCAATGCTGTGATTTTCAGAGAGAAGAAAATTCGAGAAGGGGAAGTTGATAACATAATTACAACATATCTCTTTTTGAATTTTTTTACATGCGCATTTCGAAAACAAAATGTTCAGGCTATGGAAACATTGTTCCCGCGACATCATCTGGTCGGATCGCTTGCGTAGTTTTCGCACTGTTCGGTGCTCCACTAGCCATTATCACAATTGGAGGTCAATCTCTTCTTTTCCTGAATCTGTTATGTTAGAACGGATCAAAAAAAGTGTCAAGAAAAATCATCTTGAATACTAGCGTTCCTTTACCGTCGACAGACTTTGGCGGGTGCAAGTAAATTCTTGGATCATTCCCGTTATCTCCACCTAGTTTCACCCTCTTGCTTTAAAGACCTTATTACTTGTTTGAGTCTAGTAACTACTCGTTAGCTTAAACTTCGACAATTCCAATGGTGTGCTTGATTTTTGCAAAGAATTTTTCTTTAGTTTGCTGAAGCAATGGAAAGAAAATCATATCGAACACTCGGGCATTTTTCGGTGGTCATAGCTTCCCTCCTAGATATTCGGTCACGATTCGTTAGCTTAAATCTCGGCGATCTCACTGGTTTATTTTGTTCTTGATAAGCCCTTCTCATTGCGGTGTAGCAACTAGAAGAACGTTAGGTTCTACACTTGGCGCTCATTCATCAGGCAGAGCAGTTCACATGTGGCTTGCGCTAATTGTCACTACGGTTGGAAAGAAAATATTGAGCCACTTTAATAATCATGAGATAACTTCTTTGCAGATCATGGAAATATTACACTTTCTGATTTGGGTTTTCACCACCAAGATATTATTGGTCCTTATTTCATCCTTCACAGCGAGCTGCAGTCGATGAAATCAATGAAGTTGAAGGGGAAGGCACAACAAGCAAATCTGCCGCTGGGCGCTTGTTTCAACGCTTCTCAATGCCGGAATCTAGAGCTCGAAGACAAGCCCCATTCAGAACGTGCGACAGGGTTGAACAACGAAGACTTGATTGCTGTTTTGGAAGATGAACAGTCGTCAAAAGCTCGCAATCTGGCAACCGAACCTGGTTTAGTTGTGCTAACTCATCTTCACCAGCCTAACTTTGCCTACAAGAGCCACGACGAGATCCGATTAATGTAGCACTTTGAAGGGTCGCCGATTTGAATCGTTCGATGCAGGCTTATTACCGAACGAGTTTTCGCAAAATAAAATCAAAATGAGAAGCCTTTGCTCACCGAGCAGTAGAAAAGAGTTTCTATACACCTAGCACCAATCATTTGAATTTATACTGTCAAATAATTCAACCGTTATTTTACAAAAGCAAATAACCGTTATGGTACAAAAGCACTGCGACTTGGTGTCAATGTTGCGATATCCCATCCACATACCAGAGCAAAGAGTGCGTGCCGTTTGCGAAACCCAGTTTTCTTCCGGTTAGCTACAACACACTAAGAAATTTTCATCAAAACTAGGTATGCCATTGAAATCGTCGAAATCCCGCGTTCAAGCTATCGAATAAATACTAAAACTTTAAACAAAATAAGTCTCGTTTTTATCAAGGAGTTGAAACAGGGTGATGGTAACGGAAAGGCATCAGATCTTCTTTCTTTCTCACCGCCCTCCAGAGCTACCAAAAGTTGTGCTACATCAGGGTCACGAAGATCGCCACACTATTGTTTTGCAAATGGAAATCATTGTTGCCATTTCAGATTTGGGAAAATTTCTTTCTGAATGTACAATATGGCTGTATAGAGAGATGAAGAAGGCACGGTCATTGCTTCACAGTCGTTGGCGACGGTTTCGAGGTCTCAATAAAGGTAAGCAAATTCTTCTCACCTTAGCTATCAATATTTTTCAAATGTCTTGTGGCTCAACTCTTACATTGTTGAATTGATAGAAAAGTGTCGCTCTATAATAATGTGCCCACCCATCCCGTTGCTTTCCCACTATAGAAGAATTTGAACGTGGTCGATATTTTACAGAATCCGATGATGCTGAATCACAGACAACTAGTACACCAACAGTTGACTGGGAAGAATTGGTTATGGACAAAACGGAAGTTCCTGTTTTTATGGTGTTCACCATACTTTTGGTGAATTTCTAATTCCTTATAATTTTTGAAGCCAGTATTTTAAACTGCCCATAGCGTTGCAATAAAGCGGCTAGTAGTCACGAACCTACTGTTTGTCTGACATCGCTTCTTGAGGAGATCTTGTACTTCCATGAATATATCGAACTTCTCCTTCAGCAACTGTATTTTCTAAAGATGGTTTTCCCTTTCCTTGTAGGCAGGCGAAAAATAACTCTACACTTCTTTTCCGTTTTACAAATATGTTTCGAACTCCTCTCTATCAAGCGTCTATTAATTTCATAAATTTTAGCTTTATATTGCCTTTGGTGGAGTTTTGTTCTCATTTCTTGAGGGATGGACATATATGGATGCATTTTATTACTGTGAGTTGTGCATAAAGCTTGTGCATTATTCATAAGTTTGGAGAGAGCGTAAAGTAGGTTTACAGTGATCCAATGCTACAAATTGATTAGTAGGTTTCATAAAAATCACAACTTTTTAAGTATTATTTCTAAGCATTTCACAAGAGCTTGTGCTCTGATGTCATGACAAATTACTGTAATGTTCACAAATAGGCTAGTAAGTGTAGAGCATTCAACACCACATTGTGGAATAAATGCTTTCCGTGAAAAAAAAACATGTGAAAAAAGACATTTTCATCTTAGAGTCAAAAATCTGGACTGAATGTAGTGTAAGAAATAATTTCCAGCATTCATTTCACTGACCAACGATTGGATTTGGCGATATCGTCCCTGAAAATCACGAGTGAGTCCATTTTTTCAAAATTTTTGTTTGTCTTGAATAGAAAATGAAGTGGTAAGGTATTTGTCAACGCAACAGAAAGTTTAATCGTTTTCTCAAAGATGTATTTGATGTTGAAACATCTCCTTTTTTGCAGTTATATCATTTTAATGCTTGCATATCTTGGTATTGGCTTAGCTGTGACAACGATGTGTATTGATTTGGTTGGAATACAGTATATTCAGAAAATTCACTACTTCGGTAGAAAGGTTAGTCTGAAATATTAGCACGTGTCATGTAATGGAGATTTCAAAAAATTTCTAATCGAAAGAAAGTTACTGATGGAAAAATAGAGAACAAGAAGTAGAGAGTTCACACTGTTACATCAAATGATAAGGCTTACGGTAATGAGAGAACAGCCTCATATATTCATCGATAATGAAATCGATCATCAATATTGTACTAGTCAAGCGGTGGTCAAGTGGTTAGTAGTGGAAGTTATCAGGAAAGCAAAATGCTGGTTTTACCTTCCTATAACATTTATTCAATCACCTCATCACCTGGTAACGCCTCGGCCTGGATATCCTTAGCAATGCAAGGTTGCATGACTTGACCGGTATACCAAGAAATTCGTGAAAGGCTAAATTCATGAACAGCAGTCAAAATAACATGCAATACGTTCGAGGACCTTGATAGCTATGAACGGGAGGGAGCGAAATATATTCTGAAAGTATTGGGATTCGCACAGTAATCATGAGATAACGGGCCGTGTAAATAAATAGTATATATGCACTAGCCAAGCTGTAGAACTAAGAATGATAGTATCGACGAAAGTTTTAAATTCATAACATAGGGAAATGAATACTGCATATTGACAAAGTAAATGGACCATTAAGTTATACTATTAATAGGGATTCGTCCATTGATCATCAGCGATTAGTGTTTGATAGTTCAAAAATTTAGCCATTTCATTGACTTGCTTGAATGAAGTGCTCACCCTGACGTTTCAGTTCCGCGGTACCGATTTGCTCCAGTTGTTGAGGCGTAAGCGAATGATCGAGAGACGCTTAGCTATGGGCGAAGGAGATGAAATCCTCCAGATGTACATTCAGCAAATTCAGCAGCAAATGTAAGTCATACGGCCATGTTTTCCTTGGCACCCAATTATCTAAGCTTTTTTTAAAATTTTTGCATTATCATTCTGCGCTATGGGAATTCGAACACGAACACGTCGACGCCTTCGATCGGTGGTCGGTTGACTAATCATTTCAAATCGTTGTTGTCGTAGACAAATTCTAGTCGTTCGGCAAGCTTTATTCGGCTTCAGCAAGTTCATCGACGGTCTATGGTGGGAACTCCTTGAAACGACTATTTTTGGATCCAAAGGAAAAGAAACGTTCAATAGTTTAACGACAACCTGCGATGGAGACTCGTGAGCGACGTGGAGCGGTGATCTTCGAACTCTTTGGAAAATAGAACTTGAAAGCGTAAACATGGAAAAAAGCTACATCGTCTCATAGTAGCTAAAGTCAGACGACCCTAACATAACAGTGAAATGGAATACCTGTTGGAACCCTTGCATAAGATGACGGACCATCTATGTGCTCACGTTTTTTTTTATTATTGTAGGCTGATGACTCTCTTTCATTCTTACCTTTTTTGCCAGCAATGTGCTATGATAGTTGTTTACGGCAATATTAATTCTCACTCGTGTAGCAAATATTGAGTACACTTATTGTATCACCGTTGATCGTCGAATGATGCAAGCGAGCACTCGTTAGTAAACCTCGCATTCTTCTTTGTCGCATGCATAGCCCAGTGAATTCTCTCCTCTTCAGGGATTTGTGGGCATAATGTCTATCATGAACAGCACGTGCCTCCAAAAAGGTGAAATGCACATAGATTCCCTTTTGAAGTTCAAAATTTTGCATATCACCCAACATTATTGAATATCTTTTGTTCAAGGTTTCTATGTAAAATTCTGACCAATGAGTTGCCGGCTTTTCTTCTGTGGTTTAACATCACGACGAACGTACTCGATAACGTCTCTGGTCTATCGGTTGTCGATTAAACGCAGTACGCTTCCGGTTCACTCGATTTTTACACAATCTGACTGATTTCTAATTGTTGGCCTACGTTAAAACTTTAGATCCTTTTTCTGATTACTGAAATACGGGGTACTCCTGACATCGACCTGTCGATTGCGCATTTAAGAAAGCTGGGTGATCTTTCATCCTTCTTAGGAAAGCGACCAAGTTTTACGATGTATAAGAAAAGACAGAGAGAACCGCTGAGTCTAAATAGTGGGACTCAAATGTTTCTGTTCTCGTCATAGCACGCTCGATATCCGAATTTAAGCAGACGTAAATGAGGGCATTCAGAGGTACTCAGTCCGTTGAACATGAAGTTGGCATTTGGATCCACACCGCTCATGAACATCGTTTTCGTTAGCTTTAGTCGCAGGCCAATCTTTCCAAAAGTGTTGTCGATGTCGTCCGACATTAATTTATCCCTGGTTAATGGTCGGTTTGCATGAGCGACCAATATCGAAGTAAAAATGGTGTACATGACAACCATCGATTCTCACTCTCATAATGTTTGCATGATGTTCTGGTGTATTAAAATGGATGATTCTTGCAAAATCGTGTCTCCTTTCTTAACACTTCTTTTTACGTCGATGGTGATGTTGTTATATTTTGGCGATTTTTTTTCGATGTGAGTATTTCATATGACTCACGAAGCTTCTTTATGTACAAGTAGGAACGACGTGTCTTGGTATTTGGTTTAATTTCAGGTTTGCCCACTAGGTGTTATTTCATACGGCGCTAAATGCTCTACGAGTTTCGTTAGTAATCATCCAGCATGCTTTACAAGAAACTGATAGAAGTGTATCCAAACTCATACATTCACCTACCGTTTCAGCATTTTATGCAATTTTCAGGATAGGTTTGGAGGAAAACACAAGCCCTTTGACGGCAACTTTAGCATAGCAAGGTCCGTTCAAGTTGTCCACCACAATAAATTTAGCTATAATGTTAGATTTGAAGGGTTGATTTGACTCGTTGCTAGCGATAATCGAGATACCCATCAATACTTTAAGACAACAACGAACCACAATAGGCAATGGCTTATATAAATGTCTTTACAATGAAAAATTGCATGATTTGCTCTAACGGTAGAGACCATGAGTGCCCGGGTTTGGTTACAGTTTATTCGATCTTTTGCAAAGCGAGTGGGATTAATTACCTCTAGCCGATCTGCGTCGGTATAAAAGGTCACATTAGTGTAGGATAAATCCACTACGGAAAGACGTTAAAGTAGAAATTGCTGCTTTCGTGCAGGAACATACAACTTCAGCGCCGAATCCTCGAAGCTTTTCGACAATTCCAAAAATCAAAGGTGTACCGATAGAATGAGAGTACCTTGTAATTATGCGTCACCATATACCATAGCTGAACGGTGTTTTTTTTCTGACTTAAGCCAAACGTATTACTCTTCAATGGTAAACTCTGTGCAGCTGGTCTCCGTTGTTGAGTGAACGAGAATGCTTTGTTGCTATCACGAAGGTATAATGGAAGGAATTTTCATCAATGTAGTAACCATAAATCATAATGCTATTATAGATAATGCTGCTTCTTTTTCAGATGTGAAGCGTCAATGGTCGATCAGCAATGGGAAGAAGACAAAACGTTGAACGAGTTGGAGTGAGTAATGTTGTAAATCATTCATTTACTCGTTAAGCTTTTACTTCATTGTGCCATCGATTCCTTATTTTTGTATTTTCTCTTTTTTTTTTCGCCGTCACGCTTTTCACACTTTTTCAGATGGCAAATCGATGACGCATTGATAAGTAGTCGTTACAGCTATGATTTTCCAGTAACAGTCCGTGTGCCTTCACCTAACGTTCTTTCAACTAGGAGGTTACTTTTTTACTTTCTTCTTTTGTAGTAAGGTAACTTCGTCGCTGCAGTGAATATTGAAACAAAAGTGCACAACCACTAATCACTTACTAAGTTTTAGTTATCGTCCACCCAGCACTTATAGTAGTTCGTCGACCTCGGCCAGATCTCTGTGAGTAGACTTTGATAATTTACTCTCTTGTTTTTTTATCAAAAAAATTATTAACTTAGTATGATCAGAGAAACAACTTCCAACGGTCATGAGCAATATTAGCTGCAATCGCAAAATCATGATTCGTGAGCTTTACGTATCTGTTCCTATTTGCCTTACTGTTTGATATTCAAGAAAAAGATCAATGGAAAAAAGGAGTACATCGATAAAAGTAGATAAATCAAATTTGAAAGGCATTTCATAGTAAGCTATTTGTTGACGTTTCATGGGCTTAAAATTTTTTCCAAACATTTTTCACTTTCGATTTTTCACTTATCCAGCAGAATTGCGTAAGAACAGATGACTAAGCATTTCCGGAAAGATAAAAAAAAGGCTGGAATAGTCCATAGTTGAACAAACCATCAGCAGTACCTGTTGACAACCGTTACTCAACAAGAATTTCTGTGATTCTGATGAATCCGATGATTTTAGATTGCTCAAGCGTTTACGTGGTGAATCGTTGGAAGAGTCCGGCCCATCCGTTTCCGAGCAGTGCTCACTTTCCACTGAGCCATCGGTGCATATCAGACAAGTGAGTTATGTTGTTAATACTATTAATAACAATAATAGCTACAACATTATCAAACGTTGTCAATGGCGTAACATCAATAAGGCAGTGGTTGAAATCACACCTTGTGTTGTACATGGACACAATGGTCGAAATTCCTCACGAGAGTTCTAGAAAACAGATATGGGGCTCAGACTTCAAAAAGAGGAGAACCCATCAATGCTATTCTTCTATAGGTCCAATGGAACATTGGAGAGTAACTAGCGTCCGCTCGTGTCACTGAATAACTAGGGGATCGACAGGTGATATAGGTGTGAAGTCAGTTTTCAATAGCGGATTGAGCTTGAGTCGAAACTCGACCTAGTTTGAATCATATAAAGCCTCGAAAATGTCCCATAGGGGTATTTTCACCTATTCCATTTCAGGTCTTCAAAGCTTTTGGGTATTTTCTTGTCGGTTTTTTCCGTGTTATTCTATGTAGTTTCACTACTTGTTTATATAGTTTCTATTGAAAAGTGCTCTTTAGGCCTACTGGGACAATTATCATTCACCAACAGCATCACTGTTGTCATTTGATTATGATGCACCTATACCAAGTCCGGACTATCAACTAATCGGTGAACGGGTTTTCTCCATTTTTTTGTTAGGAAAATGAATCAAAAATAAAATTGAAAGTAACATCGCCGACCATTATTTATTCGACTAGCAAGAGTAACGAATGCATAAGGATCTTGTAGTGACGTAAGGAATTTACACTGGTGCTCCTTTGCCTTTTTCCTTCATTTTCTTTTCCTGGCACAATTACGAAATATAATTTCTATCTAAAGAACAAGCCTACCAGTAATGTAGTGAAGGTTTGTATTTTTTGAAATTCACTGTACCACACTAAAGAGATTCTATTCTTTTTTTTCTGAGAAGACAAAGCAGAGCAACGGCTCAAAAAGAGCACACCATAACACGAATTAGTCAAACGTCGAGTGTGAAGAACATGAACACCGCAATAGTTAATGAGCAAGACCAAATGTCTTTCCATTCTTTAGTGAAACTCCTGAAATGGAAATACTTGGTTGGAAAGAAAATTTCCATCGTTTGATAAAACATTCAAAATTCATGAATATATTTAGGCAACAAACAACAACAACTATTCCTCAAAATACAGGCCATCATTATCCAATACTTTTTGTTAGCGATTCGCCAGGTTTCGAATCTGATCGAAGTACCAGTCATTTAGCTTTGAATCAAAGAACTCTTGACATGCTTCTTCAACTTCATCAAAAGATTCGAATCGGCGACCTTCCAAAAGTGTTGCATTAATCGGAAAAGGCCGTAATCAGATGGAGCAAGGTCCGGGCTATAGGGTGGATGCGGTATGATCTCAATTGTGTCCAATTCTTCAAACTCTGCTTTGGTCTTTTTGGCTGTGTGTGGTCTTGCGTTGTCTTGCTGAAACAAAGCGCGCTTTCGACGAACAAGTTTTGGGTACTTCTCGGTCAACTTGTCGTAAACTTGGTCCAGCTATATCAATAGATCCGCAAGAAGTAGACCTTTTATATGATATGAAAATACACACGATTCATGCGAAAAAACGACATTCCCAACCAAACGATGAAAATTTTCTTTCCAACCTAACATCATATATCATGGCGGAATACGAGACCCTGTAACATTACCAAATTGAGACATATTCAATCTTCCATCCATTGAATTGTTTTTTTCCAAGGTTTGGTTATATGCTGCAGAGACTGCAAAAAAGATGAAAAGCAATAACAAAACAGGAACCAGTCGATGCCAGCATTGGCACAAATTACTTTCGTCGGTTGAGTGCTGCTTAGACATTAGCACCCGAGCAAACCCGTGTTTATCTTCTCTAAGAATGGGGTCGGCCGCTGTGTGCTCTACGGCTCCTCAGAATCTGTAGACACTCGGTTGTCAAACTACTCTATATTTGTGTTTCACTCAGATCCTGCACTTTTTTCCCTTTTTCTTCTTTCCTGGACCCTGAGAGAATTGTTTTATGGGAGAAACAATTTTGCCAAACTGCTTCAAAATGGTATAGTTTTTCGACCTATCGTTGACGTAGATTATTGTGAGAAGTGCTCAGTATAAGCCTGGACATTAGCTAATAGATTCGACCGAAAATTAGAAGAATCTTGGAGGAAGACTGAGAGATAAAAAGACAGAAAGGTACATATCCTTATAAACTAATGATACATAAAAATAAATAGGAGTGAGTTATTATTGAGGAAGGTGCAAGTACAAAATACGGGGGGGGTTCTTTCTGATAATGATCTGTTTCTTTTGCAGCTTTATCGGCTCGTCGCTCAAGACGTCTTCACTCATGTCCATCAGGCATTAGACTCACTTCTCCTTTGGAATCTGTAAGCAGTCCACAACATAGCGTTCCTGTCTCAGGGCGATACCATGCTCGTGCTTGCTCGTCGCCGACCAGCAATCCACTACTGCACTCTGCGCCGCTCTCCTTCCGCATCTCCGAACCGTTCATGCTCTCGAAACTCGCCGCTCAGTGTGAATCACCGCCACCAGAGATCGTCTCTGAATTTGAGCCGATGCCTGTGGCTCAGCTAGCACCAAGTGGCAGCGAGTTTCAAACGGATTTCAGCTTTTCTTATCCGCAATGCTTTTCACCGACGTTTATGCATGAGACGTTGGTACCACGGCTGCAGTTAGGCGAATCGTCTCCGTCACAGTCATCACGCGCTTCTTCTCGATTCCATAGCAATCTGATTCCAATCGATGAGACTCGCCGTTTGTCCAATGTGTCTATGCAGAACGAAGACGACCATACAAAACCGATTATGCAACGCAAGAAAAAACAACGACAAGCGAAAATGAAAGATCCACTTCATAATGTGGACTGGTTGAATGTGAGTCCTCGTGTAATGCAACTTGTCAAAAACGATCTACCGAAACTGTTCGAGCATGTGCGTGGGACGGTTTCCAATGCTACATCCATAGTGCTTGTCAGTCCGCGTACTGTGAGTTGTTTTTACGGCTTTGTGACGTAGCACTGCTTGGCTTGCTCTTTGATTGTAGCTTTTTGTAGTGCATACAATTTTTTGTGTAAAGCTTTGAATCCTAGTACAAATGCATGCTTTTTAAGCAGAACCAATAAATATATGGCTGTACTGGTTCAATGATCAATGTTTTCTAAGTGAGCATATCACGAGGACAATGAATTGGATGTGATGCATGTCGATTGATGAGGAGAAATCTCTATCTTTGACATTGACAATCGACAGACATTACTTTCATTGACGCCGTGACTGCGATGTGATCGTAGTATCTCAAAATTTAAAAAATATTTTATCCAAAATCAAACACTATTTAGCCAATCGGATTGTCGTGCATGGAGAGTTGGGATTCTTACATACGAATGTTAGAGGAGTACAGTAGGCCCTATGAAAGGTAAGATAATTTCGTAACATAAATTTAACATTTCGTTTTTTTCGAACGTTTTCACTTTCGCTCCTCTTACATTGATGTTTTTCATTGCTCATTATTAAAATTCTACTTGTTAGTGTAGTGTCTTTTGGTGCACCTTTTTTGTTTATCCATTCACCACCAGAAACTCAAAATTCGGCATCGCTATCTACTAAATTTAAATAGCTTTGCAATTTTCACTCGCACGCTTATCAATTAGCTTGAAGTGTCGTCTACGAGAAGACACCGGAGGAAATGATGGCATCATCGACGACGACCTCTCGCTCGCCTCCACGACTCCGCCAAGCGATGCCATTTCGGCTTCGTCCAGCTCCACAGAAAAAGATCAAATCGCACAATCCACCTGTTCCTAAGCCAGATCCGGTACCACCTCCCTCACCTCCACTTCCGCCTTTACAATCTCCCACATTTCCAACTCCACCACCAAGAGATCCAACACCACCTTCGCATTATTCTCCACCCACAGCACATTTTTCACCTATTCGAAGACTGCCCACCCCTGTCATGCTTTCCACCGAGACTAGTCCGAATACGTTGCCATCAACATCACGTGTGTCAACTCCTCCTCGGGAACCGAGTCCACCAAGGATTCACACATCAATGACATCATCAACAACTGAACCGCCTCAGATGAGCACATCCATTTTCATGGAAGTGGAGAAGGAGATCAAGGTGGTACCAGAGAAGCTAGGGCACTTGTCAAATTACGGTCGGCTGGACGAAATGATGAGGTTATTGCTTTTTATTTTCTTTTTGAGACTTATACTATGAAGTGTTTATCGCTAGTTTTATTTATAAAATCTTCCAAATAGGTGTACTCCATACTTTTTTATGCTGTGTAATGAAGGCTCTCAGCTATAGAGACAGTACGTTGAAACCCTGCGCGGCACGCGGCGCCGTCGCGCGGCGAACGCGGATGATACAATGACGTTGTGGCAATTTTCTAACTAAATGTGGATCTTTTATCATCACTGAAGGGAATTTCGTTGCTAACAAATGGTAAATTATGATAGAAGAGACATCGATAAAGCTATCTGGTGCAGAAACAAGGCGATCCCTTTGCTTGAAACCTCAGAATCTCGAGGGAAGGATCTGAGAATAGTGTCTCTTTGGTACCTCAGATTACCACACAAATTCCCATACTTTCATTGCAAGGCGTGATAATGAAGACTCGCGCCGCGCCGCGATGCCGCACACGCGTCGTCAACGTGTTAAAACGTTTGTGGTGCAAGATCGAACCAACGACCAAGCGTGTTTGGTCGAACACTTCCAGTCACTATGTAGAACATGACTTCAAATTTTATATGATCGTTCAAAAACGGAAACGTCTGGTATATCTTTTTGGTCATTTATTTCGAAACTTTAAATCACTGTACAAAATGGAATGGTTGGAGGATTTGCGAAAGACACTCAAGATAACTTGTGATAGATTCATTAGGATCCTTGACACCAAAATTTTTCTTTTTGGCTTGAGGCTTTAAGCATAGCAGCTACCGTGAAATTCCTCAGATAGGAGCGGTTTCAAATAAGGAGGGTTTGTGCGGGAAAATAGTTCTTGATAGTGATTTTAGGAACTTTTAGAAATTTTATTGGTGTGGGAATTTCTAGTAGTCTTATTTATTCGTATTTTAAAAAGGAGAGGAAAAAAATTGAAATTTTATTACCAAAAACGCGCGTATTTGTCCGTCTTTTTTTTTTGTAAAAATTAAACCGCTCTTGTCTATGGATTATTTGTCTACGGTATTATGATTATGTCCGTAAACCTAACTAATCGAACTACTACCAACAGCAATTAGTGGCTTGTTAGAAGCGGGAGGTGATAGGTGAGGAAAGATTTTGGTGATAGTGGTGCAGATAATGATGATTACGATATTTGCATACACGAGCACGTCCACTTCACATCACTTTTTGTGTTCTAGACAAAGATCAGCACTTTCTTTGCAGTTTTAAGGTACTTTTTAGCGTATCTAATCACTGTGTTTTTTATTTTCTGCATAATTTCTGTAGTTTTACATTCTTATTATCGTAACAGTAACAATGGCAAGAAATGTTCTGTGGATACATTGTTATTAGCGACAGATATATCAGATATATTTCGATTTTATACGGCTAGAAATGAGAACAAAGCTTGAAAACACACGAAACCTTCCAGTTTCTAAACCACTATACTTTTAAAATCTACATTTCTTGTTAAATTCTTATTAATATCGGCCTAGATGAAAGTTGTACCTAAGAAGTTTTTCTAATGGACACCTGAACTTTTTAAAGGCTAAGGAAACCGTGTGAACATAACTAGTATCTGTTTTGCACTTTTTCACCATTGTTTTCTTTCTTTGGTTTTGGATGCTGTCAGAGAGCTGCTCACTTTTTAGCAATATCCACACGGACAGCTCCGAAGAAGAGAACGACCCACGATCCGATTTCGATTTGGGTGCATTCGAGCTTGTCGACTCGGGTATGACTGTCGAAACACTGCTGTCAAATGAGGAACCAGTCCTTTTTCATAAGGTTACTATCGGTTTCACTGAACTTCGCTTGTTTTCCTAACCTTTCATTACCTACAAAGTGTCCATTAGTGAATTCGCGCCGAGGGCAATTATGAAGCATGTGTAGCCTCAAATGTAAGCCTATGATATGTCTAAAGCCTCTTCAAGGTTGGTACGTCAGTGGCTTACGCAGGTTTCGACGGTATTACCCGCTTCATCAGAGGTACATGTCCTTCACTGAACCCAGCTTTATAGCAGGGATGGGGAGACGTTATGATGATAGTACATGATATTGTGTTATCACAATTCTTTTTCCAGTCAGTGGACTGCAACATATCTTTTATGAAGAGGGGTTCAGTGTAGAGCGTATGGCTCTCTAAAGCGGACGATACTACCGAAACGTGCTTTGAAAAGGTTTTTGAATATTCTCACAGACTATACTGAATGCTTATAGCAAAGTATGTCACATATTCACTACCAGTTCATGCGTATTTTGGACGTTCTGCCCCGCATGATCAGATTTCGATACATGCATCATAGTTTGAAATTTGCTTTCTGATTGAGGACGTTTTGAGAAGAACAAAAACACCAAATCACATAACTGCATTATGATCTCAGGAAGAAAAGTTCTTCGCCTTCACTGATTAGATTACCAAATAAATACTGATCTGGGTGCTCATAAAGTCGCGTTTAAAAGACACACCCTTGAAGAAGAGCTGGTTCGTCGTGTGTGATGCCGTCGCAAATGCTTTAAAATCTTACCAATTCATGACATTTCAGTTAGTAGTAACTTCAGAAGGAAGTGAAAAAAGGTCAAATAAAGTTTCCAGCTAATGCGGCGATTGATATTTTTCCGACTACTAAGCTGATAACAACGACTAGTCTTGAAAATTCAGGATATTCCCGTCCATTCAGTGCATCACGACACAGTACAAACAGAAACAGCACTAGCGAATTTGATGACAGCACCGCCCAGCATGCTCACTGGAGCCATACCGCCCGTAATGGTTGAGGTAATGCATATTTTATGGATTTTTTTTTGATGCTCATCGAAAAGAGTTCTTCGAAACAGCAATAATTAACTGCCAAAGACGTTCCTTTGTCTTTATTACTACAGCTTTGTTTCAGACTGATCTTGCTTTATATTTTTAGGACAATTATTGTTTTGTGGTTGACGGTGAACGAGTTCGGATGGGTGATATACTCGGCGATGATCAATGGTGGCGACACACATCACGACCGACCAAGTATTTTTATTCAGAAGACCTTCGGCAGTTTTATCGTGTAAACTGCATAGCTGTAAAAGGCAAGGTCATTGCTGCTAAACTTGCCGGCAATGCCCAGCAGGTAAGCCTCAACATGCAGAATCGTCAAATTTTGACACGATATCACAACTGAGCCACTGTGGTGACTATACTGCCACTGGTTGCTGCTCCAAAAGTAATTTATTGGAGCTCGCGATTTCCGTTAGATTCGATACGAATCAATTCCTGAGCTTTACGCGATCTAATCCTCAATGAAATTCTTCGTAACTGTCTTCACCCCAATCAAAGCGTGTAGTTAGTTATAGTCATTGAAGAACATGTGGTGCACTGATGAGAGGTGCTTTGAAGCGTAAGCGTAGTCTCTGTTTCAATCTCGTGCCCCAGACTCGCCGAGCCTTCCATTCTTCTGGGCAGAATCGTACCAGACCCACGTGGGGAGTATAACGGTGCTAAGTTGATACATTGCCAGCCACTCTTAGTTGGCGGAAAGCCAGATATGCAGTCAACCACCTCTAATGATATGTGACAAAATCGAATGTATGGCGCATTCTATAGGAGATGAGCTGATCAATGCCGAAAGTTTTGTCTTCTCATCGTCATATTAGTTACTGCACGAGCTGTTTCATAAACGCTGTAGAAGCAGGACGGAACGAAACCATGTTCACCTATCGTATTGAACTCACCTTTCAACTACCTTCATAGGAGAGTTTACCGATGTGCTCTTACACCCAAACAAAAATGAACCCTACTCAGACTCGAAAACAAATCCAAGATAAGGTGCCATTCTATCTGCAATGTTTACACACTCTTTCCTGTTTTTTTGTCCACTTTTCAAAATCTAACCAGAGGCTTCAAGAGTTTCCGCACGTTTTTGATCTGTGCTCCAAGATTCTACCACCTTAAAGTCCGTACCGTTAAGTCTTCCTGTCCTGTTGTGCACATGAAAAAATACCTTCACGAATTAACGACATTCCATCTAGGTGTTCTTATGTGCGGACAAGAAGTGGCCACTTTTTTGCCTGTGTAATCGTCACTACATGTCTCACAAGGGATCAGTTATATTGTGCCTCAACTTATACAGTCTCCTCCATATTATTAGGACATATCACACCGTCCGTTGTTCTACACAGACGGTCGTACAGGTGGTTACGGGTCAAATGACCTCGTAATATTTTAAGTGGGATTTCTGAATATCTACAGTTTCCCACACCACTGTTTTGATACATCTCTCAATCGCGGCGCTTACGTTTTTTGATACGACTGGTAGTTTCAAAGCTACCTTTTCATTAGGGTTTGACGTACTATTGTTCCCGATATGAGGCCTAATTCTTTCTTCCACCTTAATGTTAGTGCCATATCTATTGTAACCGTGTGGAATGGCTATATCTCCTGCTAAGCGTAGTGACTCCTCCCTCTCTTCCCCTCCAAATATACTTGTTGCTGCTCGACACATGTTTGAAAAAGTCCTTTTTCGCGTGCAAATTATGAGCAGAGAGGCAATGCACTAATCTATCTTTATTGCTTGGCTTGCGACTTTCAGATTTGTTTTTCAATTGAGTAGGGTTTCTTTTTCATCGTGCATAACAGCACATCGGTAAACTCTCCTATGCAGGTAGTTTAAGGGTGAGCTTAATGTAATAGGTGAATTTTCTCCATTAAATTCTCACCAAATATAGGATGTACTATGGGAATGATTGGATATGGCTTTACCTCTCTAGGCTCTGAGGAAGGCGAAATCGCCGAAATGAAAAGGATAAATACCAAATTTGTTTAATTAGAAAAAAAAGAAAGACTCATCAGCCATGATCTTCCACGAAGTTGTTGAGGTTTCGATTTTAGGCAGCAGCAATGGCAGCATCGTCATCAACAACGTCGACTCCTCGATCTTCAATGAGCGGCAGTATGTCGGCACGTCTACGGGATAATAAAGTGCCGTTGGCGCATGTCTACAAAGTGATCCGATTTTATTCATTTTGGAAGACGTGCACTTCATTCCATCGTATTGTCACGATGATCGATCGTGTTGTCGAAGATACTCTTGCGAATCCGGACTTCAAGAAACGCCTCTTTGTACAGTATCTTTGGAGAAACGCTAAGCCTATAGAGAAGGCACGCGTACAAAGGGAATTCGATCCACAACGACAACGTCTACTACGATACGTGACGAATCCATTAACTAGAACGAGGTTACCAAAGAAATGACCCTAAAATGTGCCTTTTGCGTGTATGAGTGTGCATATGTGTCTATTCTTCACTGTTTATCCTATTCTCTGGCTCTACCCTCTTTCTCTTTTTCTCATCTACAACCCCCTCGTTATCCTTTGTCCTTCGTTAAGTTCACTTTTTCGTCCAATGAGAGTAGCGTGACAATATGAACAAAGTCCTCTTCCTCGTTACTTCCAACAAATCCGCCTCCGCTTTCGAATCTACTCGGATCGAACCATGCAGAAGCTGATCCTTTCTTACGATCAGCCGATTTTTAATAAGTGATGTCCATTTTTCTCTTCTATTTCACTTTTTTTCAACTTCTTATAGAATAGCTGGCCAATTGACATGCGACCTAAATGTCAGTGTGCATGCTGTTGAGTGTTTCCGTTATTCAATATCATTCGCTATTCAGAGTTTCGTACCGTTTTTGTTACTTTTTCTTCCAATACTTCGCACACAACACGGGTTTTTTTTTCTGCTAACGTTACCTCAGACGGATGAATGTATCACACGCTCAGATGCTCATCAAATCATCTGTTCTAAACCGTCACAAAAGAAGCGGTTTTTTTTATTACAACTTGCAATTTTTTTCCTCCTTATCAATTTCTAACTGAACATTACTGTCATCAGTGATTCGATACTGGTGAAAGTCTGTGCGGTAACCGTATATCATTTAAAATCAAGGATATTGAAGTGGTGAGAAGGATAAGCATTCGTTGAGGAGAGCCTATTTCTTTTCAAGATGCTTGGACGACCCTGCAGTAAGCACTTCATGACTAAGCGAACGTGACGTCAGAGATGTTCACCTATTAATACTAGAAATGTCCTAGCTGTCGTTAAATACTCTATCACCACTCTTCTTTTGTCTTACTGTAATTTGTTGTTGCTGTTGGTGTACTACTGTATGAATACTGTGTGTGTGCAACTGAAATTGCATATTCTTTCGTGACAAAAAGCGATTTGTTATTGTTAATTTTGAGAACTGTGTGATATAAATGGTGTGCTCATTGCTTTTTCTTCCTCTAAGTGTCTTCTTCTACTTTCCTTCTATTTCGGCTCCTTTTTTTTCCTTTCTTGTGCAAGTGGACTTTTTCCCTAAAGAAATGATTTTGACAGAAAAAGAAGTTGCACGAGAATTCAATAGGCTTACGTAGATTTTAGCCTCCTAACGTTATACATAATAGAAACAAACAGAGTAGTAACAGTAAGGAATGGAGTTAATCGAAACAGCGACTCTCACTAACCAACGGTTTGGAAAATGTGAATCATCTTACAAGTTGTCTTTTTATTCAAAGCTTGTGTAATATTGGTATATGTTCTTCAAAACCTATGGCCAACATTTCGAAGACTTTGCCTTGTTCAGAGCCGTATTGGCAAGCGTAAGAGCCACTCATCGCATTCTTGGATCCCCTCCTCACTGGTAGTGGGAGCTCCAGCATGATTTATACTCGCGTTTCTCTCTCGCACAATAGTCGTTCGTGGTGATCTTTACTCCAAGCATAATGTAGTATACGAGAGGCGCATTCCGTGATACCAAACTCGTTGCCATCTGCTAACAGAGATAGTTGACGCCAGCTACAAATATGCCCGTCCATCGTTTGGCTGGTCTTTCAGGAGGGCGCTTAAACTTTCTTGGAGCCCCTTTCAGCGTTCTTTTCGTTCATCTGTGATTCGTTCTTTTTATCATGTGACTGAACCATCTATATTTCGCTGCCGATGTAAGTACGTCTGGATCACGAGTGTGGAATAGGTTTCGATGACCTGTGCACGCCGAATAGGCGTTGCGAGTGACGACTGAGTTTGAGAAGACATCGTTCAAGCCCCCTGTGAGTGGTGCGCAGCTATTTCGACATGGTTGAAGTCTTGAAACCTTTGTCTCTGCTGAATAACAGACCGCTGGGAAGACAGTTGAGTTGAATAGGTGAGCACGGAGTTCGAGAATAACAAAGTGGTCGGTGACTTTTTGAGAGGCCAATGATACTCTACTCCTTCTGTCCAACTCCTCTTTATATTTGTGTCCATGTTCATTGAGTGTTCAAGGTATACGCGCGAGAAGGTCTTCGCAATCAAAGAACGTACTTAGATATTTAGATAGTCCGTCTTCACTAATCGTGCGGATTTCACATAAACCAAATGGTATATTGCTGGTCATGCTTATGATATTTCTTGCTTTCCTGACGTAACCTTGCAAAGACGCTTTCAAGGTCTTCATGATGTCCTTTCCAACGAATGGATTTCGGCGCTGGATCTTTTCCGGGCTTCCTATTTGTTGATTCAGAAATGATTGTAGGCCGAAGTCAAGAGTAGAAGTACGAAGGAAAATCAACCGACCGCCCACGGATGATGTAAAAGCTAAAGTCCAATCAGAGAACCATACAGTTAGCATGTTCATTGTCGCATAATGAATATCTTATGAACTTGGTCTTCGTCCTCTAAATGTGTAATCCAGTCCTTTTTCCAGCTTCGTTGACTTCATTGAGCGTCGTCTCCTGTACAAGTATTTTCCAAAAAAATGACAATTTCGTTGCAAACGGAAGTTTGATAAGAGCTTTTCATCAACACATGTGCCTTTCTCGTTCCACTCAAGCGGCTTCGTTATCCATTGTAGTACAGCAGTAAATGGCTTTGGCGACATGGTGTCATCTTGTCCAACACTTTTTTCTATGAGAAATGTAATGGGATGATGGAAACCGTATTTTCGCACTGCAGTTTCGATGACAATCAGCTAATGTTTGAATATAAGACGGGCTTACACTTGGTCGATGAGCGCTGAAGGAACTGTATCTATTTCGACATTGTCAATTGCTTTCTCATGGTCGACAGAGGCAGAGAGGGGCAAAGGAGGGTATTCCTGACAGGCATCAATGACCCGTGACACCGTTTGAATGTGGTCCATGCAGCTAAATTCTTTTCGGAATTCTCCTTACTCAACTCGCTCTGCTTCATTCAAGGTCTTCGATATGCACAAAAGATTCTTCATGAAGAGTTTATAAAGTACACTCAAGAAGCATGTTGCACGATTACGAATACCTCCTGTTATTCTTTTCAGGCAGAATGACTGCGTGGAGTCTTCCACTGGTCTGAGATTTTTTTGAAGGTTTATTATCATATTTTTTACGAAAAGTACGTGTAGGCAGTGCTCAACAGGTTTGAGAAAATCGGCTGTGATTGTTAAGCTTTGGAGCTGTACCTTTCTTATGCTTTCAAGCGCAACTCGAACTTCAGCGGCTAATTCTAGCTAGTTTCTCATCAGGAAAATTGGAGTTCCAGACGGGCATTGTGAAACGAAAAGTTTGGCATAGATTTTCCAGTTACAGATTTATATTATGACCGGATGTAGTAATAACCCCATCTCCATTCATCAGCCCGAATGGTGGAGCAAGATAGTTGCAGAGATCCCTACGGCATTCATTTAGACTAGGTCTCATTTGTGCTGTTTACAATAACTTTTCCCACGAAATCCTCTTGCAAAGGTCTTCCACAGCTTGCTGTAATACAGGATCAAGTTTCATTTCCTTTTTATGGGCAACTCCTTAATGGTAGCGGAGACTGAAGTGAACTTTTTGTTGGGGGAACTAATGGCAGTTCGACACAAGTTTTGAGTCCATCAGCAAGCAGCTAGTAGTCTTCGGTTTGGTCTTCCTTTGTCCGCGAGTCGTACAAGGAGAGGATTTTCTTAAGAACGTCCTCGTCGTGCATTACTTGCTCTGCTTTTCTTGGGCGCTGACTGCAGTCTTTCCCAGCTTATGGCTGAACTGAGTCTTAGCACGTATGAGGCTGTGATCAGTCCTGTACAGATTCCTGGTACTACAAAAGTGTCAATGAGGTATAATTTTCTGTTTGCAGTTATATGATCGATCTTCGCATGAGTCGTGCCGTTGCAAGTTTACCATGTCCATCGGCAATCTTTCTTTTCGAAAAATGAGCTCCATGGAAGAAACGTGATGCGGACAGAAGTCTTACAAGACGGTCTCGGTTCTGTTTTTATCTCCCATTCCAACGCTTCTCATTATGCGTTCCTTTTCGCTGCTCTCTCCTCATTTATCGTTGATGTCCATAACAGCGAATTCATCGAAAACAACTTCTTGTGGACGACTTCCTTCAACTCGTTTTGAAGCACGTCCAGATCCCTCTCATCAGCTGTATAGTTTGGTGAGTAACAGCTGATGATAGTGAGTTTCTTTGCGACGTGGAGGTTGGAAGCAAAAGGAGCCAGGAGCGTTGATAGGACTTCGTACGAAATGATCAGATGGAATGCATAACGGTGAACGACATTGGCGGCGCCTACGACATTTCGTTTCTCAACGAAAACTTCGCTCTACGAAGAGCGAGAGTTTTGTAATCCAAAGGCGGGTCTCCCTGTTTTTGCTTCTTCTTGAACGATCGCATCAATTTGATGTGACTTCCAGCCTCAAAAAAAAGGTCAGCGTCTGAAGAGACTACTTGGGTGTTCTAGATGTGAAGAAGAAGCGGTCTCTATGGCCTGTCGAAGGCGTTCTCGTTAATTCATCTCTAACAGCGCCCCGTGAACTAAAGATCTGATCGCCTTTCACCGATTGCTTGACCGCGGTCGACGTTGTAGACCAGAGTGGGGATGTTGAGGTAAAATATTGCTGGTTATCCATTTTTGTTTCACGGAGCCTTGAGATTAGCCTAGCTGATGCTTTCCGCAGGTCGTCACCACACCAGGTAGATTACGATCCTTGAAAACCAGAGGAGGTATGTCACCTTGCCAGTAGTTGATACTAACACGGCGGAAGTTCGTGGTTTCCTGAGCTTTGAGGTTGAGAACGTCGGACTATGTTTTACCTTAGAAAGACCTCCTACGTGGATAGAGCACCTGCCCTACTTCGCAGTACGCATCTAGGAACACTCACCAGCCACGGTGAGGTAAGTTATTGGAAAGGTGCAAGATTGCTCATGTGAAATAGGTTGTTTTATGCCCCGACAAAACACCTCTGAAGAAGGTTAAGTTACCGAGACGTTAGTTAAAAGAGATATATCAAGCTCGCGAATAAAAGGACAATCAACAAGGATCACGTCCAACACTGCTTATTCACAGACTAGTAATCAAATAAAACTTCATACTGATGCGTTCTAGGTCGCCATGAATGGTAGAGAATAAATAGCAAAGTATGCAATAGGTATTCCAAGTATGATGTTTTGTAATGTGATAACACATTTTAAGCCTTTCATGAGGTCTGATATGGTATCTGTAGAGCGAGACGTACGTTTGAGCTTTCATGTCAAGTCTCATCAGTATCACATCCTCTCGGTTCAATCGAGCCCCTCCATATGAAGGAATCGGCGCCGAACGTCTTACAGTGCACGACTCATCTGATAATGTAGTGACAGTCGGTTGCTCGATGGTTGATAAGAAGTATAGCAATACTTTGCCATTCGATTGTTTTTCGAGACCTCTCCTTAAGCAATATAGCCAATGATGTTGAGTGATGAGGAAAACTTTGATATCAGGCGGGACTGAAACCCGTTTTCCGTCTTTCCAGAGGACATCATCCTGATAATCCATAACGTCATACGACCTCTGAAAGCGATTAAATAGTTAAATAAGAAAGATTTCTATTTCTTCATACATAAATCCAGTCTCTGTCAGCGTGACTAGATTCAGTGTCGATATCGGCTACCAGGCCAAACCGTTGACGGTTGGCTGCTGACAGGTTGATGGGCTGTAGCGTAGAAAGAACGCTGGTAGAACAGGCGCTGGAGTGCAATCGGTTGAGCACGCGCCGCCGAGAGGCTGAAATGCGGGTTTGAGTCCCATCTGATATCAAACTTTTGCACTTCACTCAACACGTTAGGTATAAATATAATATCATCCCATCGCTAAAAGCGGTTAAATAAAAAAGAATCCCGTTTGAAACAACATAAAGGTAGGGCTTGGTTGAACCGATAAATGTGTGTTGCCGATGGGGCTTGACATGGAAACCGTGCGTTTTGCACAATACGTGCCACGTCAGACATCATGAAGGCTTTAATATGTTATCAGATTATATTGTATTAAGCAAGGGCTCAAAAAAAAGTCGGACAGAAAGGTCTTGCTAAATAGTTTCACTAGTTTTCTCCGTATTTTTAAAGCTCAAAAAGTTGATATTTCCTTCTGTGGAACACTGAACAGCCTGAATATCGGTTATAAGCCAGAAAGATGGTTCAATCATGCTTAAGCTCATGTGAGCGAGCTCAGATTTTAGAATACAAACTACTACCCAAACTTTTACTGCTCAATTTTTTTTCGGAATAGAATTGCTCGTTTTCTCAAATATTTTTCCAACTCTTCTTTTTGATTCTTGTTTAAGCTAAAACCAGATTCATGTTGTTTCCAAAATCTATCGTAACGCACCGCTCTATAGTGTAAAGGAGCCAAAGTTCCACTTTCAAAGAACGAAAAAATTTCCTTCATTTGCTTTGAAAAGTGGAACTCTACCGTGATCTACGTATCAGTTTCTTAGTATTCACTTTACTATTTGACATAATCGGGGTGCTGTGGCCAAGCGATTGTGGTGCTCGTCGCGGTGCGCGTGGAGCCCAGCTTCTTTCCAAGACTCTCCGGCAGTCAGGAAGAACGTAGAACGCCGCAGCGCGGCTATCCTCGGAATTGCAAGGAGACATACTTGACCAGTGTTCTGCGCCGTTCAAGAAGAAAACGAAGAACGAATAGAATGTTAGAAATGATGTGGGTCGTGTAAATAAAAAATAAATAAAACCAACCGCAATGATATGTAAGTCTAACACACAGTGTCAAAATGTATTGAATTAGAATCTGGCGTTTAGAAGAGCAAATAAGGCAGCCATGGCCTTTTGAAACATTCATTAACTGCCATAGTAAGCGCCTGTGCTTTCTTTCATTCCCTGTAATCAAACAAAGGACGAGGGGGTTTGATCTGTGTGAACTTTGTGTGCTTTCTTTGTCATCTGACTTGTATTCCTACTGACGCTAATTCCTTTTGGCTGCCACTTCTAATCATGCTTTGCGAACTACCGTACCTCCACTCACACCTACCGTAACCGGATTACTAACGCAGATTTGTCGAAGACGACGCATGCACATTTGCTGTGATTGTTGAGGAGAGTCCCCAACGCACTCGACGACCTACATTGAGGAGACAGTCGGTAGTTGAGCGGTAGGTGTAATATGTTCATTTTGATCATTACTTGACCTGACAGCAACTTGGAGTGATGTTTGAAGATTAGTGTATTAGGAACTTCGATATTTCCTTTTCACACGAAAAAACACAGCTAAGCTAACTTTGAAGGAACTCACGACAAAGGGAACTAAGTGATTTTTAGTGACCAATGTCTTTTGAGGAGGGGTCGTGGCTAAGCGGTTATGATGCTCGTCGCTGCGCGCGCGGAGCCGAACCCTATCACTCAACACTCTCCGGCAGATATCAACGAGCAGCCCAGGGAACGCCACACCCAGGCTATCCTCAAAATTGCAAGGAGATACGCTCAACCAGTATTCTACGGCATTCAGGAAGATGACGAAAAACGATTGAATGCTAAAAGTACTGGGATTCGCACAGTGAAAAAAACGTGAAGAAGGATATAAAACGCCCATATATTTTTTGACAGTATGCAGATTTGTTTGTAGTTCGTCGACTTGGTATACGACGTTCTTATATCAGTGGCAGCTACGACTGTTAACAGAATCACACAGGTAAAAGAATTCATGTGATGTAGTTGATGGCGTCGAAGATCCACAACAGCACCTCCAAATTGGCTACATTTCCAGTTATATGCCCATTCTGAAAAAAGTGGGAGCTCATGTGACGTAGTGGTTAGAGGTGCTCTGCGTCGCACACGAGATCAGTGGTTCGATCTCGTGCTCATGGCTCAGCAAGCCATCCATCACTCCGGGGTCGGTAAAATGATACCAGACTGGTTTCGAACTTGTCTGGCAGAATAAGCAGCAGTGACTCGGTTCAGCGTGAGACCATCGCGAGTCATTGTAAAGACCACATATGCATTCAATCACTTCAAACGAAGTTAAAAATTGAAGACGAATGCATGGCACATCCCTCAGGATTTGATCAACACCGAGAGCTTTATCCTTTTTTATGCCCATTCTAGTATTCTTCGTATTGATAGGATGTCTAAATTATGACATTGCGACAAAATCATGTCTTCTATAGAGACCGTGGAAAAAATTTTGAGAGTATCCAAGCGTTTTCTCAGCACCGAAAGATGAGCTTCAGCTCTTTTGCTTTTTATTCACACAGTAAAATTTTACAACTTTCTGATGATGTAGATGTGTCAAGTGACAAGGTGATGTCACCTTAAGCATGAAGGGGATGTTAGAGTAAACGATGCAATTTCCAGGACTACGCAAAGAAAAGAAGCTCTTATCTATATCATTCTTTAGTCACCTGAATGTGAGTTATATTTTCCTACGAATTGTTAATTTTGTAGAAAAATTGTCATTTAAGCCTAAAAGACGAACTCAGGGTAAAAGAAATTTTGTCCCACGACAGCGCCAAGTTAGCTATTCATGGCCATCTTTACGCAAAAAAATCGGTGAAGAAGTGCATTATTCTTCCGGTATGATACAATTCGTGACTCTATCCAAGCGTCTTCGGAAATATCGTTACATATCTGATGCTAAAAGCTTCATGGAATGCGGATGCTATAACATGCAAGAGGCCCTGGAAACATCGTTGAGCTAAATAAATACCTCAAACCTTCCAGCTCTACAATTGGTGCATTATCCATCTGGTAAAGATTCTCTGCGACAGGAGAAACTTAGCAGCGGCCTATGGCAAACATTTGGCAGCTCCTTGACACGGTAGCACGACCACCTCTCGATTCTAGAGGCAACCAAGTCAGCAAACGCTCAAAAACATTCGTGGAAGAGGCAAATTCTCACGTAGCAGCCCAATTCGCACATTAGTTCGAAAGAATATGAGACGACTAACCGCACGAAGGAAGTACTGGGATCTGTATTATAGATGAACGTTCTTTCATTTCTTCTGAATAACGGAAAAGAATCTTTGAAATACATAAGTAATCAGTAGTAGCAACATTGAGTACAGTGTTCCAAGGTGATTGACGAGGAAAATATCAAAAAAGCTGTAAAAATTTGTTCGTGGCAATGTAAATGGTCATTTTCATTGAAGACAAGCTTCTCGTCTTGACGAAGATCTATTAATCCGAACAAATAAGGGACTAATGTCGTGATTCGGAAAGAAAAATATGTTTTATTTATCAACATCAGTTACGTTATAAGCTGATATTGCATAAGCATCTTAATGTGGAAATGAAAGTAATAGATATAAACAGTACTACTTTACTACGGGGATTTCGGCTTCTACATCATCCGAGAGCGGTCGGTTTATTTTCTGTCTCTGCTTTTGATTTCGGTCTAACACCATCTCCAAATCAGCTAGTAGGAAGCCCAGCCGAGGATCCCTTGCCGAAACCCATCCTTGGAAATGACATCATGAAGACCTGAAGAAGCCTTTGCAAGGCTGCACCAGGAAGCCAAGGATTATTATAAGCACGACCAGCAATATACCATTTGGGAGATGTGCTGGGGTCCGCACAATTAATCAAGACGGACTATCTAAGTATCTAATTAGTAAAAAAGTACTACTTTATGGTAAAGTATTTTCATGACCGTCTCGGCACTTTTAGCGCATACCTTAGTCAAATGAGAATGACCTCTATTTCAAACTAGGATCAGCTAGAAGCTCTTGCTTATCGAAAATTCAAGTTTAAGCAAGAATAATCCACATATAAGTTCCACTATCACTTAACGGTCCACCAAAGAATCGTAAGAAGCCTAAAATATGCTCCAATAGAGTTCCAAGAAACATTTGCATTTTCGACATCCAGTAAGCTACTGCAGTTGTTCAGTTCATTTGAAGATCACTTTTGCAGAGAAGAGTCGGAAGACTCAACGATCAATTTTCCTGTGAAAGTGAATGCTACGCCAGTAAAATACTGTAAGTTTGTCTTTGTTTACTACTTTCTAATTGATACATGAGTGTTCGAGATCCTACTAAGATTAGGAAGAAGAATATATGAATAGCATAGAATAAATGAGAATATACAATATATATGTATCTATACAATACATACATATACATACGATTTCATTACTTCATGTTGTTTTGTGATGTACATCGTTAATAAGCGATTCGATTAAGTGAGTGTAGACGAGGGAGAAGAGGTGCTCTATCACGTTGGTGGTTCGCTTGATCCGATTCCGGTCTTTTCCGTCGATGAAGATCCTCTTGATGGTCCGTCTACACTAACAAACGCTTTGAAATGTCCAGTAAAGTATATTAGCAAGGTAAGATTTACATTTTGATAAGTTACTTGATTCAATAAGGAATGAGCAAAGGAACTGAACCGTATATCGGACTTCTCGTGCAAAATTTTACTATATTAGATATGTAGAAGGCTTATAATCCAAGAGTATCAGATGGCACGGAAGTAGAAGATGGTAGAGTAGATGTCGATGAGGTAGGTAAAGAGATAGATAGGGGGGAGAGAGAGAGGAAAGGATAGGGAGAAGGAGTGAAGGTGAAAAGAGTCTGGAGATGGCGAGAGAATCAAGGACAGAAAAAATCCTTTATCAGTCTTTCATTACTCTCAGATCTATTCCATTAGGTTGAACTCAACAAGCAATTCATATGTTGACTTCTCTACCGGTTTCGTTCAGATACCACCGACATTAGTAACTGACAATTATTGTTTTATCTGCGACGGTGACGAAGTATCTGTCGATGAAATTCTAGCAGAATGTCAGTGGTGGAAACAGACCAGCAGCAGTATACGGTTCTATTATTCGGACAATATGAGCACATTTTATCAGGTAATATGTTTACCAGTCATTATAGTCATTCATGGACACTGCTTCAGTGGAAAAGGAGAACTGGGCCGTTCTTAAACTTTCTAGAATAAGGTGAACTTTCCTGAGAGATAAAGAATTGATAGAAATGGATATGAGGCACAAAAAACGCATGCTATAGTTCGAAATGTCGTGCATTAATGGATGCATGTCTTCTGGTGCAGCCTCGTTTTGATAGAGTCAAGTTGTTTACCTTCTCCCATATCACCGAGATAGGTAAATCATTAGCAGAGTTGTCTAGGAATCCCCACCCCTCAAATTGTAACGGGTAGCTGGCTCGTGCTGTGAAGACATGCCAACCTTCTAACACTGCTGCGCTACTTCGCCAATGCAAGGAAAACGAACAAATTTAGCATTAGAACACATGAAGAAAGCAAAATCTCCATTTAGGTACCGAATCTTGTCTAAAATTGAGAGTAGTATGATAAGACACAAGGCTACTTCTACGATTTCCTAAATAGGTGACACTGTTAACGTGCCGTGGAGAGACACGTGGTGCTTACCGTACTCAAGTCCGTGGAGGCGGCATCGTCAAGGTTTCACCGGATAAGGTAAACTTCAACAGAGTTTGGTGATGTATATTGATTCAAAAGAGAATTAATTAGAAAACAGTAGGTGCAGTAAGTTGTGTAGATTTCATTTTTATGTAAAACTAGGCTCAACGACAAGTTAAAGGAAAATTTTTTTCTGATACTCTCTGAGGCCTTTCATGGTCACTTATACTGTGGCATCCACGTGTTTCGGCCTTGCATTCTCATCAGTTGTACGGCGCCTTTAGTCTGAGTCAATCTCTTTCGTGGGAGAGCCTGCCCTTCTCTAGTTGTAAGAAATATAATCTCATAAATCTATTATAACAGCTATACTACCACAGAGCACCTATTCAGTATGTTGTATTAGATTGAATTGCACAGTAAAGCAGCAGAGATAATACCTATATATTTAAACGTGACCTATTTGTATTATTTAGGCTTTTATGAGAGCTACGATTGCGAGAATGTGTGCTGTATTATTCATTTCTTAAGGTGTTTTCGGGTTGCACGGTTCTTCAGCTCATGGAAAACGTGTCCAGGTTTCCATCGCATTATTTCTGTTATCAGTCCAATTACTGAAGGTGAGAGAATCGTTTGTATACAGTTGAAGAGCGTCGATGAAGTCATTGGATTGCTTTCTCACCAATTACTGGAAGAACTATGCAGCGAAAATAGTTGAACAAAGAAAACCTACGGCCATATCTTCATAGATATAGTGAGGGAGGGAGAACATGAAAATAGAGAAACATGCTTCTTATACTGTTTTCTTCTAATGACACACAAGTAGATGATGAGGACAAGTGTTCAAAGTTCTGCTTAATAGGCCTGTATTCATGAGTAACATAAGCTGCAACACAATTACAATTCTAAATGGAGTCTTCCTAATCAGATAAGTTTTCTTTCCGAGGAACTATGGTCCCGAGATAGCTGCGCCACGCTACTGTCAGATTGTCATCGAAAGCATTTGTCGACCATTGCTGACAGAGAAAAGGTTTACTGCCTAAGCTTCCTCTTGACTATCGACTACGTAAGGGTTACTATAGGGTAGGAAGTTATAAATGTTTCGTCAAAGTATCAGCACAGGTAAATGCGAGACATTGCATTGTGATCAGGCTTTTTCTAATACAACGCCTGTCGATGTAGACTTGCAGAGAGCTGGAAGTTGTGCGATGGTAATGTCATATTATTACCACGAGCAGTACTTGACTATTGTAATTCAAAAACCCTTGTTTGCTTCGTAACTAGGCCTATTCTAGCACATGGGCAACTTTTGGATAAGGCCTGCTTCAAACTGGGTTTCTAGGCGTAGATAATAGCCATGTCTAGAGTTCGAGATCTGGAACATTCACACTGTATTTATAACGATTTAATATTCAAGATAGCCTTTATCATGACTAGGTTGTATGTGCAAGTAATGAAGAAGTGGGTCCACGAGTAAAGAATCAGATAAGTTCACTGATGCTTACTAATCAATCAAAAATTTAGAAGGCGAGATCAACTATAATTTCAAGAAGCGGATATTCATTCAGTATTTCTGGCGATCTGAAAAGGTAAGGCGCATTTTTCTTGTTTGAATTGTTCATTCCTTTTTTGGGAACGTTCGAAATGTTATCGAAAATAGATCATACTATTATAGCCGTATGACCGTGAATTGATATCCAAGGAGTACGAGGAATTCCAGAATCAGCTGGCCGCGTGTAAGAGAAACAACTTAGGTTCACCGTCTATGGCAACTATCACTAAGTGAGTTATTGCCAACTTGGTACTTTACCGTTATCCGCCCCCATTCCACCTCACGAGAAAAAAGGTTTTTTCGGTGGTTCTCAAGGTTTGAGTAGTTATGCGATATCTGGGATATCGTAACATATGAGAGAGAATTTTATCTTGAAAGTGGTTTTTTTGGGTGGCGCTGTAACAGCAATAGTATAATTATGTTCCTCACTGGAAAATTCCTCACTGAACAGAACTTCTCCTTTTAGCCCTTAGTGACCATTCAATTGCTTAAATGTCGTCGATTAGAAAATAATATATTCGATTTGGAAAAACTCCTTAGTGCGCTTAAGAATGTAAGAAAAAATCAAGAGAAGATTGGGTTTCGCAAATTTGACGCCGAAAAAATCGCGATGGCTCAATGGCAGTGAGTAACATAATTTTATTTTTACTGTAACAGCGCAATAATAATAACATTGCAAAAATACACTTTTGAAATCTTTAATATTTGATATATTAGTTACCTTCTGAAACTAAAAAAAAATCAAAGACACGTTTATCTCGAGGGATGGAATAGAGGTGCAGAAAACGATTGATCTATGTTACAGCGCACTAAAAAGTCTCTCTCTACAAAATCAAACACACACGTGAAATTGTCGAGATCTAAGCGACGATTGAATGAATTATAAAAGTCTGAGGAAAAGCCTTGTTATTGAGAAGTGTTTGAATGAGCAACACAATTTTGTTGTTGCTGTCTCAGTGCAACAAAGCCATTTTAGATGCAAAGTACCTTCTCAAATTTTTCAGGATTTAAGCAATCAGATGACCAAGCGGACTTCAAAAGCCACAATAAAATACGTTTCCCGTAAGCGAGGAACTAAGGGCGGGTAAAGGAGAAGTATCAATATTTTACTAGTTTTGATTAAGGGAAGAACCCTGCAGTGTCTTAGGAGACCGTGGTGCATATTACATACACCTCCTTGTGATGCATGACGATAATTTGCTCCTCATCAAGTCATTCAATCTAGAAAGCACTCTGTTATCCCTATGCGAGAGCCCTGATAAGAAAAAACCCGTACTAAGATTCGCTGCCGTTCTGCAAGAGACGTTACCATGGGGACAAGAATTCCTCCTATTCATTTTGGCAATCAACTTTTGAGTTCTTCCGAAATTAATTTTTGGATTGTGGTTTCACCTCTCTTATATATATTCCAACAAATTTCTCTCTTTTTTGTACTTCATTATTACATAACACTGAAAAGGATTTATACGCTTTCATTTTCAAATCATGCTATAATATTGTTTGCATTTTGAAAGTTTTGAGGACCAGAACATCGGATACTGGAAAAACTTTCGAAAAATCTACTCCTATTAACTTGGGGCTGTACAGCTAAGCGGCTCTGAACATTAATGGGCACAGTGTCAAGGAAATGTTTAACGCGTAATGCAACGCTGGTATGTAAAACTTCGCAGTGGCGAAATAATCATAAATTCAAAAAGTCGCGAACGTCATTTCGCTGTTATGACGATGCTGAAGATTTACCTGCAGTAAAATTTAAGTCCGAGAACTCACGTGAAGCGTGTAATACTTCAAATGCTTCGGATTTTCTATAAAATTTGAGAAAAAAAAACTAGACGAATGAATACTGCACTAGCTAAATAATGATCAAAGAGCTCACACTTTTTAAGGCATCGTCGGTGATTCTTCTGAGCAAGAGGAGCAATCCATTTTTTATGTGTATTGTAACGTTCGACGAGCAATGGATTTCCTTATAACAAGAATGCATCGGTCTAGTGGTTGCCCCACGATGAAAGTCCGTAGTGTTTTTCTAAATCGAAGTTTCACCAGATGAAAGGCACACTGAGCGTTGGTGGTCTGGAGCAAATTTGATCCATTACAGCTTCCCTAATCTGACCAAATCGATTACGGCAACAAATTTATCGCTTAGAAAATCGGTGAAGTTAATGACAAATTTTTCAAAACCTATGTGCCTACTACTTTTTGGGTAGTAGAGAAGATGCCATCCTTTTCTGAATTAACGCATAGTTAGCAATACCAATGCTGCAGAAGTAGAACAACTAAGCTAGGAAATCCTGACAGCATATTTCAAACGTTTTGTGGCGTTAAATTTGTGAGGACTTATACAGCGATAGGCACGTGTTTCAACCTTTAGGCTTCAACATTAGAACGGTGCCCTTGGGCTATCCGCCCTTTATTGCAGGGAATCGAAACGTGCAAATTACACTTTGTGCAAGGTGAAGGAATCACCATGGCTTGATTTTTCGAGTGACTGATTGTCGATTGTCGTTTGCTTCGCTTACGGCTATTACCTCAGTATAAATGTATAACCTTTATAGGACTGTATAAGCGCCATATTAGACCTCATGAAAGGTATAAAGCCTACTGTCAGGATGTATTTTCTATTTTAAACGGGCCTCGGAGTAGTCGATTGAAAGAATTTATAAGCTAGAACTTTATTTGAATGACCGTGCTATTTTTGAATCCATTACTTCAGGCATTTCGCCAATTTCTCGCAAGAAAAGTAATTTTGAGGCCAAGCCGAGGCCGAAACTCCCTTCAGTGACTTCATAGTTTGTAGAGAAGGAGCATTTTAAGCAATTACTCTCAGTAAGCAGTTCTACCTCAGCTCTTACGAAACCAGAGATCCAGCCGTCTGCATGTCTACCCATGTCAGCGTGCTGCGTCTATCAATGGCATGCTAAATTTCGACGCCATTATTACACGCCACACGCTCCATTGTTGCACGCAACACGCTGGTGGCTAGACACGCAGAGGGTTAGGTCCCTGGTCCCGCACGGGTTGATGACAATACTTGTTGATTTCAATGTTTTTGTTGTGCACGTCTTTACATATCGCGGATAGCCAGGTTGAGGGGGCCCGTGGGGCATTCGTTCTTGATCGTCAGGAGTGATGAAGAAGGATAGGGGAGAAATGGGGGGACGACCTCCGCGCCGAGCTTCCGTGGCCACCAGGCCACGGGAATACCGTAATATGATTACACGGTCGTGATTATGACAATTTTAGGTACTATACGATTATGAGGGAAGAAATAAAAAACTGATCTCATTATCTGGAGAGGAACTTTTCATAGAAATGCTAGTACCCATTCGAAAGCTAAGACTTCAGGCTACAGCCCCACGTCGCCGGTTTTCAAAAAGCCTTTTTTCTAACGTTGCTACAAAGGGAGGCTTCTTGTGTTACACACTCGCATACTTCCCACCAGACAACGCTCTTTTTAGTAATCATTCGATAGCGTAATCGTTTCTGATTCCAAAGATGTGCTTATATCCTATGAAGACCGTTTCTCTGCGATGCAGCAGATAAAACAAGTTGAATGCCCATGTGCGAGCAAAAGGGTCTTTGGCCAATTCACGTGCCTGTGTTTGAGGCGACTACTGACGCGATCCACGCGCGGGCGAGTGAATTGGCCAAACACCGCCTTGATCGCAGGGAATTCAACTTATTTTACCCGCTGCACTGCAGAGAAACGGTCTTTTCAGGATAAAAGCACAGTGTTGGAATCAGAAACAATTACGCTATCGAATGATTACTATCAGACCAAAGAAAGAGCTCTGCCCGGCGAGAAATTTGCGCGTCTGTAACGCAAGAAATCTTCTTCTGTAGCAACGTCAAACAAAGGCTTTTTCGAAAATCGGCGACGAGGGGCTGTAGCCTAAAGTCTCGGCCTTCGAATGGCTACCAACACGCCTATCAAAAGTTCCTCTCCAACGAACGAGATCGACTTTTCATTTGTCAGAAAATTTCCTAATCAGAAGAAAACCCAATTTATTTTCAGATGCTTAAATCTATGGGGATCACGCATCGCTATTGGAAAGGCCTCGTCGCATTCACACGAATCGACTCCACGACGAGCGACGTTAAAATTCCAGACGATCGCAAAGTCACTGAAAGGTCGTTGGCCGACGGTCATGCAGCAGCAGCAGAACCCCAGCACCTCGTCAACGACGCCGAGTGCAAGCAGTAATTGAGGGATACTGTGGTGTCCACATCAAAGCATTGTCCGTAATTGCGCTACGTACCGGTGCTCGGGCACTGTCGGGCCTCATCTTCGTGTCCGTCGTATGCCTGTTTACTCTGTTTGTTTACTTGTTTACCTCGCCGTTCGCTTGTTTGTTTTGATCTACCTCACCTGCTTGGAGGTTTTACTCTCCACTTGTGTGTTTTATTTATCCCGTCTCTTCCACGAAATGCGATCTGAGTCGTTCCACATGGAATAAAATGTTTCAGTCGATACTTTTTCGTCATCGGCTATCATTTGTACCCCTTGAAGTCAGTGCATTATCTGCTTCTTCCAGACTTTTGGTAATCATTCGCTAGCTCAAATCTCGACGATTTCAATGGTGTACTTGGTTGTGCTGTACTAGTAAAGATAAAATCATGTTTTATACCCGGGAATTTTTCGCTTGAGATAGCTTCTCTCTCAGACTTCTAGTCATCATTCGATAACTTAAATCTCGACGATTCTAATGATGCAATTGGTTTTTCAAAGGTCTTCTTTGTGGGGCAGTACCAGTAAGGACAAAATCATGTTTCACACCGGCGAATTTTTCACTTGACAGAGCTTCTCTCTCAGACTACTAGTCATCACTCGATAGCTTGAGTCTCGGAAGTTTCAAAGGTGTATTTGATCGCGAAAGAAAACTTTTTATTGTGCTATACCAGTAAAGATAAAATTATGTTCCACACTCGGAATTTGTTAATTTGCAGAGCTTCTCCGTTAGACTTCTGGTCATCATTCGATAGCTTAACTCTTGACGATTCCGATGATATACTTAGTTCCTGTAAAGGACTTCTTAGTGCGTTGTAGCAGCCAGAAGAGAATTGGATTTCACACTCTTCGCGCATTCCTTGCCGCCTGAGGTGAGTAGGTGGCTGCGTATTGATCGCGCAGCGCGCTCCACATGTCGAGCGTGATTTCCGATTAACGAATTCAGAGTTTTTCTCCGCTTTGGTAGAAAGCTCTAGTTAAAACATATGTCTGTGATACTTCAAAAGTCCCTCTACGAGTTCATACTCTTTTCGCGTATACCTCTAGGTTGCTTAAGCTTAGGCTTATTAGCGGGTTTATTTGGCAATCTAAGAACGATTATCAAAAATTTAGGCCTACAGGACGGTAGAGCAGAGTTTCTTCTACAATAAGACTAAAAACAACTCAAAAATCCTTACGAAACGCTGGAAACATTCTCAAATAATTGGCGGAAATACGTCTGAAAACGCGTAGAGTGTGGAATTCAATTTTATTTTTACTCCTTCAAAGCGTTAAGAAAGTCATTCTAGATAACAAGCGCAACATTGGAGTCTCCGAGGTTCAGGTTATCGAATGATTATTGAAAGTCTATAAAAGAGGACTAAGAAATGCCCTGCTTTGGGCTCAAAGGGTTGAAAATGATGGCCGATATCGCAAAATATCGTCAGTTTCATCAATATTATTTTTTCTGAGCCTTTGCTCCTTCTTTCATTTTGTCTTGTTCTATAGATGTCTAGAAAAATTTTGACATTAAATGTCTTTGTTCCAACCACCGTCGATCCTTCCTAGTGTATTCGAATCCAGTGAACTTACAGCAAAGTAGAGGCGAGTGACTAACTGGTCAGTAGTCAGAGGAGAGCCCTGCGACCACGCTCGAGGCTCACCAAGCCTTCCATCCCTACTGAGTCGGTGAATTGATACCAGACTTGTCTGAGAAGATAGCAGTACTGACTTGATACATCGTTAGGCCAACGCGAGTCATTGTAAAGGTCAGGTATAAGTCACCTCAAACGATGCTTCTTAAATCATATCTTTCGTTTCGAGTGTTCTCTTAAGACCACAGCTCGAATTACAACATGCCAAATAATCATTTTTGAGCCGCGCATTTCATGTGGTCTGTTAAAAGAGAGCTGACTTATATAGCCCGATACATGAGTTTCGACCTTGCAGTTTCGTCAGTCGGGCAGCTACCCTTTCCAATCAAATTGGCAGAAGACGAGAAAGGGTAACTCCCCAACTGACGAGTCTGCAAGGTCGAAACTCGTGTATCGGGCTCTATAAGTCAGCCCTCTTTAATAGAGCACTGACATGCGTGGCTCAAAAATGATTATTTGGGATGCTTGATGAAGTTGAATGAGTGGCGCATCCCTCAGGAATTGATTAGCGGCGAGAGCAACGATGGAGACGACTGCGAGTTGAAGACCCCCAGCTCCGATATGTTTTATTTTATAACTAGTACGTAATATAACTGGTATTCCCATGTATGTGGGTTCTTTTCCTCAATAGCAGTGCTATGAACCATTGTTTTCGGTCTGTTATCGGTGTCCTTTTGTCGAATATATTCTTTGTATGGTCATGATTCCACTAAAAGAATGAGAATTGTAAAGAAGTACTTTGTAAAGAAAGTTGAAATAAAGTTTTATTCAGGAACAAGTGTGCTACATATGAGTAAACATGATGAGAGTTTAACTGACCAATAGGAAATACATTACAATTACTACTGCGGATTGTTCGATTGGCAGAATTCCTCGCTGTTTTATATCGAATGGTACACCTGCGGTATGGGTGAGACGCGAGTTCGACTCCCGCCTGGGGTGGTTGAATGCTTTGCGTACCACTCAATATTCATAGATGTGTTATTACAGCATCTGAACAGTGCTGAAAAACAGTAAAAAATGAGTTTTTCTGGATTGTACTGTCTCAAAGAGTGCATTTGGCGCAGTAGTTGGAAGTGCTCTGCGTCGCACACGAGGTCAATGGTGCGATCTAGCGCTCAAGGCTCACCAAGCCATCCATCCCTTCGGGGTCGGTAAATTGGTACCAGACTGGTCTCAGACTTGTCTGGGAGGATAAGGAGCACTGACTTGGTTCAGCGAAAGGCCACGAATCATTGTAAGGGCCAGATATGCATTCAGTCACTTCAAACGAAGTCAAAAATTGAAGAGGAATGCATGGCGCATCCTTCAGGGTCTGATCAACACCGAGAGCTTTATACTGTCTCATTTCTGATTCAATAATATTAAGTCTTCTTAAAAGTTTGGCACTAGAGCAATAAACACCAAGTTGATTAACCAGAATTAATCTGATAAGGATTCAACGTGTTTTGAGCTATTGAGCCTAGCGGTATACAGGAGCCTGTTCCGTCCTTTTGGGACTTATTGGTACTACCCTCCCTCGGTTCAGTCGATCCCCTGAGGTCAGATAATCCTCTATAAAGGAATCGACGCCGAGTAATAAATCACCCCAAGTCAGGTGATGTACTTACCTGACATTGTGGTGACCGGCAGTCTAGCTTGTAGCTTTTACAAGCAGTCTTCGTACCTATTCAATGCACGAGATCTCTATCAAACTTGAAGCCACCTTGGTAGAAGTAGGGGCGAAGGTGGTCACCGCAATGTCAGGTAAGTACAACACTGATTTAAAGTGATTTATTATTCGGCGTCGATTCCTCTATGGAGGATTCTTTAGCCTCAGAGGATCGGCTGAACCGATGAAGGGTGGTACTGATGATTCCCAATAGGACGAAGCAGGCTCCTGTATAACACTAGACCTAACAGCTCAAAACACGCTAAATCTTTGTCAGATTATATCATTTTGAGCGGGTCTGCGAAAAGAGTGGCTGAGAGAAGAGGTATAAGCAGAATCAATTCAAAATCGCTCAACAGCACCAGTCTGCGCCATCAGCCTGAACAAATTTCTGCCATCTCTCAGGCAACAGATCAGTACCACTTTGCGCAGAATTTTCTGAGCTTTCTTTTGGTACCAAATTTGCCCATGATTGTCGCATCATGACCTCATGACATCATCGCGAAAACGCTGTCGTCTGGACACAAATTCCTGAGCTTTTGCACGGTTGATGTTCTCGAAGGCTCTCTGTGAATCACGTCCTAATCTGTGCCCGTAAGGCACTAAATTGTTATGAAGACATGTTGAGTGGCCATGATGCGACAAGTATGGACAAATTTGGTACCGAAAGAAAGCGCAGAGAATTCTGCACACAAAGAGGTACTGACTTGTTGCCTGAGAGATGGCAGAAAATGTTCAAGCTGATGCCGCATACTTTAAATGGCGTTGTCAAGCAATGTTGATTACTTCTGGTCATATCTTCGTTTCGAGACATATCTTTGTTTTCCTAAAACCACAGTTCGAATTTCAATATGCCTGGCAATTATTTTTTGAGCCATGTCAGTGGTCTATCAAAGAGGGCTGACTTCTAGACATAAAAAGCAGAGTCAGATCTAATCGATTTGGTCGCAACAAGTCAGCCCTTTCTAATAGACCAATGATATGCGTGGGTCAAAAAATAATAACCAGGCATACTTCTAGTCAACAAATTTGGTGTTTATTGTTCTAGTGTCCTTATCAAACGACACAATAGTATCCACCAAAACCTAAGTAAACCCCAGGGATAAGGCTCTAATTTTTAAGCATCAAGTTGTGAATAGGATTGTGATTTCCAGATCATAAAAGCAGAGTCAGATCGATTCGATTTAGTCTTAACAATAATGAGTATAAACCCAATGATGTAGAGTGGTGTGCAAAAATGTTTGTGTCAGCCGGGATTTGAACCCAGATCTTATCTTGACAGATATCGCGTTGTAGCGTAGAAAGAGTGAAGTGCAAAACGAGCGTCGGTGGTGCAACGGTTTAGCACATGCTCCCGGAAAGAGTAAGTCTGGGTTCAAATCCCGGCTGATACGGAACGTTTTTGCACACCACTCTACATCATTCGGTTCATAGTAACATCATAACACCGCAATAGGCGGTCAAAAAAAAAAACTATTTCGGAATAATGAGTATCTTGGTGTCTTATTGCCCTCTCCAGTTTGTTCTTGTTTTTTCTCTTCGTTGTGTTCCGACTTTTTCAAAATCCAAAGGGACTAACTGTCCTTCTGGGTTAAGTCGCCTGAGCAAGGGTTTGATCTGAAGAGCATTGTATTCATAACTCCTACAATCGTACTGAGAAAATGTGCTCCAATGCCACTCCTAATTTTCACTCGGCGTAAGCGATGCGGTTGCGTAGCGTTCGCCGGCCTATCGATTTAGGATTCTCATTCGTGCCTCGTTGTTTCCTTGACTGGCTGTGTGTTCTCTCTTCTTTCTTTGCTTCTTTCCTTCTCCTCCCTTTCCTTCCTCTCTCTTCCTCTACCCCTCTCTCTCTTTCTTTTTCCCCTCTCTCTCATCTTCCTGTCGATGTTTTCTGTTATGTGAACCATTTGTAGAGAATGGGTGATTCGTCATCGTCGACCGGAGAGAAGAGGGCGCACGATACATCATCGGAAGCTGTTGAGAGTTTTCCAGTCGATCACGAATCTAAAGGAAGCAGAGGAGAACGTTCCGAATACGTTGTCGTGGCTGATAGTAATGGTACGGTCTTCTATTATTGATTTTTATTGATTCGAGAGAGCAGTAAAGACAAAGGAATCCTTTTTTTTGCAATCGGATAACATATGTTGAGCCTGTCGTGAGGTGTGTTGTGGCGCTTGTATTGTGCAGAGACGTAGGTCACGCTATAAGAGATTGGCTGAACTCGAATGCCATCGTGCTACTACAGAGGAGGCTACAAGGCTGAAAGACGTGTCTAGCACTGTATAAGTGCTATAGCAGGCCTCATAAAGGCTCAAGATATGCTATCAGAATATATATTGCCTTGAGCGAGGTCGAGATCTATAGAAGCATTCGAATGTAACGTATTAATAGTCGAGAAAACTTATCTTGATTAGCTGACGCGAGGTTGGTAAATTAGTCGTAGAAATTCGGCTGACGTTTCGGCGACCCGCCTTCTTCAGAGCCTGGGCCTATGTAATATTAGTCTATCTGAACGATTCGGATGGTCTTATTTATATGCTGCCTAGGTCAATTTCGAAGACCAAACGAAGAAAGGGCGCGAGATCTCGTGTGATGGTGACGCACTCGTCCTTCCGGTTTATTTCGGGATTTTGGGCGTTTATACAAAATGCCTCAAGAGTCTTGAGCGTGGATGTTTTTGATTCCTGCGCTAGGATTGTGACAGTCACATCAAAATCCTTGTTGTTGTGTTTTTTGTGCCCTAAGTAAACCTATTTAACCTTTAGATGTTTTTTTTTTGTTTAAACCTATGTAACCTATGTAACCTTTACAACAACGAGGATTTTGATGTGACTGTCACAATCCTAGCGCAGGAGTCAGAAACATCCACGCGCAAGTCTCTTGAGCATTTTGGGTAAACGCCCAAAATCCCGAAATGAACCGGAAGGACGAGTGCGTCACCATCGCACGAGATCTCGCACCCTTTCTTCGTTTGATCTTCCAACCTGACCTAGGCAGCAGAAAAATATGATCCTCCGAATCATTCAAATAGACTAATACCACATACGCCCAGGCTCTGAAGAACGCGGGTCGCTGAAACGTCGGCCGAACTTCTACGACTAATTTACCAACCTCGCGTCAGCTAATCAAGATGTTTTCTCGATTTTCATATAACAATTAATTATGGCGAGGTTTATAGAAAGTCGAACTTTTGAATTGTAAACGTATATTTGTCTGCAGTCTTCGTTATGGTGTTTATACTGTGTTCTTCAAACATTCGTCCACTATCTTCTAGGTGAAGCTATGGAACTGCCAACGGCTCCCGACAACACGTTGTTTATGACCACGCTGCAGTCTTCCTTTCCTGGTGCAACAGGCATGAAATTCAAAAATCCAAAGACTGGCGCTCTGCGAGCTGTAGCGTGAGTATTTTGGCAAGGGTTCATGTATTTGTGGATTTATCACTATGTATACAATGACGAGAGCGCATGTGACGCAGTGATTAGAGGTGCTCTGCGTCGCACACGAGATCAATGGTTCGATCTCGCGCTCATGGCTCACCAAACCACCATCCCTCCGGAGTCGGTAAATTGGTACCAGACAGGTCTCAGACTTATCTGGGAGTATAAGCAGTACTGACTCTTTTCAGTGGGAGGCCACCGCGAGTCATTCTGAAGCCCAGAAATGCATTCAGTCACCTCAGACGAAGTCAAAAATTGAAGACGAATACATGGCGCATCCATCAGGGATTGATCAATGCCGAGAGCTTTATCCTTTCATCCTTTTATCCATTAACGAAGAATTATGTGCAAAACTATGAATCTCAGGCAGGAGTCGAACCCGTACTTGACCCTTTCGGGCGACGCGTGCTAACAAATTGCACTACTGAGGCTTGTATTGTGCAAAAACTCTTTCGGTGATGATTGTATCGATCTATTCGCTATCAGTCGTCAGTGGTTAGGCCTGGCTAGCACATATCGGCGCCGAACCCAGTTGCGCTGACAGATATTGGATATAGAAATCAGCACATTCTTTATTTAAACGCTCTTTTAGAACTATTTTGAAGAAGTCGCAGAAAGAGTGGTAGCAGAATATTGTAATCTCGGTAGTGCAATTGGTTAAGCAGGAGCACCCGGAACGCGTGAAGTATGTTCGATTCCCGCCTGAGGTTCAAAGTTTTACAGATCATTCCACATCGCTGGATAAATCGTCATCCGCATAAATGGATATATAGTTATAACATCATAGCACTGTCGAGATAACGGTGAAATTAAGAATTCTCATCTTTGTAACTAGTTCAAGACCTTATCGCTTCTTCATTACAACTAGTGTTGCGCTATTCATTTATTATGTTAAGGGTCGATGCATCAGGTACAAAGCTTCTTCCACCAGCTGACGGTTGGGACGACAAGGTTTTCACCGTCATCACATCGAATGCTCGAAGTGAACGAAGTACGTTGACTTTCTCCCAGCTTTAGGAAGAGATCGTTTTCGAATGCGGTGCGCTAGTACTGGTCGCCCTGAGAACTGTACAGCAAGTATGGTGAGGTGTTAGAGGGGTGAAATGTCTCGCAGAAAGTTTGGGAAGTTATTATAAAAAGTGGTAACTACGTAGGTCCGAGTGATTTCCTATCATCTGTATGAATGACAGTTTAGGATTCAGAAGATGTATTTTCTCCGATAAATACCTCCATTTGTCTTATGTATGAGGGATTTTGATGAAAGAATGGTCACATGGGTCTCGATAACGCGCACATCCAGTGGGGAAATTTTGACTTGGCTAAATCATTGGAGTGCCAAGAAAGATGTTGACATACTGAGATCTTTGGGTGAGACTGTAGATAGAATGGCTATGTTTGAGCTGGACTTTGTGAAGAAGTTAGAAACGGAGATGGTACGCGCAAGCGCTTGAAGAATGGAGCCGTTTTCAATAGTTGTCTGATGCGAAGGCAGCAAGCTAAACGGCGATGCATTAACTCTTTGAGGACCAGCGTTAATAAGCACTCGATGTCGCGCCGTTGCTTGTGTGGCAGTCGGAGGAGGTGGTATCTGCATGTTTGTGCCTGCTTGCCTGACTGTCTGGCCTGCTTTCCCACGAGACGCGACGCCGCCAGTACAGTAACCGAGTGGGAGCTGACGTCGCGCGGCACAAAACGAAATGTACCGTTTGGTTTTTAAAGGGTTCAAAGCTGTTGTTTCAAATGCTCTGACGCTACTTCAAACGGTACCCGTCGAAACAAGTCAATGCAGAGGCGACTAGAATCTCGAACACTTTTGATCTTGCGTCTCTTCAAGCTATGCAGAAGAGGTGTTGATTGGCATTTGCCAAAAAAATGTTATGTTGTATAAATAGTCATATCGATCAACATTTCAAGATCACATGGTGCAGAAAATTAGGTGAGCAGAAAATTGTCTATCCATGGTTGCTCCATCTTCAGTATATTTAAATTTGATTTTTGCGACAGAAACATGCTACGATTTTTGTGGTTTGTTGCTTTCATGGTTGTTTTCATTGCATTTTAGTGTCATATACGACGAAAGGTGTGCGTGTGGTGTGAGCAAGGTGTGTCTAGGTTCGGATGTGAGTGTGAAGCGGCGGAAAATTGGAACGAGTGATGGAGAGTCGGACAGTGATGGTGAAGGACGCGTTGGTCGTAAACGTGCCGTTGATTCGCGTGAGAAGACAGCGATGAGTGGAGGAGATTCCTCAACGACGATGCCACGCCGACCAATTGATCTCATCGTGCTCGGTGTGAATTACAAGACGACAGACGAAGGATTCAGACAGTACTTTGAGGCATTTGGTACCGTCGCATTTGCCGAGGTGAGTGTGGATCATGAATGTGAGTTCGTTCCACCATGCGTGAGTGTGTTTCGTATTCTGTCCTTTTATTATTTTTATCTTATTGATTGCCGTTGTTGTTTTTCATGTGACAAAAAGATTGCCAGTCTAGATCTATTCGTGTGGTCTGAGAATAGTAAGTGCACAGATTTCTACTGTTTAAAGCAATTAAATGATATGGTCCATGTGGCCCATTAGTCTTAAAAGATCAAGCGAAGATTTTGGCTCGTAAATAAAAATAGTGCGATCAAGTAGGGATATGGTCGAAGCGAAGACTCGGTACGTCAAAGGCTTAACTGAGCCAGAATTTTGTTCATTGACACCTTTCAAAAGGTTCAGGACAAATTACCGAGTGCAGAAAACATGCAGCTCGTTATAATAAATATGTACAGAGAATTATTTGGGTGATCATGTGTGGGGCTAGTGTTGCTTGACCTTATGCTACCACTCACGTATCGTTGTGAGAAGGATAGGCTTATTGCTAGCATGACAAAGTTTGTTTTGTAAAGGATTTTTTGACAGAAATTATGCAGGTATGTGTGCTTCTAAGTTTGGCTGGAAATTGTATGAAAACTGAAAGTGGAGTGTTGGCATTTTGTCTATGTGTGAATGGGCCGAGATTATGCCTGTTACCCTACACCTTCCAACATCACGCTTTTTCTTTTGTTCAGATAAAGCGAACGGCTGAAGGCTCTTCCAAAGGATTTGGTTTTGTGCAAATGAGTACTATTGAGGAGCAGGATAAAGTGTTAGCAACGGCGAAACATATGCTTGATGGTAGACGTTGTGAAATTCGGATACCTGAACAAAGAGTGAGTCCTTTGTGAGAATTGGAGAGGGTTAAAGTTTGTGATATCAAGTGAATAGATGGAGGAGATTGTCCTCTGAAGTAATACCAATATATATCGAAAGATCGACTGTTTTTGAAACCCCCAAAAAACATTCAATATAATTCCAAAAAAGAATGATTTAAGCTCAAAAAAGGGGTTGGTACACCCAGGGTCATACACCGGTGTACCAACCCCCTTTTTTGAGCTTAAATCATTCTTTTTTGGAATTATATTGAATGTTTTTTGGGGGTTTCAAAAACAGTCGATCTTTTGATATAGTTTTGATCTAACAGCAAAAATCTATCGACTGAGAGGTGGTGATGGTACAGTGTCATAGTACACTGTGCCATCACCACATACGCCTCCCTCCTTGCTTTAATGCAGGGCTGAATGTGGGCGGGGGTCACTGATGAGGAGGACGAACCTCCGAAACACCGGTGTATGACCCTGGGCGTACCAACCCCTTTTTTGAGCTTAAATCATTATTTTTTGGAATAATACCAATATAATTTATTGAGGATCTCAATGTTAACTCAGAGGATCGTACTATTGCTTCCTGGTGTCACAATGTTTTTTGACAAATTAGTTGATAAATGCAAATTCAAAGCGTCATATTTCTTCGAGGATGTGTATTAAGAAGTGTTTTTTTTTTTTCAGAAAGGCAGCTTATTGAGCATAGCATTCCAGAGTTCTTTTTAGCACGATTCTCAAGGTATGGGCCCTGGTGGAAGTCGCGGTCTTGCAAATAAAACACTAGTCAATAAAATTTTCGTCGGCCGTCTTTCCGAGAAAATTGAGGAGGACACGCTTCGTGCGTTTTTTGACAAGGAAGCGAAGCAAATCGTAGATTCGGCATCTGTAAGGATTCTTTTTAATTTTATTAGAGAAGCATGTGTTTTCATTTTTGAAAAATTTCATAGAAATTTCACCGAAACTCCTTTTTTCAACTACGAAATGTGATCTTGATTTAGGTCACCGATGTATTCATTCCTCGCCCTTTCCGAGGCTTTGCTTTCATTACATTCACGCATGCAGAGGTCGCTGATCGACTTGTCAAGTGAGATTATTTCATCAGGTTTTGCATCTGCAAGTAGGGTTCTCTTTCTCGATATCTAGAAACAAGTTCTCTTCTAGTAATTCACAATTTATGTGAGTTGTATAATTAATTGTTACTTATAAATCTCGTGGTTCTAGCGTAGATGAGCGATAAGTTCAGTTTTGTAAAAGCAAATTGATAGTGTACCTCATCTAAACATTCACTGATAGCTTCTTCGGAAGGTTTCCACTGTATTTCAGAAATTAGCAATTAGTGGAGTTTACAATCTGGTTTTATTAAGGGCAAACAATTTTGTAATAGACGGGTCTTCCGTGTGTGTCACTCTGGCTGTGCCTCGTGAGGATGTTCACCATGGAAACAACTTTTACAACGATTTTGGATTTCCTTACGGTTATGCCAAAGGCGGTGCTGGCTTTGGAGGAGTAGGCACAATGCCTTATCCCACAAGGGTTTGTTGAAGCATTTTCATAGCAAACTTTTCTTGCATATATACTCTGTTAAACAGTGCTAATTCAATATATGTGGTTGTTTCACACAATGTTGGTTATTGTAAATTCATGGGAATATGTCAGGAATGTTTCCTTAAGAAAGTAGCTGAACCGAGTCTATGTTGCGTCACAGAAAGAGTTCCAGACATTCGTTGGAAGAGCGCGCTTCCAGCAAGACATGCCAAACCTCACACCGCAAAGAGCACTAAGGAAAGTTTTGATGAATAGGAGGGAGTCGAGACCTTGCCGCACCCAGCCTGCAGTCCAGATGCTACGCCTTCGGATTATGGTCTTTTCTACTAAATGGAACATTTATTGCGTTTATGCCGATCCGAGACATTTGATCAAGTTGGGAGGGCATGTCAAGAGTTTTTTCGATTCAAAGCTGAAGGAACGGCGATTTCGAGCAGGTCCGGATCTTGCAGATCGTTGGCAGAGGATCGTCGGGATAATGATGGTCCTTATTTTGGAGAAAAGTATTATTGTTTTTTGTTCAATCTATGTATAAAGTTTGGATTTCAAACAGTGTTAAGGAACTTTTCCTCAATCTAATATCATTGTTATGTGGGGAAACCGAAAAAAATAACTTTCTCATTTATGCAGCAGTTTTCCTATATCGTGCTGTCCAGCATCTATAACTGTGATGCTTCACAGTTTCTTTCTGATTTCCCCTTCTTCATAAAAGAAGTACAATTCCCTGATGTTCACCTTTCTCGTATCTCATGTCGCTTCTTTGAACATTTTTTTGGAACTTAATTACATAAAAAAACATGCGGATGAGGTTGATGAAAGTCCCATATAGTAAGGAATTTAGTATTGATTTTTTATATTCTAACATCACTGTGTTTTACAGGACGCATTTGGCTACAGCCCTCCTCCAGGAGCGTTCCCCACTCGTTCACCTTATGAAGACTGGGTATCTCCACCATCAGTAGTCCAGGTCACACCTCGATCAAATCGTGGCAATGGTGCGGTGCACGACCAACCATGGTATCGTGGTGTTCATTAGCAGACAAACGCTGCACTTTTTAACCTCATGTTCTGAGTCGTGTATTCGCCTAATATCTCTTTTGGTTTTTTTTTTATTGCCCGTTTTAGCTCTATCTGTGAAGGAACTCAGTGTATATGAACACACTGGATTCGTATTTTCTCTCTCTCCATGTAGATATGCGCCCATGAAAACTGAAAAGAGAGTATGACACAGTGGGGAACGTACATTTGCGATAGTTCCATTATAGTGAGCGTGAGCGAGGGCAAGAGTGGGAGAGAGAGAGAGAGAGAATTCGAATAATTTAACGCATTAACTTTTTGTGCTATGATCAGTATTTATTCTGGTAATGTGACAAATCATGTGGTCTCTGATTTGTCAAGTGAGAGTGAAATAAATGTGTTGTTAAGAAGTTTTTATGGGCACATATGTACATCTGACTCAAAAACGATAGAAGCGCTGCCGAAAAGGTCTTGTCGTTTTTTTTCCACTACGATAGCTAGAATTTCTAATCTTGTCAACAAGCTGTTTTTTATCTAAACGGATAGAGGTTATCATATATATTCACACGTTTTGACATTAGAAATAGAGATTCTTCAACGCTGTCGCTACGAGTGAGTAATTTGTACTAACGTCATAACGAAGTTTAAGGAGTGACAGGTAGTACACCTATATGTTCATCTTCCTCCCAGTAGTTGATAACATTGCAACATCACGCGGAAGTTCTCCATAGTTTTTGTAATCAGTTGGTAGCTGGTCTAATGCAGATGCTGTTGTGGCCGTCATCCGTAGGACTAAATTGCTAGATTGAGGCAAAAGTTTCACGCCCGTTGAAAATTCAAGTTTGTACATAATTCCAATTGAAAACAATAACTATTGTTCAAATAAAGACAATTATGATCCACGATCTTCTGCCAACAATCTGCAAGCTTCCGGATCTGCTCGAAATACCATTGTTTGGGCTTTCAATCAGAAAACTGATATGCTTCTTCGACAAGCTCAGTTGTCTCAAATCGGCGTCCGCGCAGGAAATGTCCTTTTAAGCGGAAAATACCATAATCGGGCGGCGCAACATCTGAACTGTAGGCTGAGTGCGGCAAGTCCTCGACTCTCCTCAATTCATCAAAGTTCTCCTTAGCCTTGTTTGCGGTGTGAGGCTTGGCACTGCCTTGTTGAAATAGCGCATGCTTTCGACGAGTCATTGACGGGTACTTTTCCTTCAACGCATCGAGGACTCGGTGCAGTTGGTTGGAGTAGGAAGTTTCTTATGGAAATATTCCTGAGATATTCCCATGATTATATAATTACCATTACTGTGTAAGAGAAACAAGAAATTTGAAATTTTCGCAGGTGTTAAAGAACATTTTTCTCAATTTATGATTAACGACCTCTTGCTTGATTTCTTATTTTTTGCTGTTGGTGTGACGTCTACGGGTGTAAGAGCGAGCACAGTGAGCCATCCTTTCTGCAGCAAGGTCGAAACCAGGTATTTTCGCGAGAGTGTTAAACACATCAATAATCCTTTTCCGGGCACATCTTGTAGTTCTTTCCAGGACACACCTATTAACCTAATCTAGCGTTCCCCTTGTTTTCCTTGTTTCTTTTTTTCTTAAGCACAACACGAGGCTCTCGTAACTCAACCGCCAAAACGTCAGCTGTCAGAGTAAATTATATTATAAGAACCTCTTGATTGGCACAAAAAGAAGTAATCAGCAATCCCGGGTGTTTAGAAGTCGACACGCTGTGCAAGCAAGCTTTTCTTCTCACTCAACAGTACCAAACTTGTCAAGTTATTCTAGTGTTGATGAACATCATTAAGCCAATAGTATGACAAATAGAGATCTGCATTCTCCAGTAGTCGTCCTACATTGGTAGCATTCTAGTACTGCTAAGAAATGAGAATTTGGAGATGTCACAGTCTAGCTTGTCTTCTCACGGGGCATACTGAACTTGAAGTGTTCGGCGTTTAGTCATTCATGGATGTGGCAGTAGCACTGCTACATTCAGCATCGTAGAGGTGAATGAAAGGGTATCTGGACCAGGTAACATTACGGCTTAGCGATGCGCCAACTTAGTTTTATATGACCTCGTAGACAAGTTAGCGTTGTTTTCTCTAAGGGATCGAGTGTTCAGGTCACGGAAGCTAAACCATGAGTCGGTGTTTAGTACTAGGAGGATTTTGTCGTTATTTCACACGCACTCTGTTAGGTACACATAGGCTTCAACCTGTTGAATCATGCCATGCGCTATGATGGTTTAGTGTTGACATCTTATCTCCATGTTTTCTTGTACGCTTCCAATACCCAAATCGCCTAGGCAATGAAGCACACGATTTGAGAGCTGGTCATTAATCAAAGGATCATTTGCTAAATATTAATCCAGACGGAATTATCAGGTCGTTTCATAAGTTTGGCGCTAGAGTAATAAACACAAAATTCATTAATCAAAAGGAATCAAAATTGCATTTTTGATATCGTTCAATTGCACATTTTCTTACGAACATTTTGATATGCAACTTGTCTATACCTTGAGATGGAGCTCTCTTGAGAACAATTCAGCCCGCTACTCACGCACGAATGGCGCATAATGGAAGATGATAGTGAGTCGGCGCGCATGATTTGGAGCTTAGGGCGATGATACGGTTGCAGAAAGGTCTGCGAGAAAGTGGTTCTTGAAGTTCAAAGCTGCAGAAGACAGTCTAGGGGATCCTCGCGATCGGGCTGTCCACAGGAAGATCCATTAATCTTGCGTGCCGCTTCAGCAGCTTTGTCCCTAGGCGCCAATCGTGCATGAATAACAACCGAATTTGTTCCCACGACAGCCCCATTTTACAGCAAGTAAAGGCATGTTTTATACCAAAATGCTTAGATGAAAATGCGTAGTTGAACGATATGAAATCATGCAATTATAATTACTTGTGGTTGATAAATTTGGTGTTCATTGCTTTAGTACCGAAAATTAGGGAACGACGTAATAGACGCCGAAAACGACCAAATATAGGCAACATATGGAGAAAGGGTTTTCAGTTTTAGTAAAGTATTCCGTCATAAGAAAGCAGCTATAATATAGTCGGGTGTCTCGTAAAGTATAAGTGATTTTGTCCTGAAATGATTTTGGTCGCGTGTTCATAGGTGTAATAAATATAGGTGACTGGACTAGCTAATTTTTCTTAAGGCTCCTTAGAAGATTTATCTCAGCGTACTGCGTTGTTTTGATGCTAGTCTTCATTACTACCTGATTTTTGGGCTTCTCCGTCTTCATGTTTGATCAAATCATAATAAGTTGAGAATAAAGAGATCATCTGCATAATGTATTCCTATTTTGGTAATAACGTCACAAAATTTTCGATAACGATTCCGTCACGACTTATAAGATTAGATCCGTAAAACTGGACATGCATTTGCTTTTTCTTCTCACAGGTGTAAAAGACCAACTATTTTTAGGATATTCATATTGTTTTCAATAGATTTGTGCCTGTACAGTGATTTCTGTACTTCAGGAACCGCTATCATCCTGGTAAAGATTTACAACCAACATATCCAGGGCAAGTTACACCGAAAGGTCCGTCAGCGGTCGGCCCACCACCGCTTACATACCTGTTTCCTCAGAGAGATGGGTAAGAATTTGGACATGTAATGATTTCTATCTATACTTGCATAGCTGAATTCACGACGTCTTTTAGATTAGCCGGTCAAGCTGCTTCCAACCAAATAGCTAGTGGTTTGGATGCGTTGAATTTGAATCAAAAAAATCCAGAATTGTTGAACGGTAATAGTTTGTTCTTTTACCATATTAGTTAGCAAGCTAGCAATCTAAACCTAACACTTTTTGCTTTTTGTTCCAGAAGTTTGGAATGAGAACTTTTCAGCTGCTTGGAGTGCATTCTTTAATACATTAAGCAACGGTGGAGCATCGCCACAGCCCCATAAACAGTGGTAGCCATTGAAGTCAGAGTTAACTCGGTGATTTACTGTCTTTTTTGAGTTCCTTTTGTTTTGTACTACTTTGTCCTCAATAAATTGTATAAAAATAAATTTTTGTTGCATTTGTATCAAGAGCTATTTTTCCGTTGTGGGATGAGAATTCGGTATATATTATGGCAATACAGTACTGCATCCATACCATTCGTTAGAGGCATGGAGAAATGTAAAATATCGCTATTGTGCGGATACTATATTACAACACACAAACATTCTCTAGGCAAGCCGATGAGGTAAGCAGTGGCAACCGAATGGGCTGTCCTGCAGATAGAAGGTAACTAATCACCGGTTGAGCTTGACTTTGAACCTATGCTAGAGCTGATTGTTGGTATTGAGGTTGCCTCGTAGGTCATTAATGGGACGAGATATTCTCCAGGTGTAATCTGATTTCTTCTTGCAAGAGGAGATAAGAGGAAATGACCGATGGTAAGGTACAGTTCGGTAAGTAAACACTGGTACTACAGATCTGCTGATTGTATCAATCGTTTGGATGAGTGAAGGAAATCAATCCGACAGCTAGCTTATCGTTTTGGATTTTGTTCTTGATTTACATCTGTTAATATTGTGCTTGTGGGTGTTGCACTGCGGTGTAAAATGGGCACTTTTCTCCTAAAAAAGGGGCTTCTAAGACTATGACTACTACAACAGTTTCCTTTGACAACCAATGTAAGAGTATATGGCACCAGAAATTAGTGATTTCCTAATGTTCTTAAGGGCCTATAAGTGTGCAATGAAGATTCGTGAAATCTTCTGGCATGATCAGTCTATAATTTCGAAGACAGTCCTCTGCCAGAAATGAGCGGCGTGAAGATCGAATGAAAATTGTACTGTCTTAGAAACGAACTATGCATGTTCTCAAGAATAGTCCACCACGCATCGTGAATGGAATTCATAAGCTGTATCGTTTATCACCTATGCAAAATATCGCATACCTCAGTGTAAGATTGTGACGAATCGAAAGAAGTACTGAGTAACTGAACGAATTTATCACTATGTAAACTCTGCTAGCGTAGTCCTCGCCTTCGCTCACTTACCTAAAAACTGGACATTAGAATTTCTGCAGGGTCAACGGAACGCTATTTGTACAGCACTTGCTAGCTTGTCTGGCAGATTTACCGATCATCTTCAGCTGGTCGCTTTCGCTGCTGATCAACGATGGCGCAGAGCTGTTGAGCAGACTGAACATCTTATAGTTACTCAGTAAGACAGAGGCGGGATGGAAACTCTACACCACCAAGGAGTACAGTGAAACGGGTTGATCTGGTAGTTGAAATGAATTGTTTGGAAATGACGCTGTCTCTGATGATGTCGTTCATATAGAGTTGAGTATTAGCCTGACTGACAACAAGATGATTGCCATAGACAACGCCTTTTAAAAAACTGGTTTAGACTGAATTTGAAGCAAGGCAATTATAATGGGTCAACGGATTCGTTTCCGATGCGCTGTTCACACTCAACTCCTAAGTATCTCCGAATAGTACAGCTTTGTGATCGTAGTAATAGGTTGAGAAGAAAAGTTTTTTAGAAGATGCTTGTAACTTTTTGTGTCTTGGGTGTCGGCCATTTTTTGTGTTCTTGTGCTCATTTGAACGCCCGTCTTCCGCCGCGTTGATTGGTATATGATCTATCTACTTCTTCCAAGGTGGAGTTAACAAGCGAACAAATTAGATTGTTGATGATGCACGAATGGGTGTTGGGTCCAAATGTAGCGGTGGCAAGTGAACGCATCAATCTATCTTATGGCAAAGGACACAGTTGGCAAAACTGCGGTGTACAGGTGGTTCAAAAAGTTTGGCGAAGGTGAGGAAAATACTTTGAATATTAGTTTTGTCTTTGATCTGGTGCAGTAGGTGCATAAATAAATGTTTTACAAGCATTTTCTCAGAACTTTTTCCCTCAACCTACTAAAAGAGCCGAATAATGATTAAATTTTGTTCAGAGTTAAATGGAAAGAACTGAGCGATTTGGGTAACTTTCAGAATCATCAAGACTATGGAGAGAAGGGAGCTTAGAGTATGTATACCAAGAGTATGGAGGCAATAATTAAATAGTATTTTGGAACTGGAATTTTTTCGTACTAGTCTAAAAGCTTACCTTAATAAAAGAACACCCAACGCTATAGAACGCGCGGTCGACGATGTTGTCCCGTATAATCTAAGAAAAATGAAAATCCGATTCTTAAATCTCTCGTTCTCCAGACATGAAAAATCGTGATCGCCATGCACATGTGAAAATGTCGAAATTTAGGAGGACCGAACGTTTCGTGCGCTTGAGCAACTATTAACGGGCAGAGTCGTTATGAGTGGGTCCCAACGGATTTCAGCCACACATCAGAGATACCGATAGCTAGAATTCCTCAGAAGATTCAAGAAAAAAAAAACTACGATGATCAGCAAGTTTCTAGAGCGAATAGAACACAATGGGCAACTCGTGGTCGCGACATAGACAAATGGAAGCTTCGCTGGCTCTTGAAGTCATTCAAACATCAATGAGAACAAGGAGTTAAACTTGCTGTTGACTAATAGCGGATTTTGATAGTCATCCCAAAAGTGTTTTAAAACGACATGAAGCTCAGTGATTTGATTGTTCTTCACGTATTTTTGTTATTTCATATATTCTATTCTGGATAAATTGAGTAAAGCATTCAACTTTTGGAGTGCCTTGGAGGCAAACTGGATTGGTCGCTTTTTCGATGTCACTCCTCGGGCTAACAGAGCCTTATAATCCTTCAGGTCCTGCCAGTTTTTATGACTTTTCTACATATATGATAAATCGACGTAACGAGTCGCTAAGCCACTGCAAGTCATTGAATAAGCCACATCCACTCACCTTTACGGGGAACGATGAAGTCGAATATATGGGCAATCCTCAGGGATTGACGATCATCGCCAAAATGTTCATCATTTTTCATTGTATGTTCAAAAACTATTCATCTTATTTCGAAAATTGTTTCAGCATATATTGCGATGATGCAGCACCGTACACCATGCCGTATGCTAGCGTTGTGTGAAAAAAATTGTAGAGTATCGTTTTCTCCTCAACAATGCTTTATTCAAATTGCCTATATACAAATACCCTCTGGGCAAGAGAATAAACGTGTCATTTTCGGCAACACTGTGAACCGCACGGGTTGTAGTTCTGCGGACAAGCGCAGTTCTGTGCGTTCGACTGAGGTTGACAGGCTACTATAGTAGCCAACGGCTGACAGGACTGTGAACACGACTGGGTGCATGCAGGAGTGCATTGGCTCGCCTAAATCGAAGTCAGCATTTATTCAGATCCAGACTGTTTCTTAATTAATATGCTATTTAGCTAATAAATCACTAACCGTTACCATACATTTTTTTTTGTCGGAAAAAAGCTGTTGTTGAGACTAACAAGAACTTCTACATTTTCACCATTGTAGAAAAGTTGCTTTCTATTTTGTACTCAGTACCTGATACTGTTGTTGCTCGCATTGCGTGTTACAAATTTGTTCGCATTGTGGTTGACATTGAGCAGATGACGATGAGATCGGCACATTAATAGTTAGTATCACTTTATTCGTAGACGGTTGCTGCTGGAATGATGCCAGCATTCCCAAAGATGTATGAACTTTTAAGTTTTTCTAGACTAATATAAATAAACGCACAAGCTGCTGTTGGTAGTGGTTCTGTTGATATTGCTGCTGCTGTTGATACTGCTGTTGTTGATACTGTTGTTGCAGGTACTGCTGTTGTTGGTACTGCTGCTGATGGTTTTGCTGCTGATGGTTTTGCTGCTGATGGTTTTGCTGCTGGTACTGCTGGCCCTGCATTTGTGGATTACATGTTGGCAAGCAAGTTTGTTGACAAGCTGGTACACATTGAACTTACTGCTGCTTTGAGTACGGTTATTGACACGAAAATGTATGAGAATTGAACAGTGATTCTGTTGAGTTATCCAAATTCTATGTCAGCTCAATTGTCATTGAGGATTTCGAAACTGCACAGGTTAGAGATGTTGTACACTGCACTCTTAAGCGCGATTCAACCCACTCTCAGGTCACCTAGATCTTCATCCCTTTAGAGTCGTGATATCGCTACTAAACCACACGCCCTAGAAAGGATTGCCCTATCCAAAATTCGGCAATATCTGTGTTGAAAAACTGAAGCAGCGTAGAGCTCATTTAGAAGAAAAAACTTTCCAGAATTCATAAGCATTCGTGAAAGAGACAAAAATCTTGAGTGCAGCTGAGCGTTTCGTAGCCCGCACACTTTCTCGGTCCGCGGAAGCAAGACAGCAAACCGAGTGCAAGGAGTATCATATAATATGTAAGGACAGGGAATAAAGGACAAACAATGGAGAATTTGGCATTTTAGCAATCGCTGAGGTATGAGCCATGAATCCGACTTCATTTTAAAAGTGAGGGAAAGCAAATCTCGTCTATACAATGACTTGTTGTGGCTCATCAACGTAACAATCCAGTGCTCTCAGACAAGTGTGGCACCACTATGTTACGAATCAAATATTAGGTTAGTCCAAAGCATGGCATAGGATCGTGTACTGCAAAACATCTTTAGCAAATGCGCTATGTACGTTGTTGCATAAGGATGAAGGATAAAGCTCTTGACGTTGATCAATCCCTGAGGGATGCGCCATACATTTATCTCCAATATTCAACTTCGATTGAGGTGATCGAATGCATATCTGGCCTTTACAATGACTCGCGGTGGCCTCCTGCTGAACCGAGTCAGTGCTACTTATCCTCTCAGACAAGCCTAAGACCAGTCTCGTGCCAGTTTACCGATGCCGGATACATGGATGCTTGGTGAGCCATGAGCGTGAGATCGAGTTCATTTTAGCTAAGTCATACAAATAATAAACTAACGACTTGTTGGGGTTGGACTTGTTGCGCTTGAATACAAATGACGGTACAGCTTGGTTGACATGCTGGAACACACTGTTCTTGCTGTTGTTGTTGCTCTGGTTGCTAGGAAAAAATCGATAATCGACTGAGACAAACTAAGCTGCTTTTTTGAAACTTTCACCAGAACAGAACGATCCATATGCTTATCACAAAATCAAATAACGAAATTTATAAGCCTACGATTGGCTGCTGACAAACGGCTTGACATTGTTGGTTGCACTGTTGCTCACAGTTTGGAGCGCTCTGTTGCTGGCAGGATTGCAAGCAAGCGGATTGACATTCATTACATAGATGCTGGTCGTACTGTAATTCACAATGATTTATTGATCAGCGAAGCAAAAAATTGTTTAGAAGCACACTGCAGGTGTTGAACTCTGAATTTTTACGTGTGATACTTAGATCTCGTAGTCTTAGCAAGAGTGAACAAATAGTCTAGACGTTTGAAGTCTATATAACTTCCGAAAACGAAACAGAAAAAGGATATTCATATTTACCGGCTGATACGGTTGATAAGGTTGTGGTTGTGGTTGAGGCTGTTGTTGACAAGCTGCCTGACAAGTCTGTTCGCAGAGCGACTGACAGGATTGTGCTGATTGTCCGGTAGCCGAACATTCATTCGCACAGCTAGTCATACATTGTTGACACTCACTCTGATACGGTTGATACGGTGGTGGCTAAAGAAAATGAGCGGCAGTCATGATGGAGGCAGTCCAAAGATAATGGCATAAAGCTCAATTAGGACGGAAGTACCGTAGCAGTCGTTGGAGGATACGTGATTGGTGGAAGGGTACTGCTCGGCAGGTAACCAGGAGTACTGTAAATCTGTTGACCGTACTCACTGGGAATACTGTAACTGATAAAAATTATTCTGATTCTTTTATTGCATTGAGTTCTAGATATTAGTCGATTGATTAAGAAAAATCCAAATCGAATCTCCTCAAGAATGTTCATGAGTTCTGATGATCAGTGGTCTTCAAGAAACACGTAAATATATCTGCTTAAGTGAATGCTCATGTTAGTGTGTAACTGCTTATCTAATCAGAAACTAGTAACGTTTCCAAGATGTGAAGCAATTCAATAAAAATCTTGCGAAAGTCTAGTGAAGGGGTAAGCTAATGCGAAAAAGAACTTTATCGTTGCATATTTACAAGCTGTCAAGTGATGACACCTGCCATGGTGAGGCCCTACGACGATCAAATTATGAAATCTTATCAGGCTAAAAAAAACTGATCATATGGCAAATTTAACAAATATAAGAATATAGTGAATAACAGTGCATTCGGCAGTGATCTTATGATTTGTGGGGCAAGGACAGCTCTCTAAAACGAAAAATTTTTCAATATTTTCTATCGCTAAATAAGATTTTCTATCGCTAAACTACTGAGTTATCTCCAACGATTTATGAAAGATTGTATTTAGGTCACCTAAACAATTTTAAAGAGCTTCAATTCGATTTTTCATTAAACAATTATATACAGCTTCGATTTGTTGTTCATGCAGGGTACTTTACTGTGCATCTTTAAAGAGGAAGGAAGTGTGTAGGGTAGTGCCACTACGTCTGTAATCCACTTCTTAGCGTAATCCTTGCTTAATCACATAAAACCTACAAGCTAAGCGCTACAATCTTGTGTGCGATGCCAACGGAACACTATTTGTGAAGCACTTACCAGGCTGCCTGGCAGGTTTGTAGGCAAGATGGCTGGTTTTGCTGCTGCTGACAGACGATGTTACACTGTTGAATACACTAAAAATTTCCCCATTACTCACTAAGAGTACAAACGAAACTAGTTTCTTCATAGTTCTCTCATTTAACTTGATCTCAAACTTTTTTGGAGTTGTTAGTATTTCTAGCGTTTCTAAAGGTTTTTAGAATTTTACCACTCACTTGTTGTTGTTGCTGAATGGGTTGTAATTGTACTGGCTGTGTACACGCTGTCTGACAGGGAATGGTACAAGCCAGCTGGCATTGAGCTAACGGTTGTTGCTGTTGCACACATGATTCAACACATGTTGATTGGCATACCGGTGGACATTGGTTGATTTGCTAAAATCACCGAATATGCTATGAGAACATCTGGATTGGATCTTTATTATTTCTCAAGTAGAGAAATTCTGGTAAAGAAGTTTCGACCGTTTCATTTTTGGGGTTGTACCTTAAAGTCCGAAGGGAAAGAGAGATCATATAGAGGGTTAGGAAAGTAAAGCCATAGAACAACAGAAAGAACAAAATTAGAAAGAGAAAGTGTGACAGGAAAAATTGAACGGAGAGAGAAAAGGAGAACTGTAAGTAAATTGCTGATCACCATTATTATATCGCACCTGTTGAGGATAACACTGACAATGTGAAGCTGCTTGTGGCTGAGCGCACTGACAGTTTTGTTGAGTGCTGAGAGCACTGATAGCTATACATACACATTGTGGTTGCTGTGATGAACATCCGCAAGAATGACGACGTATTCGAGGCTGCAAGACATAGATGATGCGTAATGACAAAAGGTGTTTTTCATTTACAGAATGTTCGAGTGTGTAAAAAAAGTCTTTATTAAATAGGACTGAAAACTAAATCTTTTGTTATATACCAATGAGTTCAATATAATTTAGGTTTTCCTAAATCGATTAATGATTGTTTCCATTGGCACGACTATCAGTCAATGGAAATTTGTTCTGAAATTTCGGAGAAACTTCTGAAAATCTTAAAAAAAATTATCTATCAGTCAGCACGCTGGTACTCCTCAAAATTTTCTAAATGAACGGATTCAGGTAGATTTCATCTCATAGCAGCGCCCACAATCATATCTAAACGGTAGGGTTGCCTGATTTAGACTGGCTCAAAGTCAAATATCATCCTTGCTTGCTCAACGTCAACGAATTTTCTGCTACAGTGCAACAGTAAATTTCTGCTTAATTGCATAATCTATCGTGTCTTTTTGCATAGCTATAAACATCATTCTAAGGTTGACTAAAGGCGTTCGTTATTACAAATACATGCCAGGTAGATAGTCTTGGTTAATTGACCTTGCAAGTGATCAAAATCCATGTAAAATGATCGGAATATGGTGCTTGCACAAATAAAAAACTTAGGCAGTGATGTTTTTCTCTTCAAATAAATCATTTGTGACCCTTCTCAAGATCAAACGATTCAAGCAAGAGTTAGAAAATATTCTTTTTCGATAAATATGTATCAAATGTTTAGACGTTTTAAGATGGTGCGCTGGTAGGAAGTGGATACCAACACTTCTGGTATGGCTTTCTAAATTTTGCTAATTGCTAGAAAATCCTTGAACTCAACTTTCTACCCACTCGAGATCTGCCATGGTATTGGGGTTTAAGAGGGTGGCAGCTCATAAAAGTCGAGTGTTTCCTTTTATTGGAGAGAAAAAAATAAAGATTCTTCACATACATCACTATAACGAAATTACGTTTGGCTACTTTTGAATTATACTTATCAAACATTCATCTATATGACATCTAATATATGAGATAAATCTACTGGAAATGTCGAAATATGAACGAAACCTACCGATTCGGCTAACGAGTTGGCGATCAAACAGCAGACAATCGGAAGTATGAAGCGCAGCATTCTTTGCCGTTATCGCGGTCGGCGCGCAATCCATGGTGGTGATCGCCTTTTATCTAGTCGCGTACCGGTCCATTGGTAATTTCAGGCTGAAAAGTCAACTTTGCCCGTTCATCTATTTGAAGTTTTTGTTTGTCATAGGCCGAGAGCTCAACGCTTTGTGTATATGTTTACGTTAGCGTGTACGTGGAAATCGACGCAGCATTGCACAGACGCGTAAACCAGTTGCACACTACTGAGCCGATACGAACGCATGCTGATCTGATTATTTCAGAACATTTCCTCTATGAAACTTGCTCAACAGTCGTCACATTACTCACTGTGTAAATGAAAATTGTCATTGCCAGAAATATCTCTCTGTTGAAATGTTCACCAATTACCGTAATCTCGGCTGCAGTCGACAACGTTAGGATAGTTTAAGTAAATCTGGAGCAAGCTTGCTTTCTTCTACTGTTTGACAAAATAACCCCCATACTCAATGGAAGATGAGGTATTTGTTGCTGATTTTTCCCTCAGGAGTGCTCTATGTACTTGACCACATTCGTGGTATGAAAGAGATGGCTGGATGCATATGTGACCAATACGGTGGATGATGGTGGACAGTAGTTCTATCAAGTTAGTCTTTTTTCTTTTACGACGATTACAAGACCAATTTGATGACCTAGGTTGGGTTGAGGTCATCGTTAACCCAATGAGCCGGGTAGAACCAAAGATCACGTATGTATTAAAGGCACTTCTAACCTCTGTGCTGTGCATGACTCTTCAAAGGTACTAGTGTTTGTCGGATGTATCATATCACTAAAAGTCAAAGTTTTATCGTTACACGTCCATGTTAGCCTATCCGAATAAGCCGGAATAGTAACGAAAGCCAAACAACAATGAAAACATTTTAATTCATTACTTCCTTCCAGCTTTATTTTTACACATAACGTGTGCTTGTGCAAAACATGTTTTGAAGAGCCTCTAATGTGCTCACAAGTGGAGGGCGTAAGAAAAATTCATCAAACCTTGGCGTGAGAAAGAGCCATTAATAATGTGATACCGCCAAACAGTAGGCCTATCAAAAATAATACTTAGTTCGTCCTGTCCATAACTTCTAAACCTTTTCGGACGGCAGCATAATCGATATTGCCAATAATGAGCAATTTTCGTTCCTCAGCAAGGATTTTTTCCTTCCTTTCGGAAAGTACTTTAGGCTCTTTGTACCGGTCCGACAGAAAGCGATCTCCTCTACAACTCTGTATACTTTTTATGCATATGTAACTCCTATAAGCAAAGAAACTCCGAATGTTATAATTTTATTTTCGCTTTTACAGAGCACTATAAAAATCTTTTCGAGATCCAATTTAAGCTTCAAATTCGCCAAAATTATGCTGTCGGATAAATTCAATTTAGCTAGATAAAAAGCGATCCACAAACTTCAGCTGAGCAAATAACGCGCACCGAAAGTGAAACATAACTTTATTTTTGCTGCTACAGTATACTACAAGGGCGTTTTCGAAAACCATGCAAAATGTCGGATTCTCCGCGATTTGAGCTTTCGAATGCTTACTTAAATTCTAGACAAAAAGCTCTATTCAATGAAAAAAGACCTCTGAAATTTTAAGCGTCAAAATGACTCTCATTGTCCACAAGAGGCTAATGATCTTAGCACAGATATCAAACTTCAATAGAAAGTGGCTGGTATAGACAAAATGATAAAAGTGTTTGAAGTGCCACCGAACACTCTGAGGCATGACTAGTCCGTACTGATTTTATGACCGTCTATGGGAAGAGCAAAACTGTATCATTCAACCAAGCGATAGAGAGATAATTGCATATGTTCAAGTAGTGTTTACTTAATCTCTTGTAAAGCATACGAGAACGAACAGATTGACAAAACGGGTAAGCCACAAACCACTCGGCGTCCGTGGAAAAACATCTAATTGGAAAAGTTAAAGTTAAATAAAACAATATAATTCCTGATTTTCTCCTTCAAGCAAAACACGAGGTATTACATTGAACTTTATTCGACAGCTGACGTTTCGGCAGTTCGCCTTCTTCAGAGCCTCTTTTTATATGTGTTCCACTGAATGATCCAAGTGGAGATTATCATTACGGGCCTATGTGTCTCTCCTTCCGGTTATCTCCACTTGGATCATTCAGTGGAACACATATAAAAAACGGCTCTGAAGAAGCGAACTGCCGAAACGTCAGCTGTCGAATAAAGTTCAATGTAACACCTCGTGTTTTGCTTAACGAAGAAAATTAGGAATCATATTGAAGCATGCCGAGGTTAATAGACAGTCGGTCTTGGGAATTGTTAAATAAAACACTTCAATAGATGGGCAGAGCACAGAGGCATAGCGGAAAAGATTGTGATGTGAGAGTCAGAGTCCTCTTATTAAGAACCTGGACTATTTGCACACAATTTTCATAGGCCTTTCTGAAAAAAGTCAAAACCCAAAAATGAACTGAAAAAAGGAGTGCTTTATAGTAATGCATGATTATCACCATATGTCGAACGATTTTTTTTTTCATCTAATCAGGCAGATTCTACCCATGGCACGACTCTATGCGGATTGTCTCCAATGCATAATTGGATGATTCAGGAGCAACCAAAAAGGTGGGTATTTCGAAAACAGCAGTTCACAGCGCTAACTAAAATCTGATTATAAGCATTTTCTACTGATGTTATGAAAATGTTACTAGAATGCGTATGATTTGGCCTTTCCAGACTCCGAAGTAGGTAATACCGCCAAAACGGCAATCGGCAATATCATTGTAATTTATTGTGCCCATTAAATTGCTGTCAACAACCTCGAATCTGTTCATCAGGAAAATATGGTATTATTGGATTAGTAAAAAGCTTATTTAATAGTCGATCCTGGGAAACACTCCATAAAAAGAGCTTTTTTTTTGAAGAAAAAGAGGAAGACGTCGAAACGTTATCCGAACGATTTTTATTATTAACCTGGTATCACAGGCTTACTCAACATGCAATAAGATTAGTCTTGAATTTTTTAGGAATCACCAGTTGTCGGAAATGATCACTACTTTTCGGTAATCTGTCTTGCAGTTATTTGCTTTGTGAGAATTTTTGGCATGTATTACATAACTAAATTACGACACTAAGTCAATGAGCAAATAAAGGTTTTCTTTCGCCTGCGATAAGTAGTAGTCGTTGATAGAACGTCAGCACAAAGTTGTCTGGAAGGAAAGTGAAGGATGAAGCAAATGATATAATATATAGATCTACATATATATATATATATATATATATATATATATATTACATGCATACGTACATACATGGATATATGGGTACAAAGACGCAGACATGTATAATATTCACACAGATACACGTCTCCATTTCTGTAAATGTAAACATACACACATTTTCAAAACACACACGGAACATTGATATTTCAGGAGATAATTCTTTTATAATTTTCGGGGCGAGAATTTAGCAATAGTTCCGTCTAACCGAGTGATAGGAGGTAAATCATTGTGTCTGACTTGAAATCATTGAGAATAGTTCCGTCTATGCGTCGATAGCCATGTTGTGGAAATTAATCACAAACTGTTGTGTGAGACTTTTGACATGTTCAATACGTTATACTTCTCCACCTACATCATGATCGAAATCTTTTCAAATTCGGGAATCTCATAGAGCACACTGAGCTCTGTGATGGCAAGGCGTGAAACCCTAAAAGAACTTTAGAGAAATTTTTTGCTAATTTTTGCTTTTTTTACTTACATTATCTACATAATCATCAGGCAGAAGTCGGACAGGTTGTCACCTCCATACTTTGCACCGATGACGTCATTACGCAGGAAAATCTTTTGCCACCAATCAGTTGCTTGCAGTTCGCTATCATGCTGATATCAGCATAAGATCAACGATGATCCAGTTTTGCTGTGTCTATTAAAGGCGTGGAGTAGCTTCTTCTTTCACAAATGTAACTCAAGGAAAAATCCTGCATGAAATCGCTTCTTAAGTGGAGCAACAAACCCTAAGTCACCGTCCTGCTTCGGCGATAAAAAAAAGCTCCAGGCTAAAAAACTGGTCTGCTGCCAGTTTCTCACAACAATCTGCCTTTATGTTCCGGTGAGGTAAACATCACTCGTTATATTTTCAATGAATTGCGCGGTGCACTTGTGATTTCTCCATGGTAATTTACCAATACTTCAAAGGGAACTAATAGGTCGTTGATCAGCACTCACCTGTAATATTATGATAATCGCTATCACACCTGAATGTCGTAACAGGCGTAGTGGAACATCAAAACTCTCTACGTCTTTCACTTGTCCGCGCATAGAGCGGATTTTTCGTAGTTCAAAAAATATCTTTTACCTACTAATTCTCTTTTTCAGCATATTTTGTAGATTTCTTCCTAACAGAAAGTTCATGTACATGCTACGCTAGTAGCTGGAAAGGGCTATGTTGCGTCTTCTTAGGCCTTTGCATGTTAATACCTGCTTACTGGTAGAAAATAGTTGTCGAGGAGCGCTATGTAATCTCTGTTTTATCTGTGCACTTACAAAAACATTTATTGAAAAAGAGTCACGATTCTTCATTAGACCGCATGCAAAAATCCTATTTAGCTAGCTCAGCCTAGCGTTCCTTCTCCTTACTTTTTTGAAGTGATATATTCGCACGTTATATTTATCTCGCATTCTAGCTAATCAACTCTTATGGAAGGTTTTGATATGAATTTTGATTCGTACCCCTCTAAACTCTGTGTAACGATCTCATTAGTGATGTGCAAAAACATTTGCATCAGTTGGAATTCGAACCCACATTTCACCCTATCCGAGGCACTCTTTTATCGTCACGCTTCATCATTGGGTGTATTGTGACATTTTACCACCGATGAAGGCGATCAAATGAAAAAAATTCTAATTTTGTTAGTGACTTATCTCTTCTATTGCTTATAATGGAGCTGTTTAATCACCCAAGTTTAGCTCTTCCGTGCTTGTATCGGATCTAGGACATCTGATCAGCACAGCACACTTTATGCTTGCAATACAAAGAAATGGCGAAAAATGAGATCTGCACCGATAAGCTATGTCAATGGTACGATTTTCAACCACCTGCAGTCGATATGCTATATATTGACATTAAAAAAATCTCAAAAACCGATTCTTTCGCAAAGTCTTCATAATAATCAGCAACAGGGTCTTTTATAATTTAATCAATACAGTTATGCTAGCCGAGTAAATTTCAAATGACAGCCTCATAATATTAGCTAAATCACAAAAGAACTCGTCAAAGTGAACATTATCTTGTTGCTGTAATGATTTTACACTTTTCCAAATGTGTATATTCATAAGTGATTAGAACTGGAATGCTCGATTTCGAACAATCTCATATTAACTCATCACTAATTTGACTCCGCTTAGCACTACAATAGGTCTTTTCAACAGTGGATTGCTGAGATCCTAATGAGGCACCGTGTCAATTTTGTACGTTTCTAAACGAGTCTGGCACTAATCTTTTGATGAAGAGACTTGAGGACTTTGTTGGCACAAAGTTTGGAATAGAATGTGTGCCTACGTATATCGTATGACATTCGCTGTCACTTCACTATATGCGCCATATTTGTAAGCGCTGAATAAAACTTATTGGAGCCATAATAGATAGTCACGTATATTATGACTTATGCATTGTATTAAGTATTCTCAACAAACGATTATTCAAGTTCGTGCACAAACTGTGCGATGTTCATTGGCGAGAATTCGATTGCAGACATCAGAAGCCATGTTTCTCTTTGTGTATATAAATCAAATCAATCGCTTCATTTTGAAACGATTTCCTCGATATAAAAAAGAATTCAATGTCCTGGACTGGTAACCTAACCTGAAATCGTAAGAATGAGTTTTATTCTTTAATGTTTCGACGTTCTCGTCTCTTTCCAATGCGGATTGACTGAGAAGAGAGCGATGACGTCGAAACGTCAGCCGAGTGAGTTTTTTTCTACCAATCTGTGGCTACATTAATAGTCCAAAAAAATTTTATTCAACTTTTGCTTGATCTTCTCGACTTGTCCGGTATATTGTAACGAGAAGTTTGATTAACTAACTGCCGCCCTGGTATGAGTAGGCAAGTAAACCGGTCCATGTCCGGCGTAGCAAGCCATGTCAGATTTTTCTCTACTGACCATTCACTCACCAACCAACCCATTTACCTATCTAGAGTCATTTTAGTCATCAAATAATCTCTTTGATATGAAGAGTAAAGGAAGAAAATTACAGAAAAATAAATGTGGTTTAAAATTCACTGGCTGGTGTGATTTTTATCCTAGCACTTTATTGATCAGTCTTCAAAGTGTCTTCCTTTTACAGTGCGGATCCCAGTACCTCTAACATTCAATTCGTTTTCTCGTCTTCTTCTTATACGTCGTAGAGCACTGCTTGTGCACTTCTCCTTGTAATCCTGAGAACAGCCTGGCTGTGGCGTTCCATAGAGCGTTCGTTGTGGAGTTTCGTGAAGCGTTGGGGGTGGGGGGGGGGGGGGGGGGGGGGAGGAGGGAAGGGGGAAGGAAAGAGTGGGTTTAGCCCTTGCGCGCCGTGACCACCACAACAGCCATTCGCCCACGTCGCCTCTGGGCAGTTGGTAAAATAGATAAGATGATTCACGGTAAAATGACTGATCAAAAAATCTAACCAAATCAGTAATATATGGCAGAATAAGCCATAATTTCTGCTTGATATGTGATTTTATATAAAAAGAAAAGCACGCGTTATGAGATCTCAAATGAACAAGTGTTGATAGGAGCGATAATGAAGGCATGTGGCGCAAAAAGCTTTTCATGCTATTAACGTTTAGTAAGCGAATTAGATCAGCATCTGATCAGGAAAAAAGTAGTTTTTTTCAAAAGTAGAGTAGTGCTCACGCTGGACGAGTTTTTTTTCTAAGCGTTCCCATACCGTAATCGATTTTGTAATCTATAAGAGAACCCCTCATGGGATATTTGTTTATATCGAAAATGAAACAATACAATAATGTAGATTGGAGTGCTTGGGATTCAAACCCACATTTCATCCTATTCGGGGGTGCGTGCTGAATCCTTGAACTACCGACACCCGATTTGCCCAACACTCTTTTAACGCTACAACGCGTTATCTGTCAACAGCCAATCCTCAACGGTCTGGCGTGGGTAGCCGTTATCGGCATTAAACCCACTTATGCTGACAGTTATTGGGTATCATTAATAAATCAAAATTCATTTGTTTGACCGCCTCGTGCGGTAGTATGATGAAATTAAAGTGAATACCATCAACCGAAATATAAAGTGCTGAATCTAAATATACAGAACATTCTTCAGTTTACTTTCGCCGTTGATGCTACTTTACTTTTTAGATACAGAATTTACCGTTCTTCATGATATTTCACTTTAATATTCTCGTAAGACGGAACTGTTCCAACAACGTAGACTGCGCAAGACCACAGCCAGCAGGGCTTCATGATTTATAAAGGATAAAGGATAAAGCTCTCGGCGTTGATCAATCCCTCAGGGATGCGCCATGCATTCGACTTCAATTTTTAACTTCGTTTGAGGTGACTGAATGCACATCTGGCCTTTACAATGACTCGCGGTGGCCTCCCGCTGAACCGAGTCAATGCTGCTTATCCTCCCAGACAAGTCTGAGACCTGTCTGGTACTAATTTACCGACCCCGGAGGGATGGACGGTTTGGTGAACCATGAGCGCGAGATCCAACCAGTGACCTCGTGTGCGACGCAGGGCACCTCTAACCACTGCGCCACATGCGCTCATTTCATGATTTATATATATATATATATATATATATATATATATGTATATATATGTATATGTATATATATATTTAATTCTTTAATCTTTTATGTAGATATATAATCCTTCGATCTATCTTCGAAATGAAAATTATATATATATATATATATATATATATATATATATATATATATATATATATATAACCTAAAGTAGCTCAAGATCCGCCGACCTTTGAACTTCTTTCTGGGCTAATTTTCACTTGAAATAGCCACAAACATATAAAAATCTTCATTCATGCACCGATTCGTTAACCTATGCTATCGCTTTTTCCCTAGTATTTATTTTATAGCTCAAATTTGCAACTTAAATACTATGCTTGGTCAGTGAAAATGGTCAGAGCCATCTTATTGCTCTGTAGCAACTGAGAGATAATTACATTTTACCTTTGGAGCACATTATACGCACGGCTGCCGTTTGCGCACGCTTTTTACTAAACTTTCAATACTTGTTCGATAACTTGAAAAAAGATACTGGAACTGAGCTTGGTTTTCGGAAAGATCTTCACAAAGCGCCGTAAGAACAGAAAGTGTATCACTTCTTGCCATCAAAGAGTTATGCAACAAAAAGCACGTAAAGGAAATCGTGCTGAATAAGAATGTTCAAAAAAATGCAATTTTTTTCAAAACAGGATAAAGATATCCGGAAAAATAACGAAAATTGCGCCCTTATGGGGTGGCACTTAAAATCGTCGCTCGCAGCGGATTCAGTAGACGATAATTAAGATTTTCTCTATCTTGGGAAAGCTTTTGAAACGTACGTAATAAATTTGTAAAAGTGATTTTATGCTATCGTTTTGTAAGTACTTGTTTTCAAAACAACTCATATACATTATTTGAGCCAGCATGTCATGTGGTCTCATGCATGGGATCTTGTACAGCCCGATACACGGTTTCGGCCTTGACAGCCTTGTCAGTCGGGCAGGCCCTTCGTCTCTTGTCGTCGCGTACTTCTAAGTGAGGGGACTGGAGCACCCTAAGAGGGTTGGCTAAAGACGAAGAGCCTGCACGACTGACTAGGCTGTCAAGGACGAAACACGTGTATTGGGCTGTACAAGAGCCCATAACAGACGACATGACAGAGGCTCAAATAGTAGTTATAAGATATAATGAAATTTGAACGTCGTCTCAAGAAAACAAGAAAACACTTGAAATGAAAGTACATTATTTGCTTTCAATTTCTTTTCACATACCCAAAATAAATTCGCTATTAAGTTCAAGCAACGGGCAATTCATCCGAGTGCGATAGTCTTCTTCTCGCTTTTACAGGGATTTATTGAGGCCTTCTCAAAAACAAAGTCCAATGCTAATATTATTGAAAATTGAGACCAAGTAACTACTGACTCTGGAGAATAGCCAAGCGAAAACGCTATTAGTGCAAGTATCGAGCTGCGAAAGTGAAACGTAATTTTTTTATTGGCTAATGCAATACGTAAACAGTGCCTTCGTAGGACCAAGTGCAGTGTTGAAATCATCGAGATTTCAGCTATCGAAAAAAAATACAATTGAATCGACAGTACAGCAAAAATGTCGAAATGCGGAAGAAAATATGGTATATGGAATACATTTGTTGATTTCGCTAAGACGACGGTGCTGTGTCAATACTCACACGGCGAGTTGCCTATAGGAGCCAAAACGAAGCTGCGAAAGTGGCCAGTATGACATCTATGAGTGTCATACTATTTCTGGTAACTTACTCTGGTGCACAAAAGTTTTAGATATCTAATAATTAGTCGAGGAACTCTCAAACCTAATTACAGTGGCGGACTTCGTCTGTGAAAACGTGTTGTAGTAACCCTTTGCACATGATGAGGGTTATTATGACCTTCAACGGGCGCGCAGTTCGGACGGTAACGAAGATTGGTGCGTGTTCCATTAAGAAATCGGGATAACTTAGTTCACAGAAAAAACTTATCACCAAAAACGATCAATTACCACTGATGAGACTTTTGTGCAAATAATTTAGCAAGATTAACGCTAATACTTCCCAAAATCTTGCCTTTTTCAAGAAGAAAAATCACACCGTTGTGAAAAGGAATGTATTTCCAGCTGTTATAGAAACATTCCCCTTAATTCATGATGTTTTTGTGGTTAATCAATAGTTCGAAAAATTTTTATTCTAAAATTGAGCTTGCTTTTTGAAAAAATTCCCACAGTACGTTGCACTAGTGAGAAAATAACGTCTTGCTAACGCAGTTCAATTTTTTTTTGCTTCAGTGCAATATTTCTGATATGATATAGTTTAATTTGACCTTTAAGAAACTTGATTGCTGAAACTAGTTAGACTATCATTAAGTGGATTTCGCGAGTATATTTTCAATAAGGATAGCGCCCATCTGTCTTGAAAATTCTTATTTTGAAAGCAATATTAGTCACATACATTCTCATTTCAAAGATTGCGCTTGTAAGCCCTTGGTTTTTTCTAAAAAAGAGCTACTCCACTAATATACCAGTACTTATTCGATAGCTCGGAAAATGGACATTCCTTAACTAAGGTAAGATTCTAGAAAGGACATTTTCTGCTTGTGCTACTATCAAAAAAAAGTAATATTTTGCACTTGCTGCAATTAACCCGTGCTTTCAATTCACAGCGGATTTTTCGAAATGTATATAAAAGAACTTTATGCTAAGGAAACCTTATTATTACGAAAGCTTGGTAGATTATAATCAAAAATGCTTCTATAAACGCATTTCAGTTGAAGATAGCTCAGTTTTCTTGAAATTCTTACTTTCCATTATTCAAGCTACATTTTTGAGAAAGCGCTTTTCAAACCCTTCTTGAAAATTGCGCGCTTCTTACCCTTTCTGACATAATGCCCCTATTGTTAACATTTTCATAAATAATTGCTCAAGAAACAACGACTTGTAATAGCAACATCATGCATAACCCTTTCTTCTTTAGACTGACATAGTGTTCTAAGGAGTCCGTTTTAAAAACCAAGTACACAGCTGGAGTTTTTGAAATTTTTCTCACCTAGATTATCAATTGTCATGAGAAAAAAAATTTCACCCTGCGAGAAATTCATAAATGTGTATAAAATCTTACTTATAGAGTTACAGCACAAGAAACACGCTGTGTTGGATATAGACTTGTCTTTCAAGTTCACTTGATTTTAGCTATTGAATGTTTGTTATCCAAAGTAAAAAATGGGATTTTACCAAAAGGCTGAAACAGGGTGGGGATGATGATAAAGAAGCGCATCCCTCAGATCTCTCCTTCGCAGACTACGCTATGATCGAAGAATTTGAACGAAACTAAGCACTGATTCGAGAAACGAGAATCCGAAGTGCATTATTAATCAAAAAGAAAAACTACTGAGACTTATAAATGAAGTGAGATCGCATGCAATAATCAGCGCCATTTTTGGCGAACTATTCATGGTTTTTTCAGTTTTGAGCCAGTATGATGAATTTTATGTAGCTTATACAATAAATTATATGGAAACTGAAAAAAATAAAAGGTAAATTTGATTAAATTGCTGTCAAGTATCAATAAAATATCATAGGTTTGACAAAGGTTTTAACTACAGCCTTTTCATGAATACTTGATTTTGCTCTTTGAGAGAGCGGATTATAGATGGGACAACTACGTTGTTTTCAAAAAAAAATTGACCGTATTGAAGTCTGTTTTACCACATTTGACCAATTAGTGGAAATCCCATCTATTGACGGAAGAACTATAAATTTTATTAAAAAATTACCACACTAGCATCAGAGCTTGCGCCGGCAGCCTCTCGTAGCTGTCCAAACCGCCCGCCAGCCGAAAATGGCGCCGTCGCAGTTTCATTGATTTCACAATTAATTGCTCATTTTCGATGAGCAGCTACTGTTCGTGATAGAATAGTTTAGGCATAACGTGTTTGGCTAATGAAGAAGCGTAGAAATGCCTTTGAATCCAAGAACAGACATTGCATTATGTAGCATTATTTTTTACAAATAATTTATTATTTTCTGTTTTTCACTTGCTGTCATATGTTTCCAAGAACCTCTCTTGAAGTGAAAAATCGAGCCGGCTAGCTGTGGGGGCTTGTGGGTCCCCTCCAGGTAACACATGCTTCTAGCATGTGGCATTTACCTTCTTTTTTACAACTCAAGTTACCCAAAGATTGAACAAGAAGACTGGAAATTACCCTGCGAAATGGCCAGAAGTGTACTTCAACAAATAAGCTTCTTCCTATCTATCCCCTGAAAAAGACTGGCGAGATACCCGTGAGTATTCAGTATCTATGTTGAAAGCTAATCAAGTCGTATATCGAGTACAGAGACAAAACGACACAAAGGAAAATCGGGCCTCTTGAATCCCTGATACCGAAACGGTTCCTTAAAGACGCGACAACAATGGATAAGACCAGTCCAGAAACTGCTAAATTTCCAGCCATTAAAGTCTGCTTAAATCTAGAAAGACTAAGCCAAAGACATCAACAAAAGACATTCACTTGGACAAGACTTTATGGGGAGCAGATCATGCAGGCTGGGGGGAAAGTTACAATGCTGTCGAGTTGGTGAGACGAGAAGAAGCTCCCTCTTCCATTCTATGACATCCGAGGGAAACTGCTTTCCAAAATATTCGATAGTAAGGGAAGGTGGCGGTGTTGGCGGTCTCCTCAAGTCGAGTTGGACCGCGAACATCGTTTCATTCGCGCAACTAACAATCAGGATGAGACTCTCACTGTTGAAGCTATGTAGATTAAGACCCGCCGTGATCTCCTTCGTTGTTTAGGCATCGATGCCAACCCATATCTCAGGCCAATTCCAAGCATTCTGTAGAAACTTAGGAAAGCTCTCCAGTAAAGACCATACAGTTTTCGAGATTATAAGTGGAGTTTTCAACTTGAAAAGTGAACCTAGAAGAATCCTTGAAGAAGGTCAAATTAAGACTTGAGATTAGAAAGAACCGAAAAGATGAGAGACTTAGGTCCACTATAATGTTCAAGCCGTTCATGGTAATTCGGATTTCGCACCTACACCGGTGGACGCGAAATTCCCGCACTGGGTGTTAGCGTAAGTAATCAGTAGTTCACACCTTAACGAGTCAAAGTTTTGCCCAACCGGTATTGCTGATACTGCAGTTCTACAAGGGATTAGACCATTGCTTCCTAGAAGCGTGAAGCAACAGTCGATTCTTTTGCGATATAGAGAGCAAAATGTTGAGTTCAAAAATTGAAATCCCAGAACTAAATGAACTGGAACTTATTCAAATTATTAGTGGTCTCTTGAGAAGATTTCGTATTATAATATCGACGAAATATCCGATCAGCTAAGCAAAATCTTAGTTAACGCTATGATAGCGGAAGAGACCAGAAGTTACTCAGAAACGTATGTCACCAGAAGCATCCGAGTTGATACGGCGACGTAGTCAGAATGAGCTACAAACAACAGCCAACTAACATCTGAACTAGCATAACACTACGGAAGAAACAATACAATTAGATACCAAATAATGTAAAGCACTGTACAGAAACATTTGCTTCAGCTGGGATTCGAACCCCGGTCTCACTCTTTCCGGAAGCGTGTGCTGAACGGTATAATATATATATATATATATTATATATATATATATATAGAGATATATATATATATAAGAGATATTATATATATAGATATACCATATATATAATAAGATTATACCACCGCAAGAGGCAGTTAAATGAAATTGGATTATAATAAAATCAGATCTCAAAAATAGAGGAGCTGCACTTATGACCGAAGCTGCAGAGGCTGGGAACATACTCGTAAAGTCCACCGAAACTGCTAGCTACGAAACCAAAATAGTCGCACTGCAGTGCCCAGACGGAAGAGACAGCTGTAGATTTCAAAACATATTGGAGGAAATCACCCCTTCATGCTACAAAAGTTTCTATTTTACAAGTCCTCATACCGACACATAGTCAAGAATGATACATTTGCAGTCCCATCTTTCCTCCCATTTCGTATGTTTTCTCGCAAGTGAAGTATTGCACATACTTGCACAGGATAAGAACAAAGCATTTGAAGAACCTCCCTTCGCTTCACATCAACACACTCACTCAGCTCTTTATTCATTACCTGTCAGATTCAAAGCTTCCAGTCAGTCGTGAACCAGTAAGCCTACACACATGTGCAAAAATGAAGATCTCTACGATAGTGGCAACTATCGCCCAAACTTATCTCGTAATTATTATTTGTGCCAACATGTCATGTGGCCTGTTATTGGGCTGACCTATAGAGCCCGATACACGTGTTATGACCTTGACATCAGTCGGGCGGTACCTCGAAAGATAATCGTATATTAATCTGCGGTGTTCAACTCGATATAACTCTTATCATATGGAAAAGTTTTTTGCTCAATGTGCCACAGTGATGACGACTTTGTGGTTTTGTGTTAGTGTTGGTGATAGTGGTGTCTGTGAAAAGGGTTCTTGCTGTGGTTGCGTTTATGGCAGCGACGGGTACGAATTTATAAGCTTCGTTTACTACAATACTTTTAGAACGTGTTTATTCTGAAGCTGATTTCTCTTCAACCTCTTCACGAGTGATCATTACATTGACTTATCGTTGAGCTTATTGGAAAACGATGTTAAATCCCTAACATTTCTATGGCTCCATGATGCCTCAATCCTTCATGACTCGAAATCTCAACGTATTAGATTTCTGCTATATTTAGTACGGAACGCGCAAAGCTCATCGCTTTTCGACATTTGACACTTTAGACACATTCAAAACAGGCATTCACCATAGAACTTCACTGCAATTTATCTTCTCGGTCAGCTTGTCAGTTCACGGAAGTCAAGATGACGTACTTCAGATATTTTAAAACAATTTCCTACAGTCGACAGTCAGTCTGATGAATTGGTAAGTAGTATAATGCCACTGAAAAATAAGGTAGCACGTGGTTCAGTGGCTGAAGATGTCTAGTTTCAAAAGTGATAATTGTTTCAATTCGTACTCTAGGCAAACTAAATTTCTCATGCAAACAAGATCGAGCAAATCGTCACTCTTTATTGAAAGGACAAAGGCATTGACATTCTGCCTTGCCACGCCTTGACATGCCATTTTTTTGAAATAAAAACACATGCATTCACCCTTAGGTTCTACGAATCAGCTTTAGAGCATGAAGTTTTTCTAAGGACTTGAGAAATTCCGAAAGTACTGTTTTTTTTTCTTATTTCATAGAACTCTCTTTACTTATTTGATAGGACTCTCTTTACTTTGCATCGTAAAAACCCTTCACAATGCAGATAATCCTCTTCTGTCTACTTCATTCTTTCCGTAGCGCTTCAAGAGAGCTGGAGAGCGATATACACAGAAATCAGTGAATGATTTATGTGGGGAGAGGTTGGAGAAGACGGGATTTACTGGGCATTTGAAGCAGTCGTTCTATTGTTTGGTACCCAAAAAGAAAAAGTGAAGGTCGGAGTATTCTAGGCAGATAAAAGGCCAAATGGTTGTCTTATTTGAAAAGATCTAGATAGAGTACAAGCCACTTAATGTCTTTGTCGACTGGATTGTCGAACCGGATATGAGTTATAATTTTGTTATATCAACTGCAGAATGTAAATTTGTCAGTCAATTCTATATAATACTTTAATTTCGCAGCCATTATGTGAACATTCGTCGACTGCACTTTGTATTTATCTGACTGATACAGTCGTTCAAATCACGTAATGCGACAGATCTACAGTAGTTGCGAAGTTAAGCTCTTTCTTATAAAAGTGTTGGTCTGATTTAGTTGCGCAGCCGCTTTACCCCTCTAGACGACGAACAAGGCGAAGTGCCTTCTATACTATTAGGGGAGCGTGGCAGCAACTAGCGCACCAAAAAGAAAGCTTCTTCCGATTTCTTCATGTTGCACACTGTATTCGATTTGAGGAAATTTCGAAAGACGTGAATGAGTACATATCTGCACTGTACAATGACATACTGGAGCATAAAGCCAAAATTTTTACTAATACATGCAAGTCTGCTTCCAATTCGCCAACGCACAAAGACTCAAAGCATCATGAGCTTAGCACATGGGGTCGAACCTAACCTGTGTGAGTATTACAGGACAACCCTTTCTACCAATCATCAATTTTCAGCGCCAGTGACTAACAAATTTGACCAGGCATTTTCGTTATTTAGAGATCCTTCGAAGAATTACTTTTTTGGCAAAGAACGGTGAAAATTTAACAGTTGCTCAGCACATTATGCCCTTTTTAACTAACCGCTGACTCTTTCGTTTTACAATGTAATGGCTTAAAATGCTCTTAGTCTATCGTTCATACGATGAAAGCTTCCTTTTTCCAGATTTGACCAATAATTTTTCAATAAATATGATCAACTTGACAATTTCTCATTATCAATTATTCTTTGGTGACAAAGTATTCTCTCGAACGGTATGTCCGATCGATAAAAAAAAATCAAACAAATTTGCTCGTCAGTGAAGTTGAAAGTTGATAAATGGTAGAAAAAACTGAGTATGCGCTTCCCAAATTAAGACTTCACGTCTTTGAGAACATCTTGTACAATATAATTCCAAAAAAGAATGCTTTAAGCTTAAAACGGGGTTGATACGCCAGGGTCATACACCGGTGTTTCGGAGGTTCGTCCTCCTCGTCAGTGACCCTCGCCCCACATTCAGCCCTGCATTGAAGCAAGGAGGGAGACGTATGTGGTAATGGCACAGTGTACAATGACACTGGTCCATCATCACCTCTCAGTCGATAGATTTTTGCTGTTAGATCAGAACTAATTCAAAAGATCGACTGTTTTTGAAACCCCAAAAAAAAATTCAATATAATTCCAAAAACATATAACATCTTGTACAATTTCTTCTATACCGTATTTTTCATTCTGAATGAAATCAGTGAATAAAATAATGATAATTGATGGAAGAAATCGCGATCAATGCAAATAGCAATGAAACGCAATTGATTAACAAATGTGTGACGGTTGGAAAGAAGAGCGCAAACTAATTTATATTTTTTTATTGCACTAAAGCAACAATCAGATCACAGATGATAATCACAGAACTATGTGACCCTAATGGAAGGATATAAAAATTCTAACAAGTCCAACTAAGCTAAAGCTAATAAGGAAACCCTCTTAATTTTTTTTCACAGAGCAATTTTTACCCTGTACAATTCCGACAACGTTCTAGCAAGCTGGCCATCAATTATTACACAACGCTCAAAGCACCTTTTCCGTGAGATCAGATGAATAATCAGCACAAGTGTCTGGTTGAGGGTCCTAGTAATGTGTGCATAGCACTTTATGTCAATTGCGTTCAGCTTCTCTGTCTCGGACACCGTTGATGACATTTCATGGCGCCTGAAGATCATAAAGAACAAAGGTATCCGTGTTTTATGCGAATTTCTTTGTTTATTATGCATTGAACTGTACTTTGTAATACAGGATGAAGAATGAAGGACAGCTTTCGACATTGACCACCTGGTGGATGCACCAAGCATTCAGTTTCATCAAGCGTCGTTGGATTCCATTGATGCATCTCTGGCATGCGCAATGACTTCAAGTGGCTTACCATATACAAGGCCACTCAGTGCTGCTATCAGCCCAGGGATGTTTGGCACCAAATAAGCTAAGCCGTAGGGATAGAATGCTTGATGAGTTTAGGGCATAGGATCGTACCAAAAACCGACTTGTGTATCGCAGGGCATTTCCCAACACAGAATTACAGCGCTCTGTATGGATAAAAAAAGAATCTTGTCACTGATCCCGCTGACTTTTCACCCTCATCACCCTACTTTCATAAGCCACGAATCGAATTCAGTTCATCACCACGGTGTCGTTTCATGTAGTGTGATTCACCTTGGTGAATTCGCTGATAAACCTATCGCGAAAAGCTGATATGCTATGAGTTTGAATCGTGATAGTGTGGTACATCACAGTGCCATTAAAACGTTGGAGAGTTTATCGATCTCGTGGAAGTTTAATGATAAGCCAATGAATCGCTCATGACAAGGTTTAAGAGAAGTCAGCCATAGAAGAAAAGCAGCTCAGAAAAATGTAGTGAATGGAGCTAGCAAGTTGGAATTAATCAGTAAGCAACTTAACCACCACCGGGACCCTTTCATAGACACAACATCACCAGCACTAGCTCTAGTGTAGAGATGACCTTTAGCCTTGCTCGGGTGCTTTGAGCCAAGCAAACCCTATAACTCTAGATACTGTATGATAAAACAGAATCCTTTTTGTTTAACCGCTTTTAGCTGTGTTATGATGTTATAGGTATACCAAATAATTATGACTGACGTGCAAAACTTCAACGTCAGGCGGGACTCGACGTCGCATTTTAGTCGTTCCGCCTTCGAAAAGGTTGGAATGCACGTTTGAGTACCACCTGACGTCGAAGTTTTACACAACACTCAACATCCTTGGGTACACTTTCAGGGTAGTTGGCACCAGAGATAACAGGGGGAGAAAACACTTCCTAGCATGTATGATCTATACGATTTCTTCGATGTATTGTTTCTTTGCAGTGTTTTTTTGTGTAATTTACATCTAAGATTGCTGAAAGCTATGCAAAACATTTGCCAATACGTGGAAGTCGAAGTCGTGTTTTACCTATGCTATGGGCGCGTTTTACCACTATACCGCCATGGCAACCGCTTTGTGACCACTCCTTCTTCCAATCAACTGTAGAAGAAGTAAGCAGCCAACCTTAACGGAAGGATTAACTTGACACATCAGTAGAGCATCGCTAATACAGTTCAGTTATTCTTTCAACCAGCTCTGCAGTGCTAAGAATAGTGTCAAATGCATGGAGCGCCTCTGGAGGACGAGTCGACGATAAGTGCCTTCTTTATTATCCGTTCCAACGCACTTATTATTGTTATATGATAGATTTGATATCAAAAGGAAAGCAATACTACGAGCACTTAGGCGAAATTTAAGAAGCCCACTATTCCGTTGTTACTTGTGCCATTTTCTAGCAGTTGCGCAAATTTTGCCTTTTGCCTTTAGCCATTTGCCTTCGCACATACGACACTGAGAACACCTTTGGAGTGAATTATTCTAAGACATACTTACGCAACGCATTTCTGGTGCTTGGAGGCGTTGAATCTCGCCGTGATTTTCTACCAGGCCGCGACCAACATTCGACTTAGCGCATAAGACAAGCCTGCATTAGATTATCATCATTATCAACTTACAAAGAAACCTCAGAAAATGGAGGAGAAAATTTGGGTCATCATAAAATGTACTTGATAAGAGGGAAGTGTTGTTTCACAGGCCATAGAACCCTCTCAGTTTATTGAAAATAGAGTGCAAGCAACTGGTATCAAATAATGAGTGTTAAAAAAAACTAGTGATATCACACTGTGATGAAGGCGGGCCATTGCACTGTCATTGTGGACAGCGGTTTCACAGAGAAATCTGCACAACTGATTTCTGCTCGTCTAACCGAATTAGGTCTCGTTCACATAGTGTGACGTCGTCCAATGCTCTTGAAGAACTAGTCTCCCTAAATATTCGAACGTCACAACGATGCTCAGGATTCTTTTGGACTCTACGACAAAAATCTTCATCAGCTTATTTATAGCCTGCCTTAATAGGCAGTTAAGAGGAAACTGGTATTCCTTGATATCACATTTTACCATTTTAGAAATTCTACGACTCTTCCTTGATTTCTACTGGAAATAAGGGTTTACATCAGAATTGAGAACATGCTTAGTGAGAAATTCTAGGTCTCAGAAAAGAGTGAGAGTGAGCGCAGTCGGATTGTTTCAGTTCCAAAACACTGAAGGGTCAAAAAAAAAACCTGACCTGCCGCTGGGAACTGCTAGTGGTGGCGAGTGGTCGACGAGACATTTCCGCACAGATTCATCAAATTCATCGCCGCTTGAGATACAGCTCACTAAAGTTCTTCTAGCAGTGATAATAACAGCAATGGCGATCGGACATAATTCACTGCAATCCGTATGTGGCTCATCATACCAATTTCCAGGTGCTCATCAACATCCGGCAAAGAGTGATATTACACATGCTTGGAGTGCGTGTTTTTCGCATTCTCGCGGCCCATGATGACAAGCACATCTGTAATATAAAACGATTATCAAGTCTAATAGCGGATTGTTGTATACGATGGTGACACTATTAACAAGAAAATCGGTGTCTTAGTGAAAATATGCACAAGGTGAGTAGACTTTAGAAAGGAAAAGTCATAAATGAATAGCTAGGAGTATTTCGTAGTGCGAATATAATGATATGAAACTCAATCTCTCAAAATCCTTGTCATGGTGATCTGATTACATACCTTGGGCCTTTTACGAGGTCTTTTATTGCATTTCTAGAGTGCAAGACACGTGTTCCGGCATTACAGCCTCTTCATTTGCACGGTGCTTTTCGGTTCAGTCAGTTCCGCGGGATATCCGATTATAGAGGAGCCGATGCCGAAATATTTACTCGCGCCGCCAAAGGAGAAAAACACCGACAGGCAATATTCTACACTTTATTTCTCGTGGCTGATAAAACATCAAAAAGATTTGAAACGAAAGGTATGCAGTCATGCTTTACCAGCGAAGAGCAATCAGTGTAAAACACTGCCCGTTCGGTGATTTTATCACTTGGCGGCACGTGTGAATATTTCGGCGTAAGCTCCTCTTTGCAAGAGATATCTCCCAGCAGAAATGACTCGAATCAAAAGGCACTGTGCAACTGACGAGGCTGTAATGTCGAAACACGTGTCTTGCATTGCATAAGTGCTCTGAAAGACCTCATGAAAGGCTCAGAATATGTTATCAGATTATATTTTCCATCATGCGTTTGTTTTTTCTCGTTCCACTCGAATGACTTTATATCTCGTTGTAGTGAGAATGTAAACAACTTTGCCGAAATGATATCATTTTTGCAAACTTTCTTTTTTTACGAAAACGTTGGTGCAATGGAAATGTCTTTGTGCTGCAATAGAATCACGATGATAGGCAGATAAGGCTTTTAGTGTGGAGTTCATTTCCTGAACGACTACCGTTGATAAAATTACTCATAGATGCGCTGTCAGAGGTTTTTTGACTAATAAAGAATGAACTTGAACTCAACTGTACAAGGTTAATTTGAATCCCTGCTGAATTCGTGACTGGTGAGAGGTTTCGCCTTATTTTGACCCTTTGTAACGCGCAATGAGGCAATTTTTGTGAAGAGCTTCTAGTGTACACTCAGAAATAATTAGCAGCCACTTTTGAAAGTTAGCCGAACCACTGAAGCAGTATAACCATGTGCGACATCCTTTAGTAGCTTACAGTGTTTTCCATTTTGAGACAAAATATTATACAAATTGCATCAAGAATTCTATCCAAACTCTACCAACCATCGCATGGGCAAAAATGCGTTTAGTTTCCTCGGTAGTACTATGAATATAGTGAATTCATGGCACACACCTTGAGCTGACTAAAGTCAATGCTCTAACCTTAACCTTTCTATCTGATATCGTAAACTGATGGCTCCGATGTCATCCCAAGCATTCAGGTCCTTGAATAGGACAGAGGAGAATGCACTGGAGAACTGATACAATTAGTCGGACATTTTTCAACTACGGAATTATAGTTGCATTGAGTGCGCAACATACTGAGGAAGCACTGTTGAAGAAGCAGCAGTTGATGGAATTTTGGGAGTAGTGGCAATTTTCCATTAGATTTGTCATATTTCTGCAGTCAAATCTCCAACATTTTTGACGGGCTAGCGAATTTGTGCAGAGTTGTCGGGAAACATTTCTCTATGCCCATGAAGTGCTATACCTCAATGTGTTTGGTGGAGACATGAAGCACTCTAATAAAAACTACCTCAGCATTCAAATGCAGACAAGATCGCCTTGCATCCAACAGCGTTTATCAAAAAGCTAACATCCTTGAATATCAGCCGACTCAACACACAAATTCGAAGACTTTTGGGAACGATGGATCCAAAACAGATAGAGTAAAGAAGATGCTGAAAACTGACAGTACGTGATAACGAATTATGAGTTTCAAAAACTATTACACTCGCCCCTCTTGCTGTCCATGCCCCCTCCTAAAAATGTAAGGGATCAAGTCAGCTAAACAAATGCCATTATTCTTTTATTTCTCTCAGTGTCTGTTGAATTTTTGCTGAGCCATAGGTAGACTAAGATGGCAGATAAACAAAAGTAATATTATAACTAAGCAACTTACTCGATTTGAGCACTTTTCCGTTCACATTTCGAATACATTGGTAAGCCAAATGGATGATTTTGAACGTTTAGACGAGATCCGAATGTCTTGTATGCGGGGAGCAGTTGCTTACGGAGACCTAGAAAAAAATCATGTATTTTGTTAGGTTTTTGTTTAGGTTACTAAACCAGTTATCGCTCACATGATTGGCTATACTCATCGGCGAAAACTTTGTATACTTGTTGGAGATTTTGTCTCATTAGATGTTTTTCTTAGATTTGTCCGGATCTATGTAAAAGCATCCTAAAATTGGTCTGAGCTGAGCAGCAGGAATATAATTGTCGAAATTCATCTCATTTATGCACAGGTTTGGAATCCAAACGTGTACAAGTTCCCATTTACTTTTTTGAATAAAATTCGTCAGCAGCGTAAATGAATTACTTGTCTAACGTTGACAAGTGACAAATAGCGATGTTCATTGTTCCTGTTTTCTATTTAATTGTTTCATTTACACATATTACCTTTTTTCTTTCTTAGAAATTAGAAGGCACAAATATTCCAGAAGTACATAATGTTCAATGTAATACATAGAAATCGTGTTTTTGCTTCATAACGCCAGATTTCCAGATTTTTTGAAGTTGCTCTAGAAAAATTCTGATGGATTATCACACACATGCCATTATGCAGTATTAGATTACTATTACATTCGGCAAAAAGTTCTGGAAAATTTCTGAAAGCTTCAGTTTCTGACATCTTGGTATCGTTTTTATTGATAGTTTTGTATATAATTATGTAATTCATTAATTTCAGCTCCAAAATGCCTTATGAACAGTGTATGCGACACGATCTGCCACTGTTGGAAAAAAGGTTAACGATTCTTGAAGCTAGCAATGAGATTGATGAAGGTGAAGGTGCTGGAACAACGACAAAATCGACTGTGGGCAGATGAGTTAAGTGATTCAAATAAGGCACTTTTGACCTCGAAAACATGCCTCGTTCTGGCCGGTCATCTGTCTGGGACAAAAATGATTTGCGAACTGCTTTAGATGCAGAGCCCTCATCGAGCACTCGTGATTTAGCTAAAGAGCTTAGTATTGCGCAGCGCACCGTTGTCAACAAGTTGTAGCAATTTGACATTGTCTACAAGAAACATCTCGCTTACAGTCCAAAGTCGCTTTATGTTATTATGGCCTCTATCGATAAATGTAACACTTCTTGAGTAGGCGAGATGATTCGAATCATTGACAACGTTGAAGAAGCCTGTCAAGAGTTTTTCGGTCGAATGGAGACGGGATTTGTACTTTGAGTAAATCCGGAATCTTGCAGAATGTTGGCAGAAATTCGTGGACAGTGGTAATCTATACTTTGAAGAATAGTTGCTGTTCTTTTATGTTGTGAATTTACACTTAATAGCGAAACCACCAAAAGTTTTTAGGCGTTTTGCTCAATCCATAGGTAAATCACTTTTTACCGATTGATTTCATGCTCTACTTGAATTCACTATGTTATGAAAAGGTATGAAAATCTATGGAATATGTCAGATTTCACGAACAAAGGATGGAAGTGAAGCAAGAAAATTTGAACGGTTTTCTCGGAATGAATGAGGTGCCCATAATGTTATTGGCCGTAATAAATGTACTACACCCTTTATATGGAATTGAACTGTACAATGGCTTCCGAGGTTCAATTAACAGAATACAACTTTTTCCTAAACAAACAAAACTTTGCTAGCGATTTCGTGAATTGTGTAAGTGCGTGAAAGAGCGCCTTTTATAGGAACTTGGAGAGGATTGAATCAACTACTTTGATCAAGTTAGGTTCACGCAACATAAAGTGATTGTCACCGCCGAAATTCATTATCTTTCCAGAAAAAGAAAAAGGTGTACGATTGTGACATTATCATAGTAACATCAACCTACCTTATTGAGTCAATACACAATGCCTCGGCGAAAATTTCAATTTCAACGATGTAGGTTCATTTCTAGTTGGTAAGAACTGCTAAAAACCAATATCTCAATGAACACTGGAAATTTCAAAAAAAAAAGAGATCACGATGATGAGAAAAAGGAGAGAGGTGGTAATGGTACAATTCTGAGTGGAGCGAGCGGTATATATGATATGGAGCAAGCCTCACCCCTTCATGCCTTCATCTTTGTTCCTTCATTATTTCTACATCTAATTTTTCGAACAAGTCCTAAATGTGATATAATCGTCTTGAGGCAATTCAATGATGGTTGGACACTTGATTTCTCACTAATTTAAACATCTATATAAAACTTCCACATCACTCAACTCTTTGCACACCAGCGAGAAACTTTAGAAAAATCTTGCTATGCTCTAATAAGGTCGGTTCGAGTAAGGAATAGCAAAGATAGTGGAAGCGCGAAACGGGGAGCGGGAAGCATATAGCAGCGAGGTGTGGGACTAACTACTGACAACGTGAATTGTACTTTGCTCAACAAAAAAATTAAGACAAGAACGTAAAGATAAAATGTCCCAATTCGAGAATGAGGATAAAAGATGAAGCCGTCGGCGTCGATAAATCTCAAAGAGATGCGCTTTGCATACATGCCTGAATGTATATTCTGTCTTTACATGACTCATGCCGGCCTACCGATGTATTGAGTCGGTGTTGCTATCTCTTCCAGGCTAACCAGATACCATTTGCCGTCCTTGAAGAGACGAAAACTTGCTGAGCCTAGCGATGTAGTTGAGTCACAAAAGCGAAAGTTCAATCGATCGCAATCAATTAAGCTAAAACCTCCATGAAATCAGTAGGAAAACCATGGGACTTAGATCGGTATGGCATTGTAGACAAAACAGATCTTCCAGGGGCTTATTGCTCTCTATGAGCTCCTCAATGAAATATTTTATGCGGAGAGCAACTGTACAGAGATTAAATGGATATCAGAGCAGCTAAATCTGATTTGATGCTTTGTTGCCTTGGTGCAGAACGTGTGGCGGAGTGGTTAGGGTGCTCTGCAACACACAGGTGTCGCTGGTTCAATTCGGCGCCATGGACTCATTAGGTTATACATTCTTCTGGCGTTGGTTAAATGGAATCAGATGTATCACATTGGTCAGCCATTGGCCACCATTGTAAGGTTGGGTATGCATCCAATCAGCTTCAACGATGCTATTACCCTTTAGTAGTTGATTTGAGAAGATCTTTCAAAGCAAATTTTGAATTTTCCGTCCTCAATGATGACGTTTTCAGGTAGACATCGTGGGTGGTCGGCAAATGGTCACCGATAGGAGGTAGTCCTGGCGCATTCCAATCAGGTATCTGTTCAAAGACGGCGAAAATTTTTGAGATTTATGGGCGCATTCAGAGTGCCTGTGGCACACTGGTTAGTAGTGCTCTGCGCCTCACACGAAGTCAGTAGTTCGATGTCGCGCTCATGGCTCATCAAGCCATCCATCCTTACGTAGTCGTAAATTAGTACCAAACTGGTTTCAGACTTGTCTGGGAGGACGAGCAGTCAGCGGAAGACCACCGCGAGTCTTTGTAAAGGACAGAAATGCATTCAATCACCTCAAACGAAGTCGAAAATCGAAGACGATTGCATGGCACACCTCAGGGATTGATCATCGCCGAGAGCTTTATCCTTTTTATCTTTCACCTGTCACTAATGCGCTACAGGCGTCCTAAATCGTTTAGATTTGGCATTGAATTTTGTCAAATAGCACTTTCCCAATTATTTCTGTAGAGTCATACCGTATGTTTCGTACATTTGACTCTAAGGTCGTTTTCCTACTAATTGCCGGGTTCAGCTACATGAAGTTAAACATCGAAACAGTTGCTCAGCTATTTATGAAAATGTTAATATACCATACCAGTATAGGCGTTTTCACTTCTTATGACAATTCTCACAAAGAAAAATAATTTTGACGAGCTTGATTAGGCGTTATTCTATCAGAAAGCAGGGCTGTAATTATAAAAAACTATACATAGATCTTCTAGATGAACAAACCAATTCTGAGTTTTTGCGAAATTGAATGTTCGAGAATCCTTGACTCCAGTGAACGACTAAAATTTCAAACTTCTCAAAAAGTAAACCTGTCATCTCGATGTCCCATTTCGATGACTCATCAACTGAAAATCAGGATGTTAAGAAAGTGATACTCGTCCAAGTCCAAGTACTTGATTCAATAGGGCGTTCCTTGTCAATAATGATCTATGTTGTTGCGGTCTTCTAGGTAGATAGGTTAGGTTCTTTTTCAGTTGTCAAAAAGATCTTACCGAAGCGGATTTGGGGTAATCACTCAACTCCATCCGAGAAAAATTTTTCAGCACCAATATTGATCTCAATTCAAGCTAACGCATCAAACAGTTGAACGTAGACGACGTGAGCCCATTTCTCTTAAAATTCGCAGACTCGTCCTTTGATAGGCAGAGGGTTGTTCGACGTATTTTTTTTAGTTGGTCGGTTACTTGAGTGAAGTAGCGAGATGACGAACACCTTCGTGAGCCAGAGCTTTTCAGCCGATTTACTGTATAATTATAATGAATAAAAGTGCTTGGATTAAAATTAAGAAGTGTAGAGGGCTTCTTTGGTTTTCAATGGCATCGTTTCCATATTGCACAACCAAAGAAAAAAAGACGCGCAAAATATCAAAATTTCGATAAAGTATAATATCAATTACAAGGAAATATTGGTCCGAGCTGGAACAAAACTCTCAAGAGCTAAACTCACCTCAAGATAGAAAAACTGTTTATAACATGCCTTTTGGTTTCTTAATATTCTGATAGACTTTTTGGCCTTTTCGGGGTTCGTCGTGTCAGTGGCTTGCGTACGTTTCGGTGATTTTACTCCTCTCGTCAGAGCCACAGCAGCCACGCTCCGTAATAGGAATGATGAGTTATAGAATGCTAGTGTCTGAATGGATAATGGCAGCAACGTATCATAAAAAGATCTTAGAATCATTGCACTTTGCTGGTTCTTAAGATTCTACGTTTCCTTATCCCTATCATGTAGGGTGGCTGTGGGCTCCTCACTCTGACGAGGTGACCGAAATCGCCGAAACACACGCAAGCCACTGACATAACTGACATAATAGTCTTCGAAGAAGCTAAATAGTTTACCAGAACGTATCAAATTTTGAAAGCAAGGTTTTAAGACGTTGACAAGGACGTTGAAATCTTGCGCGGCACGCGGCGACTATTATGACGTTGTGGTATTTACCGATAAAATGTAGATTTTCATCATCACCACAAGAAATTTCGTCGTCAGTAAATGGTAAACATTAGAGAAGAGACATCGATAAAGCTATCTATAGCGAAAGCAATGACAATGCTTCTAATGAAATCTCGAATCTCAAGGGAAAAGGCAGATACTCACTAGATTGAACTCTGCTTGCAAAACGTTAGTTTTTTTTCGTTAGTAGAACGTACTAAAAAGTCATTTTACAAATCAAACTTAGTGGGAAAATAGGTACTTTCCGAATCTGTCGAATGATTACAAAACATGAATGAAAAGGAAATCAATGAAGTTATATAATAGCTCAAATATGCACCCTTTCACAACAATGTGCTTCACCTGTCAAAACACAGATGATTTTTCGATAAGTTAGCTGTAATCAAAATGTATAAGATAATCTGTGTTCCAGGTGAACAACTAAACGGGATTTCACTAGTATGCTGCACAAAGGCAGTGTTATATCATTCAATGAGAGGATGTGTTGATGTACAGAATATAATTTCAAAAAGCCAGGTCGATCCACTGGCTAGATCACACTCTCAATAAAAGAATATGGTGCTTAGGTAGTAGGCCTATACTTCTGTATTGGCTCTGATCACCTCCTTTATCATGTGCAGATTCGTTCTCACTAATCTGAAAAGAATTGACGTCATCGATTAGAAGGAAAAGGTCAATTTCCTCACAAAAAGAAAATTCTAGACGAATTTCATCAAGCGATCGACAGAAAAAGGGGTTGTGACCGAGGACTACGAGTTTGTTGTCGGAGGGCTTAAGAATTGTGTCAGTAAATAAAACGGTCAAATCACATCTCCATTACTACTAAGGAATTGCAAGAAAGAAGGACCAGTATCAAAGCTAGCTATATAAGAGCATTACGGGAGGATCTACATTGATACAAACAGAATAATCTCTTAGAACAAGCATGAAGAAGAATGAGTCCGAAGTGTTGCCGTTGGTGCTCATTCAAACATATTGCCCCGCTGTCAGCGCTGATGAACGAAAAGGGGACCATTGAAACTTCTCGCCAATTGTTGAAAGTGACAACGAAAAAGGAATATATATAATATATATATATATGCAGATTTTTATAAAGCTATTTTCGAGGCTTGATTTTATATTTAATGGTAAACGAGCTTAAGATTTCCAATGTTCTCACTGCTTTTTCATTTATTTTTCAAATTGACTATTTCTACAGAGCATGGCATTACAAAGAGGTTAAGATGATCTAATTAGATTTCATAAATAGATTCCCGGTTCTATACATTTGAAATTCATCCTCAACTGGACGCAGTCAAATTCCTTGACTACATTTTAGTATAACTGTGACGCATATACCTAAGAAAATTGAGTATTAAGCAAAAATACGATTTCAGGAGGGAGTCAAACTCGCTTTTCATCCATACCAGGGACTCGTGCTACCAGTACACCACCGAGGTACACTCGCGCCACTAATCATTCTTCAATACACTACGATAGCTGTCAGACACCAACTTTTAACAGGTTTGGTCGGGTATGCAATTTCGCTTCATAAACTCAGTTGAGCTGACAGCCATTGTAATAAGTAAAACTCAAAATTTCTAGTGCTTTTACTGCCTTTTCGCAGAGTTGTGTTGCTTCATATATACCTAAAAGAATTGAGTGGTGAGCAAAAATACGACCTCAGACAGGAGTTAAACCTGAGGCGTGTACTTTACGTTCAGAGTGAATGGGTATGAAGAGTCAATAACTAACCAGGCCTCATGCCCTAAATCTGCTGTGTTTCTGGGAAGTACGTGGCCGTTATTAATCCGTGCTTGTTTCCCTATCCGCCGTCTGGAAGCAGTTCAGAGATCTTTTTGATAGCTTCGCATTACCAGGCTGTCTTGTCAGTTTTGCAGAAATTTCACAGCTTTACGTAAACACCATACTTTCGAAGAGATCTTCCGTACTCTTTCAATGTGTTTTGTTTTGTAGTGCGGTCATTGAACTGAATAACGAGAAACTCTTGCTGTGAAGATATGAGAGAAATCGCATTAGAAAGCACGTTCACACAGATACAAGTGGTAACGAAAGGAGCAGTTTTCCCACCGCCGGAATGCGAAAAAAGAGTATGCATCATTTTGCCAATTAATTGCCCATACTAAACTACTAAACTGATAAAGCGATCCAGTGATATCAACACTTCAGTCGACTATTTTGAGACCTCGTCTTAAATAGATTAATGTATCTCAATAGCATATTTTGAGCTTTCATAAGCCACTTATTTAGTGTTAGACACGTGTTTTAGCATTACGGTATCACAGTAGCACGGTGTCTTTCGACTACTCGTCTACTGTTATAGGAAATCGAAGTCATGATCGAATTTGTCGATATATATATATATATATATATATATATATGATATATAGTGTGTGTGTGCAAGTCGAATGACCAAGCATCAATCATTTTGAAAGAACGCCACGTTAGTCCTTCCACTTTACGCAGAGTGTAATTTGTATGGCTTTGATTCCCTATAAAAGAGGCGTGTAGCCGAAAGCCTGTGCTGCTGATGAGGTCGAAGGCCGAAACACGTGTCTAGCACTGTATAAGTGATAGCAGGATTCAGTGACATTTTGATTTTGTTTCTGGAAAGATGTCCTTTGTCAACACGCGCAATGTCCGCAATGATTTCATAACACTTTATCTACGATGACTTATATCGTCGTGTAAAGTGTCTTGCAATACTTTCCGGGTTCTTTCTGATTATAAGGGACATATGGAGAACCGACCTCATTCGTGGAGAGAACTTTTCGAAAGTGTTACCAATCATTCGAAAGGTGAGACTTCAGGCTGAGGCTCAAGTCGCCGGTTTTCGAAAAAGCCTTTTTTGACTTGCTACAGGAGCAGATTTCCTGCGTTGTAGACGTGCATATTTCGCGCCAGATAGTGCACTCCCTTTGCACTGTTAGTAGTCCATTCAATACCGTAATCGTCTCTGGTTGCAACGCTGTGTTTATGTTCTGATAAGGCTATTTATCTGAAATGCATCAGGTAAAATAAGTTGCATTTCCATTGCGAATAAGGTGGTCTTTGACTATTCACCGACCCTTGGCTGAGGCAGCTATGGGGTTTGCAAAATTATCGATCTATTTCGACCGTCTTATGCTAGTTCGATCTTAATTATTAAGTGAGGATTTGTATCTTCTCTTTGATAGAAAAACTCCACATAAAACGTACGACTTTGGCACAAAAGACTTTGATCATATCTTTCATTCGAGTGTTTTCTTGAGACCACGGCTCAAATTTTGATATTCCTGATTACTGTAGTAAAGGCGCCACCGCATGCATCGGTGGTTCAGTGGTTTTTGCTGTGTGGTCCCTGGATCTGTCTCAGGCAGCGACCCGATCGATATCTGGATATTGTTGGATTGTCCTTAGCGGCGCACTGACCTATATGCTGCACGCGTCGAACTTACGGGTTGCGGCGACTTTTGCCCTTTGAAGTGGCTCGTTGCACTTCCAAGTTGCTACGGGCTGAACTTTAGTCTGTTTGATCGCGTCTTCTGCCAACTTGTCTCTTGTAACCGACAAGAGCACAAAGTTCAAATCTTTATATGGGTTATACCAAACAATGTGGTAAACCAACAATGTGGTAGCACCAAACAAAGTGGTAGAACTAAACCTCTAATATACATACATACTGTAATAACATAAGAGCAATATATATATACGATTGCGACATATCGTTATGTGAACATATATCTGTGAATGTGATCATCTTGTGACGATAATATGAATAAGTGAACGTAATTGATGAGATGTATCGTCGGGTGACGATACCATGGATGTTGTTATTAACGGAACATGACTAGTCGCGGAGCCCGTTTGGGGTTGCTATGTTCGCCCCGAAGTAGAAGCACCGGCGGCGGGATCCAGTGCGTGTGTATATAGAGTGTTAGCAGTGGGGTCACTACTGATTATATATGGGCAGAATCCCTTAACCGCGGTGGTGGGCCGACCAAAGCCTAAGTGAGATTGCTCCGCCACGTAAGTGATATGTTCGCTCACAATTCTATTGAGTTCATCTGACAGTTTATAACGACGAATAATACGTTCAGGCTCTGAAGAAGGCATATTTCCCGAAACGTCAGCCACAAGCAATCGCGAAAACCCATCGACCGGAAAGAAGAGCAATCGATTGAGAAAAGATACCAACTCGTGAAGCTTCAAATAAAGATTAGTTTTCTGAGACTCAAGGACATTCAGACACTACAAGACTTTCTATAACGTTTATGTGCTCGAAAATCGATCGATATCGCCTCAGCCGACCTTGCTGCCACCGACCACACCTACAGTTGGTGAATTGGCCAAAGACCACTTTGCTCGCGCATGTGAATAAATCTTATTTTGCCTTCTACGCTTCACACAAACGGTCTTTTCGGCGTATTAGCACAGCGTTGGAATCAGAAGATTACACTATCGAATGACTACTAATAATTTAAAGGAAGCACTGTGTCCATCAAGAAATATGCGCGTCGAGAGATAGTTTGTGTGGATTTTACAGCTTTAAAAGTGTATCTTGAAAGGCTGGTCACATGGGGCTTCAACCCGAGACCTAAGCTTTATAATGGTTACTAACACACTTATGAAACTTCTTCTCTAGCGAATGAGATCGGTTTTCATTTCTCCCCTTATAAGCAGAAAGGAACTTTTTTCAATTACGGTGGATAACTTTCTTACAAAAGACGATTTGTCAAGTGTATCTCAAGTAAAAGTTCATTTTGCACTTAAAACCCATAAATGATCATTTTTCCGGAGAAGTTCGCTATTTTCAGAAAAAATATTATGTAGTAAATCACTTATGATCGCTTCTTGATGAAATTTTATCATTATTGCCTGTAACCGTTTTCACTGCCCTCATTTTATTGTCTGGTAACTTTGCTACATCGTTTCCTCACGAAAGGTGCCCATAAAATCCGTCCTATCTTTGTCTATCGTTTCTTGAAATTATTCCCGAACCGCAAAAATCTGTTGTTGTAACTATTCTACATTGGATCTCTTGAATTCATTGTTTGAGTGTAAATCGAATACCCAGGGTGTTCTCCAGTTCGGTCATCACGCAAGAGGTTTGGGTAATTGTCTGGAAGCTACCACACCTTTGCGACCCAGAAGAGCATGCATCCATAGCGAACACAGGTGGGCCGGCCAAATATTAAAATCAGAAGAGAGATGGGCAAAACGAAATGTAGAGTGGACGCCACGAGAATTCACCCGTCCCGGGTACGGCCACCTACGCGTTGGCTGGACGTATTCAGCAGAAGAATTAGCTGTTATAGTATCTGTATTCACATCTATTGTATTACCACCTACCGATTTCTACAGATCAAGGTGTGGAAGTCGCTTCAGATTCCATGTTGGAGAGAAACGACCACTATGGACGACAAATGTGCTGAGATCCTCACAATTCGTGAAGACGGACCGTCCAAGAATTTACGTAGATAATCTTGCCAGAGGATATTGGAAGTTCTTGAAAAATCAGCATTGTATCGAAGGGTGAAGTGTTTTTTGAACTCTTAAGAGTGTCTGGCAGCAACTGGCGCACCAGAGAGGTAAGGCTACGTCAACCGTTCTCTCAGGGACGTACGGTGCATCCAATTTACATACAGTGCTATAGGTGATTGAATACATATCCGGTAGTGATTTTCAGTAAAATACTGACTTTTCGAGCCACTACCTCTAGTATTTCGAACGAATCTGGTAGAACTTGCTGGCACGGAGATTCACAGTTCATCAAGCTAGAAGGGCAGCATACGAGCGCATTATAGGAAGCTTTTTTTACTAGTCATCAACTCATAACGTTACTGACAAACGAATTTGGTCAGTTATTTGCGTTAATGAGAGGTTCTGTTTAAGAAAACACTTTCTTAGCAGTAAATGGTGAAAATCAAGCAAATTTTCAGAAGTTCATGCTTTTATTAGTTATATGCTTCCTTTTCATAACGTAATGATTCAAAATGTTGATAATTTTCGTCCTCCAGGTCTAAACATTACTTCCTCTTGGATTTGACCAATGATTAAAAATGAGTGTGGTCTAGTAAACGATTGATCATATCCCACCATTCCTTGCCGGGAAGGTATTTCCTCGGGCGGGATATCATAGCGATGAAAACAATTGAATACATTTGAACATCAGTGACGTTCAAAGTGATGAATCGTCGACAAAGCTGAGTGTGTGTCGTAAATTATGACTCCGCGTCTTCTTTGAGTACGTGTTATAGGGCTCCTTTTTGTATCCCGTTCTTTTTGAAGGAAAACAATGAATAATTAAAATAATGACAGTCGTGGATTGAATGGTAATCAGTACAAATAGCAATGAAAAGCGGTTGAAAATAGAAGCGTTTCGATCGGAAACAAGAGCAGGGCTCAAATAAATATTTATTTACACCAAATAATCATATATCTCGGATATTTGACATCACTATCTTAATTATCTATATCTGTCCATGAGCATCCTTTAGTAAGTTATAATTACAGAACTGTACATTCAAGAATGAGTTGAACAATTCTAGCGACTTCAACCGAGTTAATGTCAGTAAAAAATTGCTCCTCGTTTCTAACATTAAACAAAGTTCATTTGCACAGTGTTGATGGCGCTCAAAGAAATTGGTAATCGATAGTTGTTCATAGCAGTTCGGACAGCTCAAAGCAGTTTTTCCGAGAGATTAGGTACATAATCAGCACAAATGTCTGGTCGTGGTTCAAAATAATCTGTGCATAACACTTTATGTAAGTTGCGTTCAGCTGCTCTGTCTCGCTCACCGTTGATAATAATCCACGGCACCTGCAAAACATTAAGAACGATGGTATCCGTCTTTTATACGAATTTCTCCATTTATCAAGTATAACATTGCTTTCTGTAATATTAGATGAAGGCCTAAAGGATAAAGTTTTTGACACTGGCCACTTCCTAGGGGATCGCCATGCATTCATCTTCATCAAGCGTTGTTCGATACGACATAATGCATATCTGCGACAATGACTTGAAGTGATTTACCGCTATCCAATTTCGGTGCTGTTTGACCGGAGTTGTTTGGCACAAATTTGTACATTTTGGAGAGATAGAGATGTTCGGTGAACTGGGCCGTAAAATTAAACCAAAACCATTCGTATACTGTAGGGCATAATCAGACACTATCTACACGAGCTCAGCATGATAGGATATCACAAGGTCATTGATTCCGCTGATTTTTATCCACATCACCCCACTGACACCAGCTAAGAGTCGGATTCAATTCAACGACACACTGCTGCTTTATGTAGCTTCTACACTATTTCTTTCAATTTGACATAACTCCGTTGGCGAACCTATCAAAAAAAAGCTAATATGCTTTGATTTCGAATCATGCCTGAACATGATGACGTCATCAAATTGTCTGAACCTTAATATCGGTTTCATATAAGTTTATCAATAAATTGGTGTCTTGATCAGTCATGATAAAGCTGGAAAAAAGTCAGTTCCAGAAGAAAATTGTTTAGCAAATGATGTAGTCAGCGGAGCTTGAAGCTGGAATCCGTCAATACCGTCAACAAATCCACCATCAGCTTATCAGTAATACTAACACTCACGTTTACTAGCATTACTACCACCAGCATCAATTCCATGCCAAAATTATCATCGCTGTGACACCTAACAAAAAGTGTTTTATATATAGCAAGAGATATACAGCGATAAGTGGGGAAATGAATATAAGTGTATCTTTCTTACGAACTGTTTTTGAGGCCACGATCAGAACAACATAACCTGAAAACATATTTTAAGCTTTTCATTAGTATGTTGTGGCCCGTTTAGTGCTAGACGCACGTTTGAGCATTTTCATATCAAATCATAACAGTGACAAGGAACTTTCGATTCAGCCAATCTCCTACACAAAAGGGTGATCTTTTCACTTACGTGCAAATTGAATTTTCGGCCTTGATTCCCTTATATGCAGGGGATTGGCTCCAAAAGGCACGTGCTACTAAAGAGGCATAGCACGGAAGCCAAAACGTATGTCTAACACTAGAGGTACCACAACAAACCTCATGATAGGCTTAAAATAATCTGTCAGATTATACGAGTTTTCTAGAACTATTAAACAAGTTCTTAATCAAATATTAAAGCGTGTGTTCAGAGGTACTCTGGAGTGCAAACATAACCCTTTGGTTCTCTCCCGGCCTTAAGAAGAAATCTTTATGCTTTCGGGATAGTTGGCATCAGGGATATTGGTAGGAGAAGCACTAATTTGAGATGCATAATCTGTACGAATTCTTCATTTTACCGTTTTTTGCAGTGTTATGATGCTGTAATCATACATCTAAGAATGCTTGTGGTATGCAAAATATTTGGCCGTAAATGGGAGTCAAAGGCATTATTCACGCATGCCGGTGGTGCATGTGCGCAGTGGCTGGCAGTGCTCTGCGTGACACACGTGATCAATGGTTCGATCTCGCGGCCAAAGCTCACCAAGCTTCCAACCCTGCGGGATCGGTGAAATGGTACCAGACTAGTCCCAGGATTGTCAGGGAGGATAAGCAGCACTTATCCGACACAACGGTAGGCCCACCGCGAGTCATAGTAAAGACCAGATATGTATTGAGTCCTCTCAAACGAAGTTAAAAATTTAAGACGAATGAATCTACCAGGGACTAATCGACCCGAAAGCTCTATTTTTTATCTTTTTGCCAGTGGAACGTGTTGCCACTGCAACACCAGGACGATCGCGTGGCTATCACTCATTCTTCGCCCTAAGCCATTAAAGCTGTCAGCAATCAAACCCTAACGGCTTATACAATTTCACAGATCACTAAGCCATCGCCATCAACGCAAAATATGTATTTGATCACCTCTACAGTGGTGAGAGTGTGCATACTGTCCTCTGCCGGATATATAAACATTAAGGCCTTCTCCATTGTCTTGTCCGTCCCGACACGCTTATTACTGGTGTTATATAAGGTTATTAATCAGGAAGCATTAGTGTGAATACGCAAACAGAAATCATATGAGAGGCCCACGTTTTCCGTCGTTTCCTAAGCCGTTGTATGGCAGCAGTGCAACCTGCGCTTTTTACCCTCTCGCCTATGTGCAAATAACGAAGCACCTCTAGAGTGAATTATTTGAAGACGTACTTACCCAACGCATTTTTGGCGCCAGAAGGTCTCGAATCTCGCCATGACTCTCAAGCAGACTACGACCGACGTCCGACTTAGCGCACTGGACAAGTCTGCAAAAGATTAACATCATCAACATTTTATAGAAGATTCTCAAAGAAAAGAAAGAAAAAAAGAGAAGAGGTTCAAATCAGGAAATGAAATAGTGGGACTGTCTTTTCATTCAACAATAATGCATTTTATAGAAGCCAAGACGTTGTTACACATGCCGCAAAACCTTTGCAGTCTATTGATTTCTAAGGGGGAGCAATTTGTGATACACGATAAGTACTGAGAACATTCTTCGCTGATAAATCCACACAACCGATTTTTGCCATTGTAGCCGAATTTGGTGTCCTTACACAGCATGATGTCGCCAGTGTTCTAGCGGAAAACTCATATCCTTAGAAATCTGAAACGCCGTCTCAACAAAACAACCTTTTGAACTCTACAATCTTATCTTCCCCAATTTCGTTTGTCACTAACTTGAATAGACACTAAGGTGAAAGTTGATTTAAATATCGTTATCAAATCCTACCACATTGTCAATTTTCCCACTTTTTTGAGAATTTCATCCGAAGGAAGAATAGTAGTGTTAAACACAGTGCAGTTGAAAACTAGGCCAAAAGTTCTAATTGTCAGAGGTGAGAGAAACTTAGCGCATTCGTATCATTTTAGTTCTGAAGCACCGAACGGTTGAGGGTAGAGAAAAAAGCCTGACTGGTCGCTGGAAACTCGTAGTGGTGGGAAGTGGTCCACGAGACATTTTTGTACAGATTCGTCGAATTCGTCCCCGCCTGAGATGCAGCCGACTGAAATTGCAATAGCATTACAAACAGAAACAATAACAATCGAGTAGAATGCACAGTAATCACTGTTGGGTCCTCGTACCAATCTCCAGATGCTCATCAACTTCCGGAAAGAGCGATATCACACATGCTTGCAGTGCGTGTTTTTCACACTCTAGGAGTCCGTGCTGACAAGTGCATCTGTAATACAGAACGATTATCAAATATAATGCTACAGCGGATGATGTGCTTAATTGAGACACCGTCAACATGAAATATTGTGTCTCTTAGCAGAAGTGATGTAGAACGAGTGAGTATGCTTCAAAACATAGAAAAGTCATGTAAATTGAAGATTCTTTTGTAGAGCGATTGTAATCTTATAAAGCTCGGTGTCTCGATTTGTAACGCGTAATACTTATTATGGGGACGCCGTAGTCGAGTGGTTGTGATGCTCGTCGCGGAGCATGTGGAGTCGAACTCCACCTCCAAATACTCCCCCGAAGTCAACAACAACGCCCTATAGAACGTCACAATTAGGCTATCCTCGTGATTGCAAGGAGACATGCTCGATCAGTATTCTACGCCATTCAGGAAAAAGACGAAAAACGAATCGAATGCTAATAATACTGGGATTTGCACAATACAAATTGTGATTACGTATCGTGTAAATAAATAAATAAGTAAAAAAATGCTTAACATGGAGACGTGATTATGTGGATTTGTTTAGAAATCACCCGTCTCCGGCCAGATAAATCGGGTGTATTTGATTGAGCACTAATGTTAAGACTCCTGCATGGTACCATTACATTTGACTGTTCTTATAGACCTCTGTCAAAGCAAAATATATAATTTGATAACATACCTTGAGCCTGACCACGTCAAGACTGCTACGTGCAACTCACAGAGCGTTCAATCGATGCTTTCTCAAATTCAACCGGCGCACACAACATCTGGCCGGCTTACTTAGCTCAGATCTTGGAGTCTATCCCATCTTCGTGACCCAGAAGGTCTATACATCTACAGCGAAACACGAATGGGCCGGTCATATACTGAGAAGAACGGACGACAGATGGACGAGAAGAACTGTAGAGTGGATTCCATGACAATGTATGCGTCCTCGAGGACGACCACCTACACGTTGACCGGATGTGTTTGTTAAAAGAACTAAAGAGCTGTACTCGCAGCTCCCGTTTCTTTTAGATCACGATATGACACTTGAAGCTGCCGCCATGTTCAAATTAGATCACCGTCACGGACGACTGTAGCGCTGCAAAGAGACGAATGGAATATGTGTTGGGGTCCGCACAAGTAGTGAAGACGGACCGTTCAAGTATCAAGTAAGTTAGTACCTTGAGCCTTCATGTGGTCTGTTATGGCGCCTATAAAGTGTTAGACACGTATTTCGGCCTTACAGTTTCATCATTAGCACGGTGCCTTTCGGTTCAGCCAGTCCCTTACACGAAAGCTTACACCCTACAGGAGGAATCGACACCAACTCATTTCAAATGACCACATTTTAAGTGTAAAGGTCAAAAAACAGGTGTGGTTATTTTACCAGCCACGAGCGGTTGACTATTAGTCACTACAGTGTCGAGGGATTTGATCACCTGGCATGTGGTGATCTGGAGCAATTCGGCTTTGATGATGAGATTGTAAGGCCAAAATACATGTCTAGTGCTATATAGGTGCTATTGCAGACTTATTAAAGGCTCAAGATATGTTATTAGATTATACTTCTATGTGATCTTAGAAAACTTTATTACATAAACTAATCGATTAATGATGGATAATGCTCTCCAACATATGCCGAACAGCAGAAATAAACTCAAGCTCCAAAAGTTCAGAATTTTTCTTTCTCTAACTTCCACCTAAACCGTTATCTCTTTTGGTGATGATGTCAGGAAGTGTTGAAATGCAGAACTGACAATCATAAAAGAAATGAAATCATTGTTCCCACACTTTATTCTTTGAGAAGCCGTCCACTTATGTAACAGAAGTCTTGTTGAAGTGATTAATTCACTGACTTCAGACTTACTGATAAAAAGCTGAAGACACTTCCATTCGACTGCTTTTAGAACTTTTCGCATACGACTCTGGGAGATGCGAGCGATCAAAATATATATCTCTTCCTTAATATACTTTCACCTTGGATCTTCCTCCATGGCAAGGATATTGCAGAGGCAAGGAGTCCTCTACGAATCACACGCTGTCACCAGTCCCTTTCCTGCGGCCCGCCTTATTTAAGCCTTCCGACCTTTGAAGGTAGGTATTAGTGCGAAGCTTGTTGTAAAAGAGATAAACAGTGGTTTGATGCATCAAATTCGTACAGTGATTGATTACCGCAAAACCTAGGACATGGACGGCCCGTATTCACGCAAAATACGAGCCGCAACACACCTTACAAGTGCGCCTTTCTCTCACATTCGTTGTCTCTGATGTTGATCCACAAAAGGCTTACGCTTGCAAGTTCGGATAGTTGATGTAAAGTCCAAACACGTCTACCCATCGTTCAGATCATCGTCATTTGAGCGAGCGTTTACAAAATGTTGGTGCTTTTTCCGTTTTTCTTCTCCTCCAACTATTTCATACCCTTTATTATTTAAATTGCTTATCTGCTCTTTCCTATCGATGTGCATTCTCCTGGCCTCCGAAGATGGAATATATTTTGAAGATGTGAGCAGCGCATTGTGATTAGACGCCATGTGTGCCGGTAACATCACAAAAGACATCAGTCAAGTGCATAATAGATGATACATAAGATTTTCTGATGTAGTTGAAGTACCACTCTACGTATCTGCTACAAAACAGGATGTTTTCACGACAATTCCATCAAAAAGAATGTGCAACCGGTTTCGGGTACAACACTTGGTCGCCGACTCGAGTGTGACCTATACTACTATCCTTTTTCTATCTCATTTCTCCTTCATATTGACTAAATGATTGATATGTGTCTAAGATGTGTGGATGATGTGGTATTGTTTGTCAAATAACCATTCATATCAATACGTTCACTTCTATATTATGGGTTTCTAATAAACCAAGTTTATATCCGATTTATGCGCAGCTTAATCGCTCTTTCCGCTTCGCCGAGCTCTAGCATCGCCTCTGTTTAGCTGATAGTTCTTGAGGAAATGGCGATGTCTAAGGTAAAATTGATTGAATAATAGATTCCCAGTGATATATATATATATATATATATATATATATATATGGCTTTCTCAGATCAATATAGTGACTTTTTATCTACTGCTGAAAATATGAAAAGCTTTGGCAGGATGGTGCCATTTTGGCATACTTCTTTCCATATGAGAATGATTAAACAATGGAAAAGTCTATCTTCTGACGGTACATTTACGATGACAGCTAGCAAGAGTTCTTATATGCGGGGACTTCCCTTCTTGAGCGACGAGAGCCCATAGAATTGCTCATATCAACGTTGTTAAACGTTTTCAGCAGAGATAAAAACGAGAACGAGTTTTCTCATGCGAGTTTTGGCAATCGAGGACCCAAACGAGTCTTAAATTTGGTTCAACGGAGATCATTGGAATTGCTGCTCAAATCTTGCTCAGTGAGACTTCTGCCTTATTCTGACTTCTTGCAGTGCGCAATAGGACGATTTTGTGTAAAGCTTCTACTGTACAATAGCAATCCAATCAAATACCACTTACGAAAACTAATCTAGCCTTGTGCAGCAGTATGACCATGTGAGACATCTTCTACTAACTCGGCGTGCTTTCTATTCAAAAGTGAAATCTAGCAGAGACTGTGATGAGAACTTGTAGGCAACTTTACTTTTTCATACTCGTTATTGACCTGTCTCCACTGTTTTTTTCCCAATGCGGATCCCAGTACTTTTAACAAGCAATTCGTTCAATCGTTTTCTCTTTAAATATCGTGAAATACTGATTGAGCATTTCTCTTTACAATCTCGAGAACAGCTTGATTGTGACGTTCCTTAGGGCGTCCATTTACTTCGAAGAGTGTCGAAGATGTGGATCAGCTTCGAGTCGCGCTGTGACGAGCATCACAACCACGTAGCCACGGTGTCCCACATCTAACCCCACTAGTCACTTCATATGCAAAATACATGTTTAACCTCCTCGACGGTGTTACGAATGCAGTCAGGCATGGTAGACACCTTGAGCTAATTGAAGTCAATGCTCTACTCCTGGCCTTCTTATCTGCTCTGGTATTTCAGTAGTCTCGATACTGCTCAGCATTATCACGTAATTGAGACCTTTATTGTGAGCAGAATGCAGTCGATTTATTTTTTCTCCTTCAGCGCAGCAACAGGGCTTCTTTGAAGATGACGTATACCATTCAAATTCTTCTGATTTGTGCTATTGAACGACTATTTGAACATTTAAAATGCCTGAGAAATACTTTTTTTCTTTACAAGAGATCGAAACGGAGAGCAGATAACGAGAAAGTACCTCTGGTTCAATATTTTTCCTGTGTACAACGGAATTTGCACCGAGTACGCAGTAAACTAAGAAAGTGCTCTGATATAAAAAAATTAGTAAGTGATGAAAGCATAGCGAAAGTATCGACATTACGTTGGGTTAGTCATATTTCTGTAATCAAGCTCCCACATTTTCTTCCGGGTTGGCGGATTTATATGGACTTATCTAAAGAACATCTTTTTCACAACCACAAAGCACATGTACCACTGTCTATCTTGCATATCTGAAGCTCTCTAATAGAGCTACTTCAGTATTCCAGTGCAAATGAAATCCTCTAGCATTCAATGAGATTCATAAAGAAGACAATATCCTCAGATAGCAGCCAAACCAACACAAACTTCGGAGACCGTCACAAAAGACGGACCGAAGAAAACGGATACAGTAATGGAAATGCTGAGAACTGACAATATGTGAAAATATGTTGCATATGTCAGTAAGTGATTGACAGGTTTCTTCTGTTGTTCGCGCCTTCTTTCAAACATCTAAAGGATCAAACAACGACATATATTCTTGAGTCATTTTCTTACTTTGCGTTTTTTCTTTTACGATTTCATTGCGCTTTCAGTTTCACATCAAAAAGCACTGATGTTTTTGATCATTGACTGTATATCTATTTAACTGTAAGCAAACTATGGTAGCGTGATAAGCAAAAATAATGTTCATGAATGAGCCACTTACTCGACTTGGGTGCCTCTTCTTCCACATCTGGCGTGTTTCGGTGAACCAAATGGATGATACCGTATTTTTAGACGAGATCCGAAAATTTTATGAGCGGGTAGTAGCTGTTTTTGTACAAACCTTAAAAAGAAAAAAACACCGAATCGTTAGGTTATCGTCTATCCTAGCACGCTAATCATCGTTCACATAATTGGCTAAATCTATAAGAGACAGGATTCCTCGGGATCTCAAGCGCTCTACAGGAAGACCACCGACCTGATGGTCTGATTTCTTCATGGAAAGACTAGAAGGAAGATATGAAACTCAGCGAATTCCTAGAGCGAGGAAGACCCACTGGGCTACTCTTGCACGTGGTAAGGAAAAATTGAAGTGTTTCTGGTGCCCGCTCGAGTCACTCCACGATCAACGAGGCGAGAGGTAATACAGGTGATAAGCGAACACTAAAGGTTTGTTGGAGTTTTTGTCTGAATAAGATATCTCTCGTGCATTTGCCTAGAAAAATGTAGCAAAATCTCCAAGAATTCACGTGGACAGAGTTGATTTTTAGGTTATTTGTTGAATTGGTTATCCGAAAAATTTATTCCTTACACGGTACCAGTTCAAACGTACACGTATGTTAAATTGTGTATACATATTTTTTTCAATAATTCATCGATAACATAATCAAATCAGTCGTTTAACGATGATAAGTGACAGAAAGAGACATCTTCATAGCTGTTTTTTCGTGTTTTCTCCCATTTAGCCAGACTGTCCCTCTTTTTTCTTCTTTTCAGCGATCAGAAAGATAGAAAATTTCAAAGTACAGTATTGACAGCATCATTATTCATGTGAGTTATTAGATGTCAAGCATAGGACAAATGTTGTTTTCCTTCCATTAGAATCCGGTCCTAAGCCATACTCCCAAGTTTTTTGAGAGCATTTGGAGAAACTGCGATGGAATATCAACTCAACTGACTCAACTGCCATTTTACGATTATTGCTCTATTACAACTTTTAAGTCAATGACGGCATCCTTGTGCTAAATTCGTTACCACTAGGAGATATCAAATTCTATGAAGAAGTCAGATTTGGCGATTAAATGATGGAAGAAAAGCAAGAAAAATTGGACGGCTTTCATAAATTCTAGGATGTAATTTTGATGTTGATGCTGTAATAAAATACACTGCACCCTCTTGAGTGAAATCGAACTCCACGATGATTTTCGACATCAAGTTCATCAACAAAACACTCTTTGTTCGTAAACAAACGTGCTATAGGTCGCTTGAGAGCTGTGTAAAGTGCGTGAAAGAGCGTCTTCAATAGGAGCTCGATGAGGATTGAATCAGCTATTTCTACCAAGTAAGTGACGCGACATGAAGCGATTTAACGCCGCAGTTCCAGTGTTTTCTGCTGACGAAAAAAAAAACCAGAACTAGGTTTTTGGAATTATCATAATAATAAGAACGTACTTTATTGAGTCAAGACATCGTGCCTCGCCGAAGACATCAAGCTCAACTATGTAGCTGCTATTTTTTTTTCGGTGGTGTATAGTATATGCGTATACTGCGAACTTCCATGATTACAATGATGACGCCAAATACGACCGTCAACACTGACCGAAGCATTGTCTGGAAAAGAAAATGTAGATTGTATAGTATATAATCCTAGTTTGGAAAAGCGCACAAAATTCATTAAATGAAAAGTATTGGTGTTTTTGAGCTAATCATTGTTGCTCATGATAATGATGGCGTAACTATATGGTAAGTAGAAATCGGTAGCATTTAAACATTTCTCAGAATAATAAAGTATGAAGTATGAGCAGATGATGATGAGAAAAAGGCAAGAGACACTGGACGGCTCATGAAGGAGAGTGGTTATACATCAGTGACGGGAGCGCGCAGATACATATGAGACGGACTCACCCCACCCTTTTACCACATCTCTCCTTGACCAAGTAATTTTGATACTGTAGTTTTCAAGTTATTCCTAGATGTGGTATCTATTTTGGAAAATACCTTTCTCTAACCTTGGCATTGAAAATCATCATGAGTTTTCCTTATAATTTGACCACTACTGCGAAGGTGGTAAATAAACTTAAGCCGACTAACGTTTCCACGTCCTCGTTTTCCTCGGAACCGATGATTTGGGTAAGTTACGCAGCCGTTCGCCCTTGTTGCAGATCATCGTCATCGTTGCCATCCGAGTCGGCTACTTTATGGTGACGTTCTGTTTAAAGAAGAACCTCTCTCGCGACGTCGGACAGCGCCAAGTGGGATTCTTTATCAAAAGGTTGTTCCACCGAAGAAGATTCGAGTGGGACAACAAAGAAGATTAAATTTCACGACGAGGACGATCGAGCATGGGCAGTCGACTCAAGTTATGGGCTCCGACGAAGAAGAAGACGTCGAAGTACTGACGAAATAAACTGATAATCTGATAACATGTTTTGTGTCATATATTAAGTCTGGCATGGCACTTATACAGCACTCGACAGCTGGAACGTCTTTCGGCTCGTCAGCAGCACGATGCCTTTTGGTTCAGCGGATCTTTTGCAAAGGTCATACCCCCTGCCCGCCACCCGCACTTACAAAGGAATCGAATCAGATCAATCACTCATGTAGAGTGAAAAAACATACATATAAACCGCCGAAAGTAAAGGTATGACTAATTTTTTTCATTTACCTGCCACAAGCACTCGACTGTGGGCACTGCAATGTCGAGATTTTATAAATGGACATGCAGTGATTTGAATGATTCGGCGTTGATTCCTTTATTAATAGAGGATACATCTCCTGTATGGATCGCTTGAACCGAAAGGTACCGTACTATTGGTGAGCTTGAAAAGATGGAACAGCTGTCTAGTACTGTATAAGTGTCAAACCAGACTCATGAAAGGCTCAGAACATGTTATCAGATTATTAGAATATCAGATTATCATTGTTTTTGGGCGAGGTATATATAAACAGTCGAGTGTAAAGATATGACGAAATAAATTTATTCATCAACCTCGTGATAATAGTTTAATCTTTAAAAAACCTCTCAGATGTGACATCATCGCCTTGACATAGCGCAATGCCAAATAAACGCTTAATTCTTTTTCAAATTGATCATTCCTAGAAAAAATTTTAAAACTGTTCAGTTATTTTGCTCTAAAGAGGGACTTTAGGAATAGCACCATTACAAAGGTGGCTTGGTAAGTAATACAAAGGCAGTAGGGCTAGGAAGCATGGTTGATAGCGAGGTGCGGGACGAGCTAACGATAATTTGACTGGCACTTTGCGCAGCAAAAATAAGATAAAAATATAAAAAAGATTGCAAGAGATAACACAATGAAGACTGAGATTGAAAGGAAGCTGTCTGCGTTGTCAATCTCACCCAGATGAGCCATGCATTCTTCTCTACCAAGTCTTCTATCCTTTCGGTGTCGATTAACTAATATCAGATTATACACTCTCTTCTTTTCATTTTCAAGATTTGTTATGTCAGTGGCTTACGTACATTTCGGTGGTCTCACCCACCTTGTCAGACCCACACGCGCCATCAGCTATCCCTCCATAGTAGGGAGGAGAAGACACAGGTTGATTACACCTGGCAATGTGAAACCCTACCTTGTCATTCACAGTCGACAACACCTGGTTGTGAACAATTATTATAAAGACATTGCCTTTTGATCGACTGTATTATCAGACTTGCCTGGGTGGATAGCAGTATCGACTTGATCCATCGGTAGGCTAGTGCATTCAATCTCAAAGGTCAGATTTACATTTAATCTCTTTAAACGATGTTCAATGAAGTCGAATGCATGGCGTATCCCCAGGTGATTAATCGATGCCAAGAACTCTGAGTTATATTTGTTGATTTGGCAAGATTTTTTTGAGCGAGTTCTGCAAATTTCCTCGGGCACGGCGATGTTTTCAGGTACTCATTATGGGTGGCCGGACAACGACCACTGATCAGTAGTGACCTTGCCGCATTTCGATCAGGTTTTCCACCAAGGACGGCGAAAATTTCTGAAATTTTTGAGCGCATTTTTAGACTGGTGGCTAAGTACTAACATAAAACGCTAAAAAATGTTTTCACTTTGAGCAAATTAGGTTCATGGTACAGCATTTTTTGTAGCATATCGAAGACGAACACCCAGAGCATCATCTTTCATCACCACGGTGAGGTGTTGTAATTAATTAGAACGTGCTGTCAATCAGTTGAAGCACTCTCAATGAAAGGAGTCCTGCATCAATTATGCCTTATTCACAAAAAAGTCTCTAAAATCACTTGCAATTATTCATTGTTTTATGAAAAATATCACCTATAAAGTCTGTTTAGCATAAGCTATAGTGACTCTTGCCACTTTTTATTGTATACTCAGTAACTAGTTTTTGTGTATTTTTGAGTGTGTCGCCCTATATTAATCAGTAAATCCGAAGCGTTTATGGATCTTCATCAGTTTCTTAGCAGCTCTCTTTACAATAACGACAAAATCGTTCTTAACGAACACTTGTTTTGATGTTTACTGATATGACAATCGTCCACGAATGTTTATAATATTGGAATCGAGAGTTTGTCGAGGTGTCAGATGAGGCCACTTATTATCGAATACAAGTTCAGTATTGAACCCAGGCTTCAGAAAATGGTAGGCATGGATACAACGTCATATGGATCGCATGCACCACAACATACCTCTTTCAAATGCCAAACGTCTTCTACCGAGTTCATCTTCCAATAAATAGCTCAATACTTTACATATGCTGAGTTCGGAGGAATATGGGGACCCTTGTCGAGGTTAAAGAAATGAGTCTTTATTTCTTTATGTCTGATGACGTACATGTCATTACTGCACTACAGACGTTCTTATGAGTTTGGATATGAGATGAATCTTCGTCAAGTAGTATTCTCTGAATAATGCTATGAAATTTCACTTATGCTTGCTGCATTTTATTCTGAAGATTGTCTTGTAACAAATTCCAAGACCGACTGTCTATCAACCTCAGCATGCTTCAGTACTTCTTATTTTTTTTCTTTCTTCTTGAGCGAGACACGAGGTGTTTAATCCAAACTTTATTCACACAACCAAACAGTTAACGTTTCGGCAGGTCGCGTTCGTTAGAGCCTTGAAAGATCAAAGTTGTATGTATGTTGTATGTCGGTGAGCATGTTTGAGGTTGGCTTTGTGCTTGATGCGATAAAATCTAGGTCTGACAATTTTCTCTGGAAAGGTGATGGAAGTCTTCGACTGATTGGATGTAAACAACTTTGACTTTTACAGGCTCTGACGAAGGCGACCTGCCGAAACGTTAGCTCTTTGATTGCGTGAATTAAGTTTGGACTCAACACCTCGTGCCTCGATCAAGAAGAAAGGAAAAAAATAAGAATTACTGAAGATCGTTTTATGTTGCTCTTTGTTGTGTATAGCTGCTATATGAAGTTCTTCATCAGAACAATATTTGCTTGAAAATGTATCACTTTCTTTTTCACTCACGACATAATCGCGAATTTCACGCATACAACGATGACGATGGGAGTCGAAACTAGAAGAGTCAGTTAAAGAACTAAAAACTTACTCGTCCTTTTCACTGTATCTTCAAGTACATCTCCACCCTTATTGTAAAAAAGAAAAATTTGTGCGACTTTTATTCCAGTGACTGGAAGAAGATTAATGGGCGATGAAATACAGACATGGCCCTCTGAATGTTGTGCTGCTCACAAAATCAGATCATTGGCAGTTAGTCATTGATCTCTTAGCTGATGAGCTAATATTCGTTCCAACGATCTCATCACTGTATGTCTCTTTGCAATGAATGCCTTGCACGATGATGCTCGAATATACACCATTTACTGTGGATATTATGATGATGATATTGATATTTCTGCATCATGAATATATAGGCGCTGCAATTCTGCAATGAATGTTCACAAAAAAAAGATTTACTCTGAAAACTTGATTGTTGTTCTGTATAAGAATAATAGTACAAAAGACAACGAATGACCTATAGGTTTTTTGTGGAATTTAATGTTTAGGAATCTTTGCACTTAAGTGATCGTCTCAAATTCCAAACATCTCAAAAACTAAACTTGTCCTCACGATGTCGCGTTTCGATAACCTTCATGAACTGAAGTGCTGGGCATGTAGGAAAGTAGTGGCAACGTCCACTAACTTAACACGAACAGTACTTTCCTTATCGCAAAGATCTACGTGTTCATTGCTCGACTATAAGGCAAATCGAATCTCGGGATTCTTGTAGACAAAAAAATTACCTCAGAAAATAACCTTTTCAATACTTGTTGTTTATGAAACAGAATAAGAGAGAGAAAAGAATTAGAATTCATAGATAGTAATTCAACATGTTTGATAAATAGAGTTTGTTAGAAGATAGAAAGCTAAAGGGCGTGTCCGATCTACTTGAGAAAAACCACTAACAAGGAGCGATGGGTCGGCCCGATAAGTGATGATATTGAGTATCCCTTTTTTGACTGGATAGTGCATCAATCGTTTTGCTTACTACTTTTGCACGTCATCCATTCGTCATATAACATACGAAAAACCGAAATATATCAAAATTAAAGACATTTCGGATTCTCCAGACGTTCTGAGTCAACCAGTTGACATGATGGATGAGAAAATGCGGACGAAAGAAACTGAAAATTCTTGTTTACTCAATTCTAAAAACCACTCTTCACATGTTGTGTGGTTCTACGTACTTCTTGTACTGAATTCACTGTGTTTTATCAATCATACACGGAGGTCATTGGATTTGGGTGATGACTCTATTACTACTTAACAGTTTCTTCTTCTTGAATGTTGTTTAATGATGATCAGATTGATTCCTCCCGGAGCCTCAAAATAGAAATGGTAAGATAATCCCAGCTACTAATCAAAGACAGACACCGGCCTTTGTGGATCACAAGGAGACTTTCCTACACAAGTCTGATAACAACTCACATGCCCATCTATTCAATAACGCCTTAAGCAAACTAAGAACATCTTTTTTGTGCTTGAAAAAAAAAGGAGCCAGCCATATATTCTTTCGGTGAATCGAAATTTGTAATAGAGATTACTTGGAGGAAGCGACTGATGTGAGGCGTAGATAATCGTAGTTGATTGAATTCAGTGAAGAATCAGACCGTCCCGTTGAGAAAGTCATTTCCTCGTATCTATTTCAGCTCCATTTGAAGTGCTGTAGAATCATGGACGTCCATGCTTAGCATTCTCATATTACGAAATTTTTAGAACCGTTTACCACTTGTTTTTATTCTCGTCTGATAAGGAATGATGAGCTACTTAAAGTGATTTATCTAGATAACAGTTAGCCCTCACAAAGAAGTCATACAATAATTTTTATTCTTCGTCAGCTCGTCATTTCATAAGAAGTAATGCACTTTTGATATTTTTTGATGTTTCACCTCTGAGATTTTTGCTGGAACCGGCAATGAGTATGACATATTGGTGACACTGCAATATAAAATCGCACGTGGTATTGTGCTTAGAGATGTGTGGGGTATAGACGTGGTCATCGTTTCGATCTCATACTTTCGGCAAACAAAGCTCTTTATACATGAAGGATCTATCCATTACCACTATCTATCCTACGAGTAAAAGCCAGCGACTTACTGCACCGATATTTGCACATGTGATTTAACAAACCAAACATTCCACTTCCTCATTTCTAAATTGAACAGAAAGCCAAGTCAACAAGCTGAAATATGATTATTAGGTTGGGGAAAAAAGTTGTGAGAAAATGTCTTGCAACTCTTCTAAGTGTGGGCCATTTTTCATGTTTTCGGGCTCATTTGAAAGCCCGTCTTCTCCCGCGTTGACTGGTGTATAATTTTTCTACTTATTGCAAGATGGAGTTAACAAGCAAGCAAATTAGGTTATTGATGATGCACGAATGGCTGTTGGGTTCAAATGCAACGGTGGCAAGTGAGCGCATCAGTCTGGCTTGGAGCGAAGTTTAGTATATTAGTCTTTCTTATTTTATATTATATTATACGTTAGTATTATACCATATATATTAGCTTCGTCCTTGCTCGGGTGTGATAAGTGCATAAAGAAACGTTTTATAAGCATTTTCTCAGATCTTTTTCCTCAACCTATTATGTCCATCAAAAAAGGTCGCCTGCTGAAAAATGTAGGAACTACTGCCAATCAGTAGAGTGCTTTGAATGCGATGGATGTGGTCGCCTCAAGTCGTAGATTTTTCTCATAGAGAAATGTTTGTCGAGTTAGTAGCGAGATCACGTGGCGCGTATCCTCGGGTGGCAGGTAGGGGATTCAAACGTGGACCAAAAAACGACGATATGCTTTCTTGAGACGCGGGATGGATTCCCAAAATAGACTCCCTGTCTCTGTAGCGTCAATTGGGCATATTCAGTTATAGTTTTTTCTACGAGTCAAATTGCTCAAAACCTGCAAACAGGCGGCGGGGAAATACATATAGGAGGGCGGGTAGGAGCCGCCTCCAATGAATAAGCAGACTAGCAAGCTACCCGTGAGCATCTTGCCCCACTCTAGGAGCTCGACAAGCTATATGTCGAGTGCAAAAAGCTAAAGACATTTTCTTAAATAGACCCTATTTTTTCGCTTCTCAAAAAGCACTCGTTACTGCAGCGTTCGAAAGAACGAGTACATGGGAAGGTGCTTGAATTTCAGGCCCAAACTAGGCTGTCAAAATTGCAGCAAACTATTGTGAGGATCTGTACTATGAAGTATGTGCACATGCTTACGAAACTCTACTGAGGTTCTAATATTGCAGACAACTGAAGTGAGGTACGACGCCATCGACTCGGCTGAGACAAGAAGACGCCATCCATGTCAATGCGTGTGTGATGTTGGAGAAAAAATTCTTCATAAAACATGCGATTGTTCAAGATGTCAGCAGTGCTGATGCTGTTGTCAGAACAAGTTTGACCATAAATATTGGTCTATTCGAGCAACTAGCAACGCGGATCGAACGCTTACGGATTGAATGATTGGAATCAATGCCTGTTTTAACCATCTGTCTAGACACTAAGAACAAGACATAACAAAGCCAAAGTCAAAATGTTTTATCTGGCCTCAAAAAAGTTCTTCCAAAGAAAACCATACATTCTTCTCGGTCATCATTGGGCGATATAACGCGATTGCTGAACCTAGGATAACGGTTGAAGAGCTTGGAACCTATGGCTCAGAATGTAACAGATGGGGTTAGAGATAGTCTCAGTTAATCGTGACGATGGAAACCAATTATGAATTCACGATTCCAAAAGCCTAACCGTAACCGGCCGAAGTGGGAGTCTCTATTTGGAAGAGTACCATAGTGAGATAGATCACATATCAGTGAATCGAAATTGTGTATATCGATAATCACTGATGTTCCAAAATTCAACACGGAATAATGCCATTGTCTCCTTCTCGTAGCATTCAATTTTTTGCGAAAAGGAAAATAGCTGGAATATTTGAACTACAGAACTGCGGATCCATTGAGATGTATTCAGTCATTAGTCGGCTTTTGAGAAGGCACCGCCATTAACAAGATCGATGAGAAATACAACCGGTTCAACTATTGTCTTTGCGCTGGCGGCATGAGAGCCGTGAGTCTGGCAGCCACTAGATGACGTTTGTATCCGGAAGCTCTCGAGCTGATGAGCTAACGTTGAATCGCACAAGTCGTTGGCAACGTACAGTTCACGCTCAAACTTGCAAAACGCTGCAGAGAAGCCATAAAAAGGATCATAATGTAAGAGGAGCAGTACTTATGGGGGATGCTACACAACTCAGAACAAGTATTTGAAAGCCCAGTGAAGCTTCATCAATCACAAAACCAACGTGACTGTACTCCGACTCTCTGACGAAGCAATTACAGCTTCCAGAAAGGCACTGTGGAAAATCAACCGCGACTACTACCTGTATTCTCTCAACAGCCATGTCCTACAGTCATATGAAATGAAAGAGGATGGATTTGTTGGTACACCGCCTCGCATCGGGAGTTCCGGCATGCTATGTCGTTGGTGAAAAATCGAATAGCGCCTAACAGGACAAAACACACCTGCAGAACACTCCCTTCAGTTCTCATCAACACACTGGCTCGGCTCTTCTCTCAATACCTGCCAGACTGCAAGGTTGCTAGTCATGGAGCACTAGCAAGACCGTGCTGCTGTTTTGAAAGATAAAGCTTTGCGACATTGACAACTATTGCTCAAGCTGCTTGCTGTCTGTCACATACAAACTTTTTACGCGGGTCAAGCTGAACAGGGTTGGAGGAACACTGGGTGGAGGACAGCTATGCAAACAAGTGAAATTTTACAAAAAATAAATAGTGCGACAGATCACATTCGCACCATAATAAGACTCATTGAAACTTCACGAGAGTACAAGAGCCCACCCTGCTCACCTTCATCAACTTGAAGAAGGTCTTTGACTGCGTTGAAACAACAGCGGTCATGGAAACTTTGAACAGACAGGACGTTTTTAATCATTACATAACGATTCTTCATTAGCTATATAAATTCATAACCGAAATGTCAGCATTGTGTAACAACATCACTGTCAACGTAAAAAGAGAATTTGACATAGCGATACGATCTTGCCAAATTTGTTCAGTGCCACTCTCCAAAACGTCATACGAAATTAAAATGATACAACATATGAGTGAAAACCGACGGTCGAAAACTATATATCCATCATTGCTTCGCTGGTGACATCGTTCTTATGACACCAAGTGTCAGCCAGGAGGAACAAATGTTGATAGATTTCTACAACGCCTGTGAAAGGATCGGTCTCTAAGTAAATCTAACGAAAACGATTTTCATGTAGATTGCATTGCTTTTAATGCCAAGCTTATGTTCAACGAAATGAGAATCCCCGAACGCGAGGTCTTTCCAGAGTGGGAAATGAACAATATTGGCGACTTAGCACCAGAGATGAGCAGGAGGAACTCAGGTCACCACTGACCCCATATTATGATATTTTAGTTAATTCATGAAGTCTCGGTAGTAGTTCTGGTAAAGTTTACCAAGTGGTATGTCACAAGGAAAAATAACGCATGTACTGGAGCACCTACGTGTGCAGTCATCCTCTACAAAAAGGGTGATTGAGAAGATTCTCTTGATCGTACAAGATGCTTGTTAAGTGCGCTATACAAATTCTCAACGAATTTTGTCCTCCTGCGAAATTCAAAGACTTCGAACGAGATACAAGCAGTCGGAGCAAGCACGATCAAGATATAGACTTGCTGCATGGATCATTATGTCTTTTTTTCATTTGAACACTGCACTACACGCTTCTTTCTTCCAGTAAACTGACTTAAAAATGCTTTTCTAATCTTGTTCATAGAGTTCACTGCTTTCTTTCTACTGACTTGGTGAATAATCATTCGAGAAACATGACATATTTGGCGATTTTTCTATGTCACTATTCCTTGCTGAGAAAGTATTCTCTCAAAAGAGTCCGCAAACACTGAAAACGATTAAACAAGTTTGTTCGTCAGTGACTTTGAAAAAAAAGGGAATGGTAGAATAACTGAATCGAGTGAACTGAGACACCATGCCTATGCGTACGTGCTGTGCGATTTCTTCTATACCGTATCTCGCCGTTTTCAGGAGAAAACCATGAGTAAAATAATGACAGTGAAATGGAACAGATGACAACTAATAGAAATGAAAACGGTTGAATAACGAAGACTTAGCAATCGAAAATAAGTGTAAGCATAAATTGAAGCCACTATTTCACTAAAAACTCATTAGCCTCATGGCATACGAGATCGTTATGTTTAATACACACGGCAATATACGAGCATCCTCTAATATCATAAGGAATAAATGCAGAACTATGTGGTATATTGAGCGAGTATTATAACAGTAATCACTGCATGTAAGTTAAAGTTCAAAAATAACCCTTCCTCGCTTCCGTTACAATGAGCATTTTACATCGGTGCGATTTCGACGACGTTCTAATTATGTGGTTATCAAAGAGTGTTTATAGCAACGTTTCCGTGAGATTAGGTGCATACTCAGCACATATTATTGGTCTTGGTTCAAAATAACGTGTGCATAGCACGCTAATCAAATTTCGGCTAGCTTCTGCCTTTTGGACACCGTTGATGACTATCCATGGCACCTAAAGAACATCCAGAACGATTACTTTGCATTATGTGCGAATTTCTCTGTTTCCTATGTCTTTTAGTGCTCAGTGTAACACAGGATGAATGGATGAAGTACACTGCTTTCGACATTGATCAATCCCTAATGAATACGCCATGCATTCAACTTCATCAAAGTCTCTAGATTCGATAGAATGCATATGTGGCCTATATTATGACTTGAAGTGGCTTGCCGATATACTAATTTAGCGCTGCTATCGTCCCACTGATGCTTGACACCTGTGCTCATCCCGGAGGGACGGAAAGCTTGGTGAGATGGGAAAATAGACTCAAACCAAAGATTGTGTGGGTTTTATGAAGCGCCCTCAGACACTAGACTACACGCACTTTGCATGAAGAGATAGTATGAGGTCATTGATAGTGCTATTTGATCCATATTATTCTACTGGCACCAGTCACGACTCGGATTTGGGCCATACCACGATATCGCTTCATGTAATGTTTCTCATTCCATTTGATTCAGTTTGACATGACTCCGTTGACAAATGTATCGCAGAAAGATAATATTTAAGAAATCGGATCATGGTGACTTTAACTTGATAATGTCATTGAAACGTGATCGGAAATCGACCTAATGCAGGCTGATCGGTAAGAAGTGTATTAATCACTCATGAGTAGTTTGGAAAGAAAGTTTTTAAGAGATGTTTTATTGGTTTTGTGGTGAACAGAGCTTGCAAGCTGAAGCTTGTTTACTGATCATCATAACCACCACCAGCATCATCAATTCAAGCATCAATACAATCACCACTAACACCATGCCTTTACATAACCACTGCTGTGAATCTTCAAGTAGTAACTGTTTTCATGTGACAAGAGTTACCGTGGTAAGCGGCGCAGACTATAGACTATAGGGATACCTTACAACTATCGAACAGGTACTACCTTTCATTTTAACTGTATTTGAGATCTCGCTCAAAACAACATAAGCTGATAACATTTGCCTTTTATGAGGTCTATCATGGCACTTATACAGTGCAAGACACGTGTTTCGGCATTACAGCCTCCTCAGTGTAGGGCGCCTTTCGCTTTAGTCAGTTCGGCGGAGAGATAGGATCTCTATGTTAAGGATCCGACTCCGAAATGTTTACACATGCCACTGAGTGCTAAAACCACCCAACGAGCTGTGTTTTACAGTCTATTGCTAGTGGTTGGTAAAGCTTAAATTGTCATACCTTCCTCTTCGACTATTTTTGGGACCTCGCTCAGAATAACAATATGTTTTACCAGCCACGAGCAAGGACTTTAGAAAACTGCGCGTTGGGTGGTTATATCACCTAGCGGCACGTGCAAATATTTCGGTGTCGATCCCACAATATAGGCAATATCTCTCCGCTAAAACGACTGAATAGAAAGACACTGTGCAACCGACAAGGCTGCAATGGCGAAACACGTGTCCTGCACTGTATAAAGTCGTAACAGACCTCATGAAAGGCTCAAATTATGTGGTAGAATCAGCGAGTATGTTTTTGATCTATCAATGACTATCATAATTATCGAAGCTTGTATAGCACCGTGGCGAGAGGCGCCCTGGAGTGCAAACATAATCTTTCGTTCCACTCCTGCCATGAACCAAACAAATCCTGTACTTCCTGACGTGGGTAGCAGAGATGTTGGGGAAAAATGCTTTAAGATATTAATAATCTATACAAATTCTATATTTCCTCTTTCCTCTTTGTAATGTTATCATGGCGTAAAAATTCATCTAAGAATGTCGAGTAGTATACAAAAAATTCAACCTCGGGCGGGGTTGAGCCCGCGTTCTCCTCAAACTGGAAGGCGTTCTACCACAACACAACTTCCGTCACCGCTTTATTACCACGCTATTTCTGCCATAAGAAATACGCTGTCAGCAATTAGCTCCTAACGGGTTAATTTGCTGCATGAGTAAACCACTGCAAGCATAGGTTAGAATGAATTCACTCACCTTTACAATCCTACGAGTAGAGTCAGATGCATGGTACTCCCTGCGGGATGAATCAACGTTATGCTCTTTTTTCATTATTCTTTTCAACGCGCTCATTACTGCTTCATGACAGATTTGCAAACCGAAAGCAAACAGTTCAGGATGCGTAAAAAGTTCGGATAATTTTTATCCTGTTGATTTTAGCAATCATATTTTTGATGATGATAAATTTTGTTGAATTCTTTGTTTGATTTCGGTTTTAGAATCTGTTTATTCATTTATTTATTTTCGACTCTGCTCAAGTTAGGGTCGTGAGAATCAGCGAGTCGCAGTAGTTGAATTGCTCAAGATGCTCGCACAAGTTTCCACCGTAATTTCCTCCCGAGCGCGTGTCAAAGCCAATTTAAGCACGTTTACGCTAGCGTAGGGAGCAGCCAAGAATTGCTCCTCCAGTATGGACCACACGGAGTAATTCATTAGGTTGAACCGCCTATACGATCGCCTCTGTATAATGAAAGATTGTGAAATATGTCCTAACGGCAGAGATTGTGATTGTATGAGCGTCGGTACAGTCTACCTAATCTCTTGCAAAGCATGTAGCGATAAATATATTGGCAAAACGGGTAGGCCGCTCTATGCCAGCATAGAAGAACACTTGGCTGACAAGCGTCCTAATAGATGGAGAGCCCGCTAGGGACGCATGGAAAAAAGAAACACGACGGAGTTGATTTTGAGATCGAAGTCACTATCCTTGCGCAGGAACAAAAAACATCAGCGCGAAAAGCACTTTGGATTAACACCACCAATCCAACTATAAACCGCAGGGACGAATGCCTCGTTATCAGTCGTGACATGAGTCAGTATATAAGAATGTTGTTTTGATGGGTAAAGTGCGTTCCGAAGTGGAACAGATACAAAAAGCGGTGAGTTTGTTAAGAGTTGATTTTGTGCTTGATGCGATTGAAATCTAGGTCTGGCTACTTTTTCTAAAGGAGTAATGGAGGTGTTTGACTGATTGGATTTCAGACAATTTGACCTCTCCAGGCTCTGAAGAAGGCGAACTGCCGAAACGTCAGGTGTCAAATAAAGACTAATGTAACACCTCGTGTTTGACTTGAAGGAGAAAATCAGGAGATATATCGAAGCATGCCGAGGTTAGTAGACAGTCGGTCTTGGGAATTGCTATTGGTTTGAGTTAAGGCGAATTTGACGGTTAAATATCCTATGCCCAAAGCCTAGAAACTGCGCCTGACAGATGGCAATCGTTTAAACGGATCGAATGCACAGGAGCTCAGTCCTGCTAAAGCGTAAATCCGTCGGCGTCTAGTGTTGATTACTCCTAAGCTTCAGTACGCCCCGTAAAACTTGCTGGTGATAGCTAGCATCGTTAATTTTGCATTTCATTAATGAAGACCAACGGCGTACTTCCAGAGGCGAATATGCTCGCCCAGACCATCACAGAGGCTGGAAAATGACTGAGCCTACGATTTTTGCTATTGCAGACTTCTGCTGACTCTCGTTGGAAAGCTGACGTCGATTATGGAAACTGTGGAGTGGTTCGACCTTGACACTCGTTTGGGACGAATGCGGCGGAAACGTGCGAGCATCTTACGCAACTCAACCAAAGCGATTCGTTAACTCTCATGACCGACTATCAATTAACCTCTGCATTGATCCAGTGATTCCTTGATTTTCTTATCCAGAAAGTACGAGGTTGTTAATTTAAAGATTTATTCGGTTCAGACGAACAGTGCAATAATTTGATCGTGATGGCTGACGTTTCGACTTTGTCACCTTCTCCATAGCCTGATCTCTCAGGTCAAGCACCAAAGTAACCCCAAGCAAAAAATTTGCAATCTCTTAAGCAGATCACAAAAAACAACTCCAACAAAACATCGTAGTGCCTTTCGAGAAAGTCCCAAAAGTCGATCTGTGGTTGATAATGTGTCAGAAAAATTAAGGGTCACCGTAAAGTGAGGCACGACTCTTCCTGAGGAAGCGTGCTCACTATTAGAACTGGATCCAAGCTTCTCACTAGTGCAGCCCATTTCTAAAGTTACCCTGCTAGGATCGCGTGCAGTCTGCACCAACTTCAAGATCAACTGCGTTATAAAGCAAAGTTAGACTCTTTGCACAATCAAAAAATACATGAAGTAGGAGCGATTTTAACACCTCCTCTCCCAAGAGCGTTTTTCAGACAACAAGAACCCAACGATGAGGTTGATTATAATTTTCGCAATTTTTCGAGCGATACTCTCAAAGCCCCATTCACCATCGTCGTAGAAAAACTAACTCCTAATCTTACAGTCAAAAATGTGGTTTACGGAAGGTTCAAGAACTAATAAAGATCTAAGACTATCAGACTATCAGTCAGTGATAAAGGCAAAAAGTTTGTTGTATTCCCTAGTCAATTGAATGTCAGTATAACGGAAAAACATCTAGGAGACCGTTCCCTACACTGCCATCGTCTTTGAAGAAATTTCGAAGTCAGTACCGGAAACTGAATACGGAGTGGGCCCAAGTGCCAAGAGCAGCAGGTTTAAAACCATCTATAATTACACAGCTCAAAATTGTGCGACCATCATGCGCTGTCCTAAATCTACTCATAAAGACTCATAAGTTAACTTCCATTGATGATTTGGTGTCTACCGATCCTTCAAAGTTCAAGACAAGACCCATTAGCAGTTGCGTCGACGGGCCGTCGAACAGACTAACTTGGTTTATAAACCTAATACTCGCGCAGTTATTAAGACACATCCCTGCCCACCTCATCAACACCCAAATGTTTGTGGATCATCTAGTAATAAGCACCTCAACAATGCGTGCGTTATGAAAACACTCGACGTAGCATCTCTTTACTCAAACGTTTCGATTAATTCCGTACCACAGGCCACCTACGAGCTCCTTACACAACATGAAATAGCAATAAATATGTATGACATCTCAACTCAGCAGCTCATGAGCCTTTGAAGATCAAACTGCTCAGTGTTCAAATGGTCTGGAACATATTACAAACAACTTAGAGGATTGGCCATGAGACAACGACTGGCAGCAACCTTTGCCATGGCATTTATGTCTAAAATCGAGGCCCCCGTACTCAATCTCGGGCCACCATTATACTGCAGATACATGCATGGACAAATGCTTTGAATTACTTAACGCTCAATCGCAGTGCATAAAGTTCACCCGAGAAAAACTCCAAAAATATTGTCTTCCTTTCCTCAACGTTCAAGTTAACCTTTCCAAAAATGGCTACACCACAAAATCGTATCGAAAACCAAGTAATAAAAGCATCTTAGTTCATTCATAAGAAACATGTTCCGCACAGCCTCCGGCGTGTCACGAGAAGAGAGGAGAAGGAAGATTATCAAACCTGGCACATAAAATAGGCTTCTGCAATGGATACGAAAGTGCAATACATCTTAATCGGTTCAGAGGAAAAGTTAAACGCTAAAACGAGAGAAGCAATGACAATAGAGTTCCGTTCATTCACACTTCATTTCAAACGAAATAAGTTCAGCTACAAAGCGATGTTTGAAAGGGCAGGTCTAGAGGAATCAGCAGCCGTGATCGAAGTACCACCGATGACTCTCAAATGCCAGTTAGCCTGTAACTGCCTATACGATCGTCTCTGTTCCACAAAAAATTGCATAATGTGTCCAAACGGTAAAGATGGAGATTGCTTGAGTTACCTGAGTACAGTGTACCTGGTCTCTTGCAAAATGTGCGGATACGAATAATTTGGTGAAATGGGAAAGACCGCTTTACATCGTTTTAAGAACATTTAACTGGATTGCGAAATAATGACTTGAAACTCCGTCAGGGGCGCACAAAATACGGATAACAACAAGGATGATTTTGGGTCAAAGTCTCTTTAATCACTCGGGAACAAAAGACCTCAGGGTGAAAAACACTCGAAACGTTTTGGATCTATGCCAAAAGCCCCAAGATAAACAGCAAAGACGAGTGCTTCGTCATAACACGTGACTTCGGGCCATTTCTCAGATCATTCTTCAAACCTAGGTCACGTGACCATACTCCTCACGCACAGTCGTCGTAAATGCAAGACTGTGAGCGGTTGGTCCATATAAAATTTCACAGACCATAAAGCGAAAAGGTATGTAAGCTGTTTTACTGTGATTACGAAAGTGCTTGCCTGAGTGTTCTGCATATCAATTTGACTATTTCAGGCTCTGGAGAAGGCGACAAAGCCGAAACGTCAGCATCACGATCAACTTGATTTCGATTCGTTAAATTTCACGATCCATCATTTGAGCGTATTTGAAAATAGACAAAAAAAAATAAAACAGATTACGGACCGAATTGAAACAAGGAATCCAATGAAATTATCAGCATTGTTAAAACATATTAGTGCTGAAATTAGCGAAATGGAAAATATCAGAACTTTTTACGCACCCTGTAGTAAGAGTAAGTAATTGGAATCCAAATAGAAGCTCAATTCCGCAGTTTCTGATACCGCTACTTGGCAGAAGAGCAAGTTTCCGCTTAGCTCCCACAAAATAGCGACGGAAATATCTGCTAAATGTTCTATCTGAAGATATTCTTACCCAATTCATTTTTGGGGCTCGAAGGCTTTGAATCTCGGCGTGATTTTCAAGCAGACACGACCAACATCCGACTTAGCGCATTCATCAAGCCTGCACAAGATTATCATCATAAACAATATTTCAAAAAAATCTTGAAGAAGATTTAACAGTGGAGAAGATATCTAATGGTAGTACTTTTTCTTCCGAGTTCATCATGTAATGTATTCAATGAACGCGGAAATTGTTTCACAGACAATCAAACTCTTTCAGTTATCTATAATAGGAAAGAAGCACTTAGTATTGTAAGATAACATCAAATAATTTAGTGATTTTACATCGGTATGAACGTTGGTAGGAGTATCCCGTATCTCGCAAATGAGAGAAAGGATCCGAAGTTCCAACCTACGTCAACGATCGAAATCAGAGACGCCGTTCTACACGCCAGGATATCGAAAATAAGGTGGGCCGGACACGTGATGCGCTTCAACGACAACCGAGGACGAGAGCCGTTACCGACTGGATTCCTCGGGACGTCAAGCGCTCTAAAGGAAGACCACTGACCCGTTGTCCGATTTTTTCATAAAGCGATACAAGAAAGATATGATGCTCAGCGAATCCCTGGAGCGAGGAGGACCCACTGGGCATGTGAAAGTTGATGCAAATATCGTAATCACCTTTACCTTACTGGACTTTACACATTTTGATTTAAACTCCAACGAAAAAGGAGTCTACGTTAGAAGCACATGGTAAGTCGGGGAAATGCTAGCTTTCAGAGCTGAGTGAAACCAAGTGCATTAATACCGGTTTGATTTTATAACGCTGAACAGCCAAGGAGGAAAAAATCTGACCGGCTGCTGAAGGCGTGTATTGATGGTGAGTGGTCGAGACAGTTCTGCACAGAGACATTATATTCATCCCCACCTTGAAGGCAGCTAACTAAATTTGCAATTGCATAGTTCATCACAGTGACAGTCATTAAGTAAAATGTACAAAATTCTGTATTCAGCTCTTTGTACCGATTTCCAGATGCACATCAGCTTTCGGGAAATACCATATCACACATGCCTGAAGTGCTTCTTTTTCGCATTCTTCCGGCCCTCGACGACATCTACACCTGAAACATAGAACTAATATCGGATACAATGTAGCGCAAGGTATGTGCTAGAAACGCCTTCAATACAAAGTACAGATAGGCACATTGGTGTCTTCGTGGGAAGAAAGCGGAGAATGAGTAGATTTTGAGAAAAAGTAACATGTTAACTTTACTAAAAGCCTTGTTGAGAGAATACAATGGTAAGAGCATTGGCTTCTCGAAATCTCTGCCGTATTATTCATTACTCAGTTGAAGAGAGTCGAGAAGGAAAAAGATAAGCAATACTTGCTTTGTGTCGCGTTTTCTCGACTTGTGATCTACGTTAAATTGGTTCAGAATCACCCATCCTCGAGATGATTAGTCATGTGGAATCGGTACAAAATTAACTAGTCTTTGAGCTGATAATCGAAGTCGATTTGATTAGGCGCTGAACTTAGCATTCCGCGTGACTTAGAAAAGCTTCAGCACATAAATTCATCGAATAATGCTTCCCAAAAAGCCTAAGAACAGAAATATAACAAGCCCTGAGAGCGAAGGATTTGTCATTTCTACCTTGAATCACCCAAGCTATAATCTTATTCTAGTGGTGCTCTCCGCCATTTTCTATCAGTTAGTGATGGTGTGATGAAGTGTTACGATGAAGAACTGACAATCGCCCAAAGAAGAACGTAATCAAGGAATTAATTGACTAGCTTTAGATTTACTGCAAGCCTGAGACATTTCATTCGAGTGTTACAAGAGTTGTTTCTCTTATGTCTCTGAAAGATGCGATGGATCGAAATGGATTCTTCATCGCATAACTTACTCTTATCATCAATATCCCCCAGGTCAAGTACATTGTAGCGACAAGGAGTCTCCTACAAAACACGTGGTTATCAATTTCATTCGTGACGCGGCCGCATCCAAAGCTTTGAAACTTTAATGGGAGATACTATTGCCAAATTTGTTTTGAAAGAGATGAACACTGACGTTATGTCTCATATTTGTATAATGATCGAACTCTCAGTGACTTGGTACTAGAACTGCTGAGAGATGCGAGGCTCATCACACTTCCCACTTGTGTCTCTCTCGCACAATCTTTGTCTATGGTGGCATTCAGTTTCCGTTTTGATGACATTTTACCGTATCATATACAGTGTCGGATGAGTGGCATATTCTCATCTCAGCCAGGCCGATGACGCCATACCTTAGCTTTTTTGCCTACATCAATAAAACTTCTATAAAAGATTCGTATGTAAGTGTACGCGCATAAAAGACCTAGGTCACCAGCTAGTTCGATGTGAATTTAATAGCCTAGTTTGATCCAGAGATTTTTGCAGTCCCTCCGTGCTCGCCCTACCTGACGGCGCAGCACGAGGACTTTATCTCGGTCAGGGAAATGAGCCCGTCTGCACACTGTTTTTAGCTTGTTCATACCTAGCGTATAGCTTGCTGAGCGCTCAGCGTAGAGACTGTACTCACGGGTAGTCTGCTTATCTTTTCTGGAGAGGCAGGATGAGCTTATAGCTCTTTTCTGTTATCTCAGCCCATTTCTTTTTCTTGAGAGCAAAGCCTTTTCTGACCTTCGCTCAGACACTTAGTAATCATTAGCTAGCATAAATTTCGTAAATTGAAGCTAGAGTTCTTCATAAAAAAAACTTCCTAGGGCTGCTGTAGCAGCGGAAGTAAAACTGAGTTCCATACTCGAAGTGCTCGGAGTGGTTTGCTTGTAAGCTAGGATTTGTAGATGGCTTTTTATTATATTAAGTATCCATTCAACAGCACAAATCACGATTAATCTGAGATAAATTTGGCTTCGGAGAGACTTCTATAAAGCGCTGTAGAAGCATTAAAGAAGATTACATTTGGCATTTCGATTCATCGGTTTTCGTAACGGCTTAATCGCTCACGCAGCGAGATTTACAGGTGCCGCTCTTTCGTTAATTTAGGGTTTTTTCTCCGGCTTGAAAAAACTTCATTAAAAGCGTTTAATTCTGATACCCTAAGAATACCCTTGCACGTTCATATGTTATCCTACATAGGTTTAAGAAGCTTAAGCTTTGGCCTAGTAGTGGGTTTATTTGGTTATATGGAATGAAAATGAAAAGTCTTAGCTCGCGGAGTGATGGGACATTTGTTTCTAGACTCAATACAAAAAAACCGAAATCTTTATAAAGTCAAGGAAAAATGCTCAGGTAAATGACGAATATAAGCGCGATAATACACCGCAAGTGAAACTCAGTTTTATCTCTGCTTCTATTTCGCAATAAAAAGCCTTTCTCGGAAATCAAGTACATTTTGAAATTAGCGAAGTTTGAGTTCTCGAATGGTTGCTGGAAGTCTACTGGAATACTTCTAATCAGCATAAAGATTTTTACAGAGAACGGGTTTTGATAACGGTAAAGAACCGATCTTAACTCTTGGAGACGACTCCTAACCGCTTCTCCTATACTTCTCAGCCGTTTGATTGCAGGCTCTTGGGCAATTTGACTTGTGGAGGTAAAGATCCGTCAGATCAACGTTGCAAAAACAAGAAGTCCATCCAAAACTTCAGCTCACCACTGGGAAGCATACGGTCCCATTTATTCGCGGGTTAATTCCCTTATTCATCACCTGGAGAAGCGCCATGTGCCCTTGTGACTAACCGGGCAGAGATGGCTCACAGACGGAGAATCGTGATTCCATTGATGCAGATGCTTTTCTCATCCCAATTGAGTGACTTTATTTTTCATTGCTTTGAAATTGTAACAGCTTTGGTGAGATGAAGTCATTTTGGCAGACCAGAACGGTGAGCAATTACGGAAAAACCGGAAAAGCCTCTTTTGCACTGAACCACAATAACAGTCAACAAAAGCTCTCATGTATGGCGAAATCACTTCATAGAGACGACCGCTGAGAATTTTACTCATATTGATGCAGCCAAACGTTGTTAATTTAGAAAAGTTGACACAAGAACGAGTAGCTTTCAAAATGAGCTCGGCATTCAGCCCTGAATGGGCTTGATTTTGCAGAAATCATTCGAATCGCTGCCAGAAGCTTGCCCGATGAGCTGTCTCTCCTATTTTAACCCATTGTGATGCGCAATAGGATAAGTTCTCTGAAGAGCATTTAGTGTACAATAAACAATCCAATGAAAGATTAATTACGAAGGTCAATATGGCCATCTGGGGCAAAATGACCATGTGTGATACCTTCCACTAGCTTGAGGTAGTTTCTATTCGAAAGTGCACTCTAGTAAAGGTTATAATGACAACATATGATCAAACTGCATGTGGCGCAGTGGTTAGAGGTGCCCTGCGTCGCAACGAGGTCAGTGGTACGATCTCGCGCTCATGGCTCACCAAGTCATCCATCCCTCCGGGGTTGGTAAATTGGTACCAGACAGGTCTCAGACTTGTCTGGGAGGATAAGCAGCACTGACTCGGTTCAGCGGGAGGCCACCGCGAGTCATTGTAAAGGCCAGATATGCGTTCAATCACCTCAAGCGAAGTTAAAAATTGAAGTCGAATGCATGGCGCATCCCTCAGGGATTGATCAACGCCGAGAGCTTTATCCTTTATCCTTTATGATCAAACTATATTAGTCACTCAAGCACTCTTTATTGATTGAGCCAGTTTCACAAAGTTATTATGAAATAAGTCTATTCGGCTAAACTTCCGACGCTTTCGTTTCTTCAGAATCGCTTGATCAGATTTCACTCGATCAGATTTCCACTAATGATTAATCGGCGTATGCGTTGGGTCTCCTCGATAGGGCTGAGAAGGCAGTCGAATTCATGGAACACACCTCGACTGATCGAACCGAATATTCTATCTTCAACCCTTTTACCTTGCCTCGTAAACTGACAGATTCTATGTTGTTCACCGTTATCATGTAATTAAAATCGAGATCGAGTAGAATATAATAGAAATTCTCACCTACTGTTATCAGTCTCATTCCATGAGCACGAATTAGTCAGTCCTATATTTATTAGAAATCAAGCGATTTTCTAACTTAACATTTCTAGTCAAACATTTTTCTATACAGAATCGAAGTTGCAGCGAGTACGCAACAAACTGAGGTCTCTTTGAAGAACCAGTAACTTTGTAAGTAGCAAAAACGATTGTATAGAAAGTTGGAGATACAAAAATTGCGACGGAAAGTGATGGATGTTTCCCATTATATCATTAATGTATATATATCGTATTTCTTCTTTTTCTATCGGCATATTTCCTATAAAGGTCATTGCACTACAAAAAAAAAAAAATTGCTCAATGACATCTTTTTTACGAAAATTTTTCACTTCAATGAATCAATAAAGAACCAAAATGAATGACTGATCAAGTTAAAGTATTGATTTACCTGTTGCTTTTCTGCAAATGAGTTTGTCTGGCATACACAGATTTCATGAAGAAGATGAAAAGAATGAAGGATAAAACTATTGACGTTGATCAATCCCTGAGGGATGCGCCATGCATTCGTATTGAATTTTTAAATTCGTTTGAGATGATTGAATGCGTATCTGGCTTTTGCAATGACTCGCGGTGGCCTCCCGCTGTATCGAATCAGTGATGCGTATTCTCGTAGACAAGTCTGAAACTAGTCTAATACCAACTTATCGACCCCTGAGGGATGGATGGTTCGGTGAGCCGTGAGCGAGAGATCGAGCCACTGACCTAGTGTGCGACGCAGGGCACCTCTAATCACTGCGCAGAATACGTCAACGAAAAAGATATTGGCAGCCTAACCAAAACACATTCGGCCACTGCCGTAAACGACGGACCCGATAAAACGCATACATTAAACGGAATGATGAGATTCCGCTTGACGTGCAAACACGTTATATAAACTATCAAACAAGAAATAGTTTTCTTTTCTTGTTGTTCATGCCTTTTCTTAATTATGTGAGGAAATTAACAATGACTATTATTTTATAGTCATAATATTACTTGATACCATTCTCTTTCATGGTCTTGTTTTGCTTTCAGTTGTGCATCAAAGTGTATTAATGTGCCTTATTATTGACAGAATGTTCACAATTATAGGTAAATTACGGCAAAGTGATATGAAAAAATGATGTTGTAACTTAGCAACTCACTCGACTTGGGTACCATTCTTTTCACATTCCGCGAATGGATGATACCGTATGTCTAGAAGAGGTTCAAACGTCTTCCATGCGGGTACAAGTTCTTTTCGTGGAAACCTTGGAAAAAGAAAACCATGCGTTTGTTAGGTTCTGTCTAGGCTAGTAAATTAGTTATCGCTCACATATTTTGTTGATTCTACGGGTGAACATCATAAATTTGATAGATTTTTACCCAAATCAGATGCCTTTCACTCAGCTGAGTAGATAAATGTTAAAATTTCTGTTAAACGTGATGTGGGCTGAGCGAATGTATCAGTTCTACGAGTAAAACAAATTCTTGCACACTACAATGTATATAAAGTATATTATATAAGCTTCTGTCATTTTCTAATCAAAAATTCATCGGCGACATATTTGAATTACTTGTTTATCAACGGCAAGTGATAGACTTCTTCTCAATTGTTTTCCCCTTTTTTCCTCCATTTGCCTAGAGTGTCTCTCTTTTTCCCTCTCCAGCGATCAGAGGTTACAAATATTTTGAAATGCATTCTTGACGACATCACTACTCATGATAGCTAAAGACGTCAGGCCTAAATGAATGTTGCTCACTTTCCGTAAGAACCGCTTATATGGCAAATTATCGAGATTTTTAAGGTTTTCCTGTAAAAATCACGGTGGATTATCAACACAGTTGTCATTGATAAAGCTTCACTACTACAACTTCTGACTTAATGACTGAATGCTTTTGATCCATACAGTTCATCAGTAGGAGCCATGAAAATTTGTGTAAAAAGATTAATGAGGCATTATGATGATGACTGTCATAATAAAGTGAGCTACATTCTTTTGGCTGTAATCGAACTTCACGATGACCTTTGGCATTCAATTCACTGACAAATCATTAGTTTTTTTTTCAAATAAAGAAAAATTCTCTATCGATTTCTTGAATGCTGCGTAAATGTGTCAGAGAGTTTTTCGATGGGGGCGGGCAAGGATCGAAGCAGCGACTTCGGTCGTAAGCGAAACGTGACATAGAGTATATGACTCCTCAGCTTTAGGGTCTTTCTAGTCGTTGAAAACGGAACAAAAATAGCATTCTAGGAAGTTATCAGCAAAGCTAACGTGCCTTGTTGTGTCACCACATCGTGCCCTTCCGTATACCTCAATCTCGACGATGTTACTTTTGTTCCGAATCGGTTCTGAATACGGGTTTCCGAACGAACTGAGAGCCACCATGATTATAACGATGACAGCAAAAACGATGACCAACTGTGATCGTCGCATTGTCTAAAAAAATTAAATATAGATCTTATTGTATGACATCTACTTGAAAAAAGCACGAACTATGATGAATGGATGACAGGTCTTTCGATAAGCTATGGCAAAAGCGCAACTAAAACCAAATTTGTTAACCATAAGTAATTAAAACTGATTGAGAACACTAATCAAAGTTTGCAACCTGTTTGAACACAATTCTGTTATCCCTCAGGCAGCAGAGCAATACCACTTTGTGCAGAATTTTCTGACCTCCTTTTGCTACCAAAACTGTCCTTGCTTGACGGATCATGATCGCTCAACAAAGCCTCTATTAGTGCAATTTGTTGTTTTACGAGTACGAATGGGACGTGATAGCCAGCCACCTTCGAGAACACCAACCGTGCAAAGGCTCAAAGATTCCAGCAGCGCTTCAGTTCTCTGCAGAGTTTTGCCATCATCCATGGAGCAATGATGCGGCAAGTATGGACAAATTTGTTACCAAAAGACAGATCAGAAAATTGTGCACACAGTGGTACTGATTTACTGCCTGAGAGATTGCAGAAATGTGTACAGGCTGATAGCGTTTACTTCGAACAGTGTTGTTGAGCAGTTTTAATCATTTCTGATTAATAAAGTGGTGTTAATTGTTCCCTTGCGAAAATTTGTAAGAAAACATGATTTTTGTTGTCTTTAATTCCATGATTGTTGTTTATGTACTAAGAGCGTAGTTAGATGGTAACTAGAAGTCATTAGCGTTCAAATACTCCCATGATCAATGAACAGTAAAATATGAGCAGATGATGATCAAAAAGGACAGAAAGCACTGAACGACTGATGAAGGACAATGGGTGTACATCTACGTGTGAAGCGAGAAGGTACACATGAGACGGACCTAGTCCTCGCTTTGACACTTCCTCTTCTCCTGTACTAGTTTCGATATCGTAGCTTTCGATTTGGATCCACTGGCCAGGTGGATAATGATGCTCTGTGCGGCTCGAAGTGGGCTTTATTTCTCACCACCCGACACCTTGCGGCAATAAATAATAAACTCTCTACGGAACGCCTCAGCCCGGCTATCCTCAATATTGCAGGAAGATGTGCTCAATAGTATTCTGCGACGCACATGAAGAAGACAAATCCTCAGTGAACTAAAACACGACTAGACGAATTGAATGTTAGAACTACTGAGGCCCACACACAATGTAGAAAGATAAATCAAAGAACTGGGTTCTTTCTGATTAGGAGGGAACAAGAGAGATACCGATTTCATTCATTGAAGAGGAACTTCTCCTAGGAGCGTCAGGAACTATTCAAAAGCTGTGATTTGAGATTACAACCTTACTTCACCGGTTTACCAAGACATCCCTTTATGACGTTATGGCATCCAGATCGAAAATTATGTTTTACACTGGCCTTATGCCTTCATTTTTGCTAAGCGTTTGAGTCGCTGAAAGCCGCAAAGCAGATCAATGTGTAGGGAAATTTTTTAGTATCTTAGTGAATCGTTTTTTATGGACTTTCCTTTGAAGCTGAGGAGAAATCGCCAATTGAATAACAAATTATCGACCGCTCCTCATCTTCCCGCCCCACTACGACCCTGCAATGCCCCTCGCCTTGTCGAGTGGCCTGTACACAGACTTGCCAAACATGTAGTCCTCGGTCTTATTTTCTCTGCTAAACCGTATTTTCCGAAAATGAGCACATCGTTAGAATCAGGAGACATTACGTTATCAGATGATTGTTAACTGTCTAAGGCAGAGCAACCGACGAGGTTTAAAGCACAAATCAAAAGTCCAGAGGAGACCAAAAGATCAAAAGAGCTTTCTAAGAAGCAAGCGCAGTTTCGAGTTCTTTGAAGCCTGTGATATAGATTGAGTACTAGCACTCTAAGGAGGGACTCTTGTCTGGCGAAATAAAAGCGAGATAAGAAAAAGGCCACGTGTTATATAGAACATGATTTCATTTTGAATGTCACAGCCTTATAAAGGGATGTTATGAAAATCATCGGCGTACAGCTATAGCAACGAGTCTCAGTTTTCGAATGGTCATTAACACTCCTGTGTAAAGTTTCTCTCCAGCAAATAAGATCCGCTTTTCATCATTACCTCTAATCAAAAAGACCAAATACTGTAATGCCGATATAATAAATTAAGTGATGAATTTTCCATATGTTTTTAAATGTGATATTTCAAAACCGACTCTTCTCTAACATCGACATCACCAATCCTTAATAGTTCCATTAAAAATTTCAGTAATGATGAAAGTTGAGTAAACGTCAACCTGCCACAATTTCGACTTCGTCGTAATCTTTGGAAGCGTTAAATAAAGTTGACTGATCTCAATCTTGCATCCACATTTTAAATCTCCGTCTTCAGTATCACTTCATTCATTCGTTCATTATTCAGTCGAGTCAAATATTCGGTAAAGCAGCGCTCGAATGAAGAACGTCAGTCGGCTATTTCCCTAAAAAAAAGATAGTCCTCCAGCTTGAGTGCTGTTGACGGTGATTTGTTTTCTCGAACGATCTTGCATGTAGTAGTCGATCGTGACCATTTGGCACAAGGCGTAAAAAGATCTGAAATTTGGTGGTCCACTACTGCAATAAAAAGCCTCACTCGTAAGTTCGATCAGTGCCAAGTGAAGTTCTTCATTCAAGGGTTGTTCCACCACAGAAGATTCGACTGGAACGACAACGAAGATCCACAACGAGGACGAATGACTTTGAGCAGTCGACTCAAATATTCGGCTCTGAAGAAAACGAAGACAAACATTGGCTGAATAAGGTTCATTTATCAACCTCAAGGCATTAGCTAGATAATAAAACAAATCGTTATTCCATCATATTGACATGAAGCAATGCTGAATGAAAACCTTTCTTTTCAACTGTTTTTGAGCCCTCATTCAAAACAGTATAATCTGGAACATGTTTTGAGCTTTTTATGAAGTCTGTTATGAAACTTAAATAGTGCATGATACGTGTTCGGCTTTACAGCCTCATCAGTTGCACGGTGCCTGTAGTTATAGCCAATTCGTTGTGATCAAAATCCTCCACATATTAAAGAATCAGCGACGAACAACTTACGCTGCCGTAAGGTAAAAAGACCACTCGTCGTGCAGTGATTTGCAGTCGATTGCTCGTGGCTGGGTGAATGAAGCTTTGTTTCTTCACACTATACTTCCGTAAAAAGTTTTTAAACCGCTTGACTCATTGCATGGAAGCGAAGTAACTTCAGAAAACAGCTCAAAAAGTCTTGATTACGGCAGCTGAGTAAAGAATAGAAGGCAACAGAGATGGAACTATAAGAAAACGAGATGGATAGCAGCGAAATGTGGGGCAAACTAGAGAAAACGCTGGACAGCACTTTGCTCAATTAGATATAAGACAAAGTGAGATAACATGATATAACAAGATAAAGAATGATAATGAAAGACAAACCTGTCGGCGGTTGATCAACCTCGGAGGGCTATGCTACGCTTTCAATTTCATGAACAATTATCGTTAGAGGTGACTGAATGCCGATCTGGCCTTTAGAGCAACTCGATCTCACAGACGAATCCAGCACCAATACGTCAACACTGGAGAGGCGCAAGTTTCTGAGAGCCTAGAACGGAGGATTGAACCAATAACCACATGTGTGTGTGTCCCCGAACACGTTTAGCGCCTGCGTCACTCGGTCTTCTAGTTTTATACCATCAGTATGAACTCAAACATAAAGGCAAGGTAGCAACTTGAGAATATCATTATAAAGGATAAAGTATAAAGCTATCGGCATTGATCAGTGCCTGAGGGATGCTCCATGCATCCGCCTTCAATTTTAACTTCGCTTGAGGTGATAGAACGCATATCTGGCCTTTACAATGACTCGCGGTGGCCCTTCCGCTGTAACGAGTCATGGCTGCTTATCCTCCCAGAAGAATTTGAGACCAGTCTGGCATCGATATACCTACGCCGAAAGGATGGATGGCTTGGTAAGCCATGAGCGCATGATCAAACCATTGACTATGTTTGCGACGCGGAGCACCTGTAACCATTGCGCTACATGCGCTCGTTAAAAATATCATTATATCACCACAAAATATTGCTGTTGAAAATGCAGAAAACCATGTCAAGTTGGTAGAATGGTCCCCAGCGAATGGAAAGGTCGTCCTGGTAACGGATCTCCCTCATAGAGGATTCTTTGCCAGGTTAGTCGTGAGCGAACACAGTGTTCTTAGGTGTAGGGTAAGGGAGACTCTAAAAAAACGTGTAAACAAGTGGTTGTAAAGTACATAGCAGGCTACTTGAAGTAGATTTCAAAAATTAAGCTCTAAGCTCTTTCTCCGGAAACTTGGTAAGTTACTTGCGAGTACTCAGCACTTACATCAAAAACCCAGCAAGCTATACGTTAATTGTCAGATGCTAAACACACTGAGAAAAACAAGCTTCACTCCTGTGATCCAGATACGGTAGTATCGGAATGGTCAAGTATGGAGAAGCTGCTAAATTCATAGGCCAAACTCTTTCAAAATCGCAGCGAACTATGGCGACGATCTGTATCTAATATGCGCGTACACTTGCATGCGCATTCTCTATGGAGGCTCTATCGATGTAGACAAGAATTGACAATTCAAATCGGACGCTTACTGTTCAAACGGATTTTACGGATTTGGATCAATAGCGGCGTTAACCATCTTAGTTGCTCGTGCAATAAGCTGTGGTAAAAACGAAGTCGAACTGTTTTATATGGACCCGAAAAAGTTCTTCAGAAAGGGCCATGCATTCCTTATATCCTGGTAATTTCAACTCAAAAGTTAAAGTTAGATTGACACCTGGAAAAGGTCACATTGGAACCAACTGATTAGAATAGAACGGATAAGATGAGAGAATGTCTGAGTTTATCGTAATGATTAATTTTTGTCTAAAAAAAGAAGTAATTCATCCACATGATTTATCCACTTCCAGTTCGCTTCCAGTGAGAATCTTATTGAGTCGATAGAAATATAAAGAATAAAAAGGTGAGTTCTCGGCGTTAATCAATCCCTAAGGGATGCGCCATGCATCTCGATTCCAATTTTCAACTTCGTTTGAGGTGATTGAATGCATATCTGGCCTTTACGATGACTCACGGCGGCCTCCGCTGTACCGAGTCAGTGCTGCTCATTCTCCCAGACGAGTCTTAGACCATTCTGGTACCATTTTACGGACCCCGGAGAGATGGATGGCTTGGTGAGCCATGAGCGCAAGATCGAACCATCGACTTCATGTGCGACGCAGAGCACCCCTATCCACTGCGCACAATGCGCTCCGGTAGAAGAATAAAGGTTTAACGAATATCTATAGCAGTGGTTGAAGGTGGTCTGCAACATACCATGATCGACTAATTGATGATCGATGGTTCGATCTCGCGCCGAGGCTCACCAAACCTTCTCTTTTGCGGAGTTGGTAAATTGGTACCAGGCCTGTACGGATGGTCAAATCTGACCTGATACGTCGATCGATAAGCCGATATAAATCATTGTATAAGGTAGATATGATGTAGCCATCTATTACGCGATGCTTGCTGAGTTTGAAGACAGTCTCATTCCTCAGGAATTGATTGATCAAGGCTAAATGCTTTATCCTTGATGACATTCAGTTGACAAAAGGTTATGTGTATGTTTATCTGATGTTTTTTTTTCTACGTGATTGATGAGTGTTGACGTCAGCATGTAGTAATGTTACAAGTCATTTTGAATGTATAACCCATTGATGTGGAGCAATGCGCAAAACTTTCGCGTCAGGCGGACTAGAACCCGCACCTCACTCTTTCCGGGAATGCGTGCTCTATCCGTTACACTACTGACGCCCATTTTGCACATCGCTCTTTCTACGCTTCCATTTTCTTTCCATCAAGTCATTTCATTGATTCACGTATCATCCACGTGAATCTCTTCTCCTGAATCGAATCCTGTCGTCATTCTCTGTGATTTAGGGGATTAATCGACCTTTCTGATACTTATTTGGACATTCCAGATCTAGCGCTGACCCCAGTCGGTGACCTCAAGGTTTGTTTGTGGAAAGTCAGCCCTAGGGCTATCGCTGCTCAACACTTTCGGTATTTCCTTGATTGGTCATGTTTCAATCACGTCGCGAAGCGAGCCCTCCACAGGAGTGGACGAGTTTTCCTGGGCATGTTCTCGAGGAGTCCCGTCGCGATGACTCCTGCGGGCGCGTGAGTCATCCATTTCCTCTTCGAGGGTGAGGGGGTGCTACCCCGCTAGTGCCCTTCATGATTTATATCTTTTTTTATTTCTACTCGTGATCTACCGTTTCATTCGCTAGATTTGCCGTTTTATTTGGGTCTGTGATCTACCATTCTGTTTGAATTCGTGATCTACCATTCCGCTATTCTCTTGGCTGTGTGCATTGCCTCTTCATCGATTTAGCCAGCACACGAGGTTGATAGATGAGAGTTACAAGGCTAACGAGACTTCGCTGAGAAGACGAGTCGGCTCGGAGAACGACGGCGGTGACGATCTAGAACTCGCGGACGAACGACCCGTGGACAATCGACTCGAGTCGTCGGTTCTGAAGAAGACGAAGACGTCGAAACGGCTCGCGAACAAACCCTATCTATCGATCGACTATTGATTGATTTTGCCTAGGTCAAGGGAAAGCCGATTTTCAAAATGTCTTCACTATGCCTGCCACGATATCGCCGTGCCTCGTGTCCTTTGTGGTTTAGTAACAGCCGCTTCTCTTCGGTTTGTTGGGTCCATTCGTTAGTTTTATCACCCTGTCATCGCCAATTGGTATTTTCCTTTCCAACGAGGTGAATTCCGGCCAGGCGGATTTCGTTTCGATCGATTTCTGGTGGTTATTGGACACGAGCGCATGTGGCGCAGTGGTTAGAGGTAGATGCTCTGTGTTGCACACGAGGTCCATAGTTCGATCTCGCGCTCATGGTTCACCAAGTCATCCATTCCTCCTGGGCTGGTAAATTGGTGCCGACTTGTCACAGACTTTTCTGGGAGGATAAACACCACTGACTTGATACAGCCGGAGGCCACCGCGAGTCATTGTAGGGCCCAGGTATGCATTCAATCACTTCAAACGAAGTTAGAATTCAAAGACAAATGTATGGCGCATCCCACAGAGATTGATCAACGCTGAGAGGTTTTATTGGGCACATCCGTGTTTCTTTTCAATGAAGATCTGAAGACCCATAAATTTCGGATTTCGCTTAGATTTGGTTTATCATCCATGTTATTGAGAAAATGCACGATATTTAGTAAACGTTGCCTTCTTTATTCTTAAGATTTGTTATCGTGGTTTAAGCAGTTCAAATTTCGCGGTTCCTAGAACAACCTTGGTATTTGGATTTCGTTTTCGTGGTTTTTCCATGGAGGGCGCCATATCCGAGTGGTTGTGATGCTCGTCGCGGCGCGTGTGGGGTCGAAACCCACCCTTAGCACTCTTCGCCAGTCAACAGCGAACGAAACGCCTTATGGAAGCGCCACAGCCAGGTATCCTCGAGATTGCAAGAGATGCGTCCAGTCTGTTGATTTGGAGCTGCAGAAATCGAGCATATGTCTATGGTTTAGTCGAGGTACCTACCACATCAATTGATCTGTCTTCTTCGCTACGTAGGTCCTCTAGGTCTTAGCTGTTCTAAGGCACTTTAGAGGAGACTTTTCGTCTCCGAACTATGAACGCTGAGCTTACGATAAGCTCTAAAAGCTTTCGGCGTTGATTAATCTCTGAGGGATTCGCCATGCATTTATCTTCGTTTAGCATCGTTTGAGATTATTTCAATGAATTTACAGACTTTACGATGACTCACGATGGCTTTCTGATGCTATAAGTCAGTGTTGTCATTCTCTGAGACTACTTTGGTATCATTTTTCCGGCTCTGGGGGGATGGAAAACCTGGTAAGTCTGAGCGCAGGATCCAACCATCGACTGTCGAGTAAACGATCATGTATTTAGCAGAACGGCTCTAACCACTGCGCTATACGAGTTTACCATGGTTTCTTATTGAAGTACAAGTTTACCTGTATCATTTATGATTTCAGTAATTTTTTGGTTACTCGATCACTCACCGATCGCCAAGTCATCCACAAGTAGGCCTTAGTGGACCCTTACTATCCAGGGATACCTAAAGAATCACGGTGGCATTATGATACCATCTTCTTTTCTTGGTTTTTGCCACAAGGTATGTGGAGACCGTCGTGAGCCCTATTGTGGTAAGAGGATAAAAGAGATGCGCCATGCATTCGTCTATGGTTCTTAGCTTCGCTTGTGGTGAATGGATGCATATTTGGCCTTCCCTTTACAATGACTCGCGGTGGTCTACCCGCTGTATCGAGTCAGTGCTGCTTATCCTCCCAGACAAGTGTGAGATCAGTGGGGTACCAATTTACCAACCATGGAGGGCTTTGTGAACAACAGCGCGTGATCGACCTTCGACTATTTGTGTGATGCAGAGCACCTCTATCGCACCACATGCATTCCTTCTACTGTGTATCTTTTATCACCAGCATTATTTTCGGACAGAAATGAACTCCAATTCGGGTAGCTCAGCGTATTTCCAGCATGTTTTCATCCAGTGTTTCCTTGGTGACCAGCAAGACGAAATTGTCAAGAGTAAGGCCTATATCATCAATTATTTTATTCATTCAAACGATCCCGTTATCATAATGTCACTGTACGGATCTCACTACTAGCAATCGATTCGTTTTCCCGCATTCATCGTCCAAACATCTTCGTACATTCTGCGTATTGTTTCGACTGCTGCTTGAGGACTTCGTCTTCTCTATGAATATCGTGGTGTACAGGTTCGGAAAAACTCGTTGCAATGTCGAAAAACCCGACCTAGGGCGTTTGCCAGTTGATTTGTTGATTGCAATGGAACGCTGAAGGAGAGAGTTGAACTAGTACGTTGCTTCTTGATAGACTGCACCAATAACCACTCCACCATCTCCCTACTTTACCTCATGGTGGAGATTCGTTAGTTACAGACGTTACAGTATTAGTCGTACATCGCCCTCAGCAATCGATGATACTTTCGATTGGGCCGAAGGCCATCAAGGGATTATAGCTTTCGATGTTGGCTAACCTCTGAAAAATGCTCCTTATTTTCGACGTCGTCAAACAGAGTTTTAGGTGATTCAATGCATATCAAGCCTTCGCAATAACCCGCGATGACCTGCCAATGTATCAAATCAGTGCTGTTATCTTCCCAGCCAAGTCTGGTGCCAGTTCACGGACTCCGAAGGATCGAAGTCTAATGAGCCTTGAGCGCGGGATTGAACGAACATCGACTGATCGATTGCGTGTGGTTGTAGAGCGACTCTTACCATAGCGCACGCATGCTCTTTGGAAAGTTTATTTATCCATTTGTTTATTTACACGAGCCGTCACAATTTTTTTATCGTGCGGATCACTTTACATGTAGTATTCGATTCGTTTTTCGTCTTCTTAATGATGGATGTAGGTCGAAACATGTCTCCTTGCAGTTTCGAGGATAGCGAGGCTGTGGCGTTCCTAGGGCGTTCTTGTTGACTGCCGGAGAGTGTTGGGTGGTGGAGCAACCTCCCGCGCGCGCCACGACGAGCATCGCAACCACTCGGCTTGTGGCGCCCCATTTTTGAAAGTTAGGGAAGTAAAATGTTTTGTAATTGCACTGTCAGATTTGAGCTGATCCCCTTGTTGGACCGGAAACTGATAGTGTTTCTTCATTATGCTGTATGCTGTTGTGTCTTGACTAATTCTTGACTAACTTACAATGTAGTAAACGGAAATTTGCCGTTGGTACATTTTGTCCTTTTCTGTTAGACGAAAACAAATGGACTGACCCATTTCGCTGGGCAAGAATTTTTCATGAGAATGTCAGTGATCATTCGAAAGCTTCAATCTCAGAGATCGCTGCACATGCTCGTTTATTGAAAAGGTCTCTTTATAGGGCTGTAGCTATATTGGAAATAAAATTATGTTTCACACCCATCACGCCCTTTTATTATTACTTTGCTGAAATCACGTAAGCATATAGAACGCTTGGAGGGAATCTTATAGTGTAGGAGTCATACGGTTTATCTGAAGTACTTTCCAAAGCGAACAAAAATCCTAAGTTCAATAACAAAAATCGCTTTATATATGTGAGTGACGCTAGCGCTATCGATTGATCGCATATCGATCCGCGGCCATGAACAAGCACTAGCCGACAAGCAGGTGCGCGGAGCATATTAAACTCAATCTAATTCTCACTGCTGCATTGCACTGAAACGGCCTCTTCAGAAAATAAGCACAGCATCGGAATTGTCGAAACTTACGCTATCGATTGGTTACGTATAGTTTAAGAGAAGAGCTCTGTCCTTCGATAAATACGCTGTGTAAAACACAAGACTTTGCTTTACCACATAGCGCTGTAAAAAGGCTTTAAAAAAACGAGCACGTAGAGCAATCTTCCTTAATCTAGTTTTGATTGCCAACGCTCTTGGATAAAGCTTTTGTACGGCGTAGGAGGTCGTTTCTTCATTCGTTTCCGTTATCAGAAAAGATCCCAGCATGGTGTTGTTGGTACCACAAAATATCCTTTTTCTTGATATGGGAAGATATTTTTCCCCTCAATTATTTGAATCTAGACTGTTATGATTTTTTTGTCGTAAATTTTTCTTGTACCAATGAGTATCGTAAACGCTTTCGGATCCAATTTGACTGTCATTCTTCTTTTCGTTCTGACGTAGTGGTTGGTTATACAGTTGATGTTCAGGTTTGGAGAAAGTTTCATCGTAAGGCAAGTTCATCTGTCGAGTAAACAGTCGAAGAGAAGGATTGAATGGAAGGCATGATGTCGTACAATGATCGTTCTGGAAGATCGTCTTATAATAACCATCAGAGCATGAATAGTACTGGTCCTTCCTTCAATAATCAACAATTCCATGATGATTATCGTCAACAACGCCGCAATCATGAGAATCGCTTCGACAGGGACGAAGATCGGCGCCCACCAAGGGACGAAGATCTGCGAAATGGCAGACCACTACCTTCTGCTCATCAGGTGAGTTTTCTTTCGTTTTCAGCGAAAATTAGGCTACTTTCAGTATCAAGGAAAATGGTGTAATGTCATAAGAAATCCTTATATATGTACCATGATGACATGTATCTTTCCTGCCTTTCATTATGTCTGATATGGCATTTCGAGTGCTAGACGTTGTTCGACCTTCATATCAGGCCTCATCAGTACGCACACGTCTTTCGGTTCAATCGTGCTAGTAATGAGGCTTAACATGGAAGCCGAGACGTACGTCAAGCACCGGAAGTGCCATTTCAGATATGAAAGCCTCAAAATATGTTGTTCGTTTATATTGATTAAGCGAGGTTTAAAAAAACAGTCGAATAGAAAGGCATTGCATATGTGTTTATTCACTCATTTAAACTTGTTTGCGATTATGGTATTTGAAATTTTCTTGCTATCCTTGTAGAGAAGGAAGGGGGGGGGGGTGGCTGTGGCCGAGTGGATGGTGATTCTTGACAGTTGGGTTAGTGGGGTATATACGCCACACACTGTTCGGCAACCAACGAGGAGCGCCCCGCGGAACATGCAGTCTGGGTGTCGTCCAGATTGGAAGAGATCTACCCGACCGGTGTTCTACGACATTTAGGAGGACGACAAATTCTCATTCAGGCGATCGATGAACGAGAAGAGGAGTGACTGCGAGAAGTAGTGCGATCCGCACAGTGGAAAAAAAACTCCGATATCTTCAACAGTAAATGATAAAGTATATTTTTCGATAGCAGTAGTATGCTATGGCGGCGGATACATGATCTCATAAAATCGTGATAATTAGGTTGTTCCATAAGTTTTGGCACAAGAGAATATCTATCAATTGAATTCACGTTGGTATCGCAATTCTGCATTTCTTGGTATTACAGCTTGCCTATATCTGTTCTAAGGTGGAGCTATCCTCGGGACAATGCCGCTTAGTACTCATGCATAAATGGTGGCGCTTAGGGGAAAATGTTAGTGAAACGGCGCACAAGAGTAATGGAGCTTCGGGCGATGACACCGTTGCAGAAAGGATGGCTAGAAAGTGATCTGCGAATTTCGGAACTGGAGTAGAACAGTCTGGAGAATCAGTCGTGCCCGGTCGAACTTATCGAACGGCATAATAAATAAGTAACTGGCGTCAATGTGTCAACTTCCCGAAGTTTCACTCAAATGGTGTACTCTATGCAGATTTTTACTGGAGCTTTGTATTTTCTAATAACAAATTTTGAACTTTGTATATTCATTGAACAAATCTTTCAATGAACAGACAGCCAATGGAGATCATCGGAATCGTGAACGTCCGTCGAGAGGAAGGAGGTTAGCAGAATCGAGACGGTTTACGAAATATGGCGCAACGGTAATCATTTCTATCTTCCACTGAAATCTAGCCCAATCAAATCAGCGAGTGTGACTTCCATGTATATTTTGAAGCAAATTTTATTTAGGTTGAAAGTATTAATGAAGGGCGCGGCACTGTTGTTATGTGTCAATTCAACCCAACACATATGGTTGATGAGGCGACATCGCTTTCCATGAGGAGCATTGCGAGGACCGAAATCTTTTAGAGCAATTTGGTGGCTCTTTTGATAATAGCGGTCTCTAACTGATAACAGAAATTCATCTGTTTATGCTTGTTGTCGTAAATCCATCATCGTTTTTATACTCAGCAATATCGCCGCGTTTTTACTTTCTTCAATGCCTGGATAGATTATTTTATTAATGCCATTCTAGACATACGTCTCTCTACTGCTCTTCATACCACTATTCACTGCTTTAGTTCTTTTCAACTCTCCATTTTTATTGTGATCTTGATCATTTTTGTGTTATTATTACGCATTTGGAAGCTACTTGAAAAGTGTCTTATGTTAATTAGGTTCTGAATCAGTTGCGGTTGGGTGTTTCTTACGCCGGTTTCTACAATCTTTCTCATATCGTTACGGTTTGATGTCATCATCTGTTGATCGTGATTTTACAAGTACTATCTCCTGATTAACGGTTCTCTTGTACTTATTAAATGGTCTCCTTTACCCTATTTATAGTTCTGTGGCCCTCCCTCACGTATTGTAATGTCTCAGCAATACCTTTGGAAAATCTGTTCCTTTAAATACGGGGCGGGTTCGGTTCACGTCTGACGTCAAAGTTTTGCGCATCAGTCAACATCGATGTGTATACACAAATCCGCTTGCACTGCTTTTAGCTCCAGACCACGGTATGGGTAAAATGCTGGTTCAGATCCCGCCTGTGTTCGGATATTATGCATGTTGCTCAATGTCTTAGCTATCTAGTTTATCTGTCCTTTCTCCTTATTTGCGCAACATCAGTGAATCACAATAACTGATGGGATCAAACTTTGTGAAGATGGCTCTGTAGCTACTAGAAAGCTTGTCGGATCTGTGTAAGTATAGGACAATACCGCCTATAATAAGTCCGTGGGGCTATTCGAAACGTCCGAGGATGCCATGATCATGCGCAGGGTTGGGAATTCGGTGAAAGCTATCTGCGTAGGGCGAAGATGGGCTTCGATTATCTCGTCGCTAGGCAACTGAGTAGATTATTTTGTGTTCAGTACATGCATCCGATCACTTCTACATGGAAACATTTATCGCGTCAAGAACAAAACCAATCTCAACGTGCTGCTTTTATAAGTCCTCCACTGGGTTTTGCAAAAAGAGACCATTGGACGTTGATCACCTGAACTTGTTAATGCACCCACCGTCATAAGTAGTTCTTTGTCTTAGGGTTAAGATTTCCAGGTGTGATAGAGGTTGTCTTATGTCGAAACTGAAACTAAGGTGATTCAATCCACTACAATGTTTGCTGTGTGACTTGACTTTATGAGTATCCCTTTTTGCTAGTGCACTTCTATGTTAGCTTTGAGATAGCGGCTTCAGTTATCTCGTTGAAGCCTTGTAACTTTTGTTGTTGTATGTTGTTTAATCAATTTTTACATATATTATGTATCGTCATAATGAAGGAACTGATGAAGCGTTTGACCATGTAGTTGTTCTGAGATCTTTCCCCGTAAAAACGGATTTCAATATCGTTTATAAGAGCTGATGTTCGACGTTTCGGGAAATCTCTTCACTAACGTAGCTGGAAGTTCATCACCATGATGCTTTTTTTCCGCGTCATTGCTCATTTCAGTTTTCCTCTCTCCTTCATCGTAATTTACTCTCTTTTCATATATTATCAAAATCAGTTTTTTTTCTTCGCTACTTGTCGACTCGATGTTTATGTTGGGCAGTTCTCTTCTCTACCTTTCTTCTCTTTCTTCAAAAGAAAATTGTGATACGCGCCAAATAAAGTAATAAGGGTTGCCAGTGGCCCAGTGGCTAGTAATGCTCAGTACAGGGTCAATCCTCCTAAAACTTCTGCCATCAATAAGAAGTTCCCTATGGAACGCCCCAAGCTGGCTATCCTCGAGATTACATAGAGGTTGTTCAACCGGTATTATTCGACATTAGCGGAGTAGACGAAGTCCTCAGTCAAGCTATGAATGCGAGGAGACCATCTAAATGTTAGAAGTACTAGGATGCGCTCAGCAGACAAAAAAATTGTGATACGGGTCAAACAAAGTGGCAGGAGTTTTCTTTGTCGACTGGTTATTAAACTGGTGTTTTCTTTGAAAAATTTGCTTCACCTCAGCATATTCATTACGTTGAAGTAGCTCTTTTACAAGTGATGATGACCGTACAAGCATTAATTCGTGATTCCCTCGTGTTGTGGCACGAAGAGTAACTCGAGCTCATTCGAATGTTTTTCCATGTTAAATTGAACCATCGTAGGTCTACGACTTGCTTAAATATGACTTCCTTTTTTTCTCTGTGCCCGGCTTTCCAGATTTGTCCAGTCCTTGTCATTTTATCCGCTTGATCTCACGCTCAACTTGAATTCCTGGCGACGGTTTCAACTTCGTGTGAGATACATCAGATTGAATGAGAAGAATTGGACAATTCTGGTAGTTGAAGCACGGAGAAAAGGCTTCTTGAAAAGCGTCATTCCATCATTCTTGCTTTGTGATCAAACATTTGATACAGCACAAACCGCTCACGAGCAATTTATGCTGTACACTTCGATACGCATGGTACTTTTTGTTCTGGCTTTTTTTTTTCTCTGTAAGCGGTGATTCGTACGCTTTGCCTATTAGCACGTTCTCTACTCTCATTCCTGAATCCTGTTCTTCTGATCTTGTTCGATGGAGATGGATGTGCACATGTAGTTTAAATCGTCTTATGACTGAATCAAACCATGCAAACTTTATTCCGGATGTGTTGGGGATGTCGTGATTTTCATAATCCGTTCATTCTTAACAGTTTTTTCCTCGTATTACGACTCAGTGATACATTGAAATCGCTTATTTTCACCGTTTTGCCAGGTTCCTTGTGATCAATCGTGCAAATTTGCGAGCAGTTTGATTTTGACTTGATAGGACTCATTTTTTCAGATTGTCTTGGTCTAAACTGTAAATTTTATTTCTTTATTCTTCGTTGTGATTTGAGCCTTATCGGATTACATTGGGTTACAACAGTGTTCTTGCTTGCAGATCTTATATATTACAGTAGTTCAGTTTGGTTGGGTTATTCAACCCTCTCCTTCCTCTCTCGTTTGTTCATGTCTGTCTGCGTCATCGTCATATTATGGACGGTCCAAATCCTGATGAACAATGATTTTCATCACTTCATGAATCACCCAAGTGTAGGAGTCTCATGTTTCTAGGCAGATCCGCAGGGCCAAGATCATGGATCCCGTAATTCTGAACGATATGCAAATTTGTAAGCCTTAGGCAGTAGTTAAACTAGCGTTTCATCCTTTCCGGGGGAGGGGGGGGGGGGGCGTGCTAACTACTTTCTGCGATTCAGCTAAGACTGTATTAGTGCCAGGAATCGCTTTAGAAGTGTGATTAATTAAATTTCTAAAGCGATGACAGTATACTCCATACGATAATTGGAAGCTGGTAGTTGTCTGTGATGGACAGTGAACCAAAGCATTACGAAAAAGCTTTGAGAAATGAGTGTAAGATATTGCCAAACCATGAAAAATACTACGAAATCTAATGGCGCTTGGGATTTTTGAATTATAGACCATTAAGGCGTGAATTGTCTCGTCGAGATAGGTTTTTTCCAACTAGGGGTACTTTTGTTCACGAATAGACGTTTTTTATGGTAAGTCAAAATTTCGCCGAATGCTGTAACATCGTCGACTGTAAAATTTATCTTGTACTTATCAAACTCGACTTGATACCCACCCATATTTCAAATATGTAAATACACATATATATCTGTATATATTCATACATATGTGCTTGTACATATATGTATGCATATACATTTACACCTCTACTTATACATATGCACATACAAATAATATGCCCAAGAAAAAAATACCAGGAAATATGCATATATGTGTGTACATATATATATATATATATATATATATGTATATATACATGTATATATGTGTATATGCGTGTATATGTACATGTATACTTACATAGGTCGAACACGATTGTATCTCCACTTTCGATACTATACTATACAGCACCGCTCTCCAGTGTACGTCAAATACAGTCAAATACAATACGTTACGGTGATTGTCTTACATCGCCCCAGCAATCGAGGATACCTTCGATTGGGCCGAAGGCCACTAATGAATTATAGCTTTCGATGTTGGCTAACCTCTGAAAAACGCTCCTTGTTTTCGACGTCGTCAAACACAGTTTTAGGTGATTGAATGCATATCTAGCCTTCGCAATAACTCGCGATGACCTGCCGATGTATCAAATCAGTGCTGTTATCTTCCCAGACAAGTGTGGTACCAGTTCCGGACCTATGAAAGATGGATGGTCTGGTGAGCTTTGAGCGCGGGATCGAACCATCGATTGCGTGTGAGTTGTAGATCGCCTCTTACCATAGCGCACGCATGCTCTTTTGAAAGTTTATTTATTTATTTGTTTATTTACACAAGCCGTCACAATTTTTTTCTATTGTGCGGATCACTGTACATGTAGTATTCGATTCGTTTTTCTTCTTGAATGATGGATATAGGCTGAACATCTCTCCTTGCGGTCTCGAGGATAGCGTGGCTGTGGCGTTCCCTAGGGCGTTCTTGTTGACTGCCGGAGAGTGTTGGGTGGTGGAGCTCGCTACCGCTTATTGTAATTACACTGTCAGGTTTGAGTTTTTCCACTTATTGTACTGGAAAATGGTAGTGTTTCTTCATTGTGCTGTATGCTGTTGTGTAATTCTTGACTAACTTACAATGCAGTTAACGGAAACTTGCCGCTGACATTGTGAACTCTTCTGTTAGACGGAAACAAATGGACTGACCCATTGCGTGGACAAGAATTTTCCATGAGAACGTCAGTAATCATTCGAAAGCTTCAATCTCAGAGGACTGTTGTACATGCTCGTTTATTGAAAAGGTCTCTTTATAGCGCAGTAGCTGTATCGGAAATAAAATTATGTTTCACACCCATCACGCCCTTTTATTATTACTTTGCCGAAGTCACGTAAGCATATGGAACGCTTGGAAGGAATCTCATAGTAAAGGAGTCATACGGTGTATCTGAAGTTCTTTTCAAAGCCAACAAAAATCCTAAATTCAATAACAAAAATCGCTTTATATATGTGAGTGACGCTAGCGCGATCGATTGATCGCATATCGATCCTCTGCCATGAACAAACACTAGCCGACAAGCAGGTGCGCGGAGCATGTGAAACTCAATCTAATTTTCACTGCTACATTGCACTGAGAAGTCTCTTCACGAAACAAGTGCTGCATTGGAATTGTCGAAACTTGCGCTATAGATTGGTTACGTATAGTTTAAGAGAAGAGCTCTGTCCTTCGATAAATACGCAGTGTAAAACACAGAACTTTTCTTTACCCCATAGCTCTGTAAAAATGCCTCAAGAACGAGCACGTAGAGCGATCTTCCTAAATTTAGTTTTGATTGCGAGCACTCTTGTATAAAGCTTTTCTACAGTGTAAGAGGTCGTTTCTTCATTCGTTTCCGTTAACAGAAAAGAGCCCAGCATAGTGTTGTTGGTGCCACAAAATGTCCTTTTTCCTGATATGAAAAGATATTTTCTTCGATTATTTCGATCTAGACTGTTATGATTTTTTTTGGTAGATTGTTATTGTACCAATGAGTATCGTAAACGCTTTCGGATCCAATTTGGCTGCCATTCTTCTTTTCTTTCTGACGTAGTGGATGCTCATACAGGTGATGTTCAGGTTTGGAGAAAGTTTCATCGTAAGGCAAGTTCATCTGTCGTGTAAACAGTCGAAGAAACGATTGGATGGGACGCATGATGTCGTACGATGATCGTCCTGGAAGATCGTCTTACACTACCCACCAAAATATGAACAGTACTGGTACTTCCTTCAACAGTCAACGATTCCATGATGATTATCGTCAACAACGCCGCAATCATGAGGATCGGTTCGATAGGGACGAGGATCGCCGCCCACCAAGGGACCGAGATCTGCGGAATGGCGCAGCACTACCTTCTGCTCATCAGGTGAGTTTTTTTTCGTGTTCAGCGAAAATTGGGTACTTTCAGTACTTAGATGCTCAGGTATAATGATGTAATGTCGTAAGAAATCCTTGTATATGCACCATGATAACATGTATTTTTCAAGCCTTTCATGATGTGTGATATGGCATTTCGAGTGCTGGACTTATGTCTCGACCTGCATGTCAGGCCTCATCAGTAGCACACGTCTTTCGTTTCAACTGTGCTAGTAATGAGGCTTAACGTGAAAGCCGAAATGTACGTCAGGCACTGGAAGTACCATTTCAGACCTCATGAAATCCTTAAGATATGTTGTTCGTTCATATTGTTTAAGCGAGGTGTCAAAAAACATTCGTTATTCACTCATTCAAACTTGTCCATGACTATGGCATTTGAAATTTTCTTGTCACCCTTGTAGAGAAGGAAGGGGGGGGGGGGGGGACAGAGGCTGTGGGTGAGTGGATGGTGATGCTTGTCGTGGGGTCGATCCCTTCCTATGCCACAATACTGTTCGGCAAGTAACGGGGAGGTACCCCTGGATAATGCAGTCTGGGTGTCCTACAGATTGAAAGAGATCTACCCGACCGGTATTCTACGACGTTTAGGAGAACGACATATTTAGGCGATTGATGAACCGAGAAGAGGATTGGCTGCGAGAAGTAGTGGGATCCGCACAGTGGAAAAAAACTATGATACCCATTCAATAAATAATAAAGTATATCTTTGGTAAGCATTAGTATGCTATGGCGGTGATACATGATTTCATAAAATCGTGATAATTAGGTTGTTCCTTGAGTTTGGTACCAGAGTAATAAACACAAAATTTATCAACTAGAATTGAAATTTCACGGTCTTGGTATCGTTCAATCGTGCATTTTCTTGTGAACATTTTGGTATACAGCTTGGCTATATCTGTTCTAAGGTGGTAATATCCTGGGAACAATGTCGCTTGCTACTCGTGCATGAATGGCGCTTAGGGGAAAATGCTAGTGAAGCGGCGCACCAGTTTAATGGAGCTTAGGGCGATGACACCGTTGCAGAAAGGATGGGTAGAAAGTGATCTGCAAAGTTCGGAACTGGAGAGAACCGTCTGGAGAATCAGTCGTGCCCGGGTAGAATTTATCGAAAGGCCTAATAAATAAGTAACTGGCGTCAGTTGTTTGTCAGCTCCCGAAGTTTCACTCAAATGTCATACTTTATGCAGATTTTTATTGGAGCTTTGTATTTTCTGGTAACGTATTTTGAACTTTGTATATTTATTGAGCAAATTTTCCAATGAACAGACAGCGAATGGAGATAATTGGAATCGTGAACGTCCATGGAGAGGAAGGAGGTGAGCAGAATCGAGACGGTTTACGAAATATGGCGCAACGGTAATCATTCCTATCCTTCACTGAAATAATAACCCAATTACATCAGCTAGTGTGAATTCCATGTATATTTTGAACCAAAGTTTATTTAGGGTGAAAGCATTCATGAAGGGCGCGGAACTATTGTTATGTGTCAATTTAACCCAGCACACATGGATGATGAGGCCGACATCGCTTTTCATGAGGAGCATTGCGAGGACCGAAATCTTTTAGAGCAATTTGGTGGCTCTTTTGACAATAGCGGTTCTAACTGATAACAGATATCCATTTATTTATGTTTCTTATCGTAAATCCATCATCGTTTTTATACTCAGGCAAATATCGCCGCGTTTTTACTTTCTTCAATGCCTGGATAGATTATTTTATTAATGCCATTCTAGACATACGTCTCTCTACTGCTCTTCATACCACTATTCACTGCTTTAGTTCTTTTCAACTCTCCATTTTTATTGTGATCTTGATCATTTTTGTGTTATTATTACGCATTTGGAAGCTACTTGAAAAGTGTCTTATGTTAATTGGGTTCTGAATCAGTTGCGGTTGGGTGTTTCTTACGCCGGTTTTCTACAATTTTTCTCATATCGTTACGGTTTCGATGTTATCATCTGTTGATCGCGATTTTACAAGTAGTATCTCCTGATTAACGGTTCTCTTGTACTTATGGTCTCCTTTACCCTATTTATAGTTCTGTGGCCCTCTTTCACGTATTCTAAGGTCGCAGCAATACCTTGGGAAAATGTGTTCTTTTAAACACGGTTCGGGTTCGGTTCACGTCTGACGTCAAAGTCTTGCACAACTCAACATCGATGTGTGTACACAAATCCTTGCTTTCACTGGTTTTAGCTCCAGACCACGGTATGGGTAAAATGCTGGTTCAGATCCCGCCTATATTCGAATATTATGCATATTGCTCAGTGTCTTAGCTGTCTAGTTTATCTGTCATTTCTTTATTTGCGCAACATCACTGACTCACATAATAATTGATGGGATCAGACTTTGTGAAGTTGGCTCTGTAGCTACTAGATAGCTTGTTGGATCTGTGTAGATCTAGGACAAGACCGCCTATAATATGTCCGTGGGGCTCTTCGAAACGTCCGAGATGCCATATCATGCGCAGGGTTGGGAGTTCGGTGAAAGCTATCTGCGGAGGGCGAAGATGGGCTTCGATTATCTCGTCGCTAGGCAACTGAGTAGATTTTTTTTGTGTTCAATACATGCATCCGATCACTTCTACATGGAAACATTTATCGCATCAAGAACAAAACCAACCTCAACGTGCTGCTTTTATAAGTCTTCCACTGGGTTTTAGAAATAGAGACCATTGGACGTTGATCACCTGAACTTGTCATTGCACCCACTGTCATAAGTAGTTCTTTGTTTTGGGTTAAAGATTTCCAGGTGTGATAGAGGTTGTCTTATGTCGAGACTGAAACTAAGGTGATCCAATCCCACTACAATGCTTGCTGTGTGACTTGACTTTATGAGTATCCTTTTTTGATAGTGCACTTCTATTGTTAGCTTTGGGATAGCGGTTTCAGTTATCTCGTTGAAGCCTTGTAAGATTTGTTGTTGTATCTTGTTTAATCAATTTTTACATATATTATGTGTCGATATAATGAAGGAACTGGTGAAGCGTTTGACCATGTAGTTGTTCTGAGATCTTTCCCCGTAAAAACGGATTTCAATATCGTTTATAAGAGCTGATGTTCGACGTTTCGGGAAATCTCTTCACTAACGTAGCTGGAAGTTCATCACCATGATGCTTTTTTTCCGCGTCATTGCTCATTTCAGTTTTCCTCTCTCCTTCATCGTAATTTACTCTCTTTTCATATATTATCAAAATCAGTTTTTTTCTTCGCTACTTGTCGACTCGATGTTTATGTTGGGCAGTTCTCTTCTCTACCTTTCTTCTCTTTCTTCAAAAGAAAATTGTGATACGCGCCAAATAAAGTAATAAGGGTTGCCAGTGGCCCAGTGGCTAGTAATGCTCAGTACAGGGTCAATCCTCCTAAAACTTCTGCCATCAATAAGAAGTTCTCTATGGAACGCCCCAAGCTGGCTATCCTTGAGATTATATAGAGGTTGTTCAACCGGTATTATTCGACATTAGCGGAGTAGACGAAGTCCTCAGTCAAGCTATGAATGCGAGGAGACCATCTAAATGTTAGGAGTACTAGGATCCGCGCAGTAGAGAAAAAAAACTGTGATCCGGGTCAAGCAAAGTGGCAGGAGTTTTCTTTGTCGACTGGTTATTAAACTGGTGTTTTCTTTGAAAAATTTGCTTCACCTCAGCATATTCATTACGTTGAAGTAGCTCTTTTACAAGTGATAATGACCATACAAGCATTAATTCGTGATTCCCTCTTGTTGTGGCACGAAGAGTAACTCGAGCTCATTCGAATGTTTTTCCATGTTAAATGAACCATCTTAAGTATATGTTAGACTTAAATATGACTTTCTTTTTTCTTCGTGCCCAGCTTTCCAGGTTTGTCCAGTCCTTGTCATTGTAACCGCTTCGTCTCACGCGCAACTTGAATTCCTGGTGACGGTTTTAACATGGGGTGAGATACATCAAATTGAATGAGAAGAATTGGACAATTCTGGTAGTTGAAGCACGGAGAAAAGGCTTCTTGAAAAGCGTCATTCCATCATTCTTGCTTTGTGATCAAACATTTGATGCAGCATAAACCGCTCTTAGTGATCCTCACGTAGAATTGTTAGCGTGTTATATAGGGGACGAGCAATTTATGCTGTACACTTCGATTTGCGTGGTACTTTTTGTTCTGGTCTTTTTTTCTCTGTAAAGTTCCTTGTGATCAATCGTGCAAATCTGCGAGCAGTTTGATTTTGACTTGATAGGACTCATTTTTCAGATTGTCTTGGTCTAAACTGTAAATTCTATTTTCTTATTCTTCGTTGTGATTTGAGCTTTATCGGGTTACATTGGGTTACAACAGTGTCCTTCTTTGCGGCTCCTTTATGTTATAAGTAGTTTAGTTTGGTTGGGTTATTCAGCTCTCTCCTTCCTGTCTCGCTTGTTTATGTCTATCTGCATCATCGTCATATCATGGAGGTCCAAGTTCTGATGAACGATGCTATTCATCACTGCATGAATCACCCAAGTGTAGGAGTCTGATGTTCCTAGGCAGATCCGCAGGGCCAAGATCATGGATCCCGTAATGCTGAGCGATATGCAATTTTTTAAGCCTTAGGCAGTAGTTAAACTCGCGTTTCATCCTTTCGGGGGGGGGGGGGGGGGCTGCTAACTTTCTGCGATTTAGCTAAGACTGTATTAGTGCTAGGAATCGCTTTAGAAGTGTGATTAATTGAATTTCTAAAGCGATGACTAAGGCTAAATCTATACTCCATACGATACTTGGAAGCTAGTAGTTGTCTGTGATGGACAGTGAACCAAAGCATTACGAAAAAGCTTTGAGAAATGAGTGTAAGGTGTTGCCAAACCATGAGAAGTACTACGAAATCTGATGGCGCATGGGATTTTTGAATTATAGACCATTAAGGCGTGAAATGTCTCGTCGAGATAGGTTTCTTTCCAACTAAGGTTACTTTTGTTCACGAATAAACGTTTTTTATGGTAAGTCAAAATTTCGCCGAATGCTGTAACATCGTCGACTGTAAAATTTATCTTGTACTTATCAAACTCGACTTAATACCCACCCATATTTCAAATATGTAGATGTATATGTATATATATGTAGATGCATATATATATATATACATATATATATATCCATACATATGTGCATGTACATCTATCTATCCATATACATTTACACCTTTAATAAACATATACACGTGTATGGATTTACATTCATATACATACATGTATGCATAATGCACACACAAATAATATGCACAAAATTACCAAGAAATGTACATATTAATGTACATATATGTATATATGTACGTACATATATACATACATATGCATATATCATATATATATATATATATATAATATATATATATATACATGTTCATGTATACTTATATAAGTGGAATATGACTAGGTTCTTTTTCAATACTATACTATACAGCACTCCTCTGCAGTGTTATCGCCGTGAAAGTTCTTCGGTTATCATTTACATGTTATCTTTATTTGTATTAATAGGACTTTGCGAACAAAAGGCTGACGCGAAGCGTGAAAACCGCGAGTGTTTAGTTTCTTTTCTGTAGTCCAATGAGGAGAACTTTGTTTTTCTCATGTGGAGAATTTTGTTTTGCTATACTCTGAATCAGTAACACGCGTTTGATAACTATCGATTACATTCATAATATTCCGGTTTATTTTCGTATTTTCGAGCGAATTTCACGCTATATGTCTTAGTAAGTTGGAATGTTTTCCTAATGCTAAATTTTTTTCTTCGAATACAAAACGTCGAGGCCTAGCACATAGTATGCGGTTCCTTCCAATCAGTATCATGAGAGAATTTACAATCTGAATGTTTCTTGTGCTACAAAGTTTAAGACTTAAATGTTTTTTTGCAATTGCTTCACTACCGAGCATTCATTCTACTCAGTTGTTGTTGTATATTTGCTATCTCAGCACCCTCTGATTACATTGAATCATCTATGACTTATAAATATCCGAAGGCAATTCCATCTTTTGGTCCTTAACATATAGCAATATCATAAGTGCCTTGAATTTTGAAAGCCAAAATCTAGAGGTGCCCTGAGCTACGCACGTGGTCAATTGTCGATCTCGCGCTCAAGGTTCACCAATTCGACTCTTCCATACCTGCGCAGTCGGTGAATAGGTACCTTCGTTTGGGAAATCAAAACTTACTTGATACATCGGCAGGCCACTGCCAGTTATTGTTAAAGACCAAATATGAGTTCAATCGGCTTTAACGATTTTTGCTGAAGTTGAGTGCATGGCGCATCTTTAAGAAATGATCAACACCTAGGACTTTGCCCTTATTCTTCAAAATCCTTGGTGAGTTACGGGTTTGATAAACTCATAGATGAGGATTTGCTTCATAGCTTTAAGAGTCTAAAAATGTTTTCAAAAAGATTCTCTTATTTTCGACTTGTTCAAAAAGAAATTAGGATGAGTTTCAAATTTATAAAACTTTAAATCTATGCGCAGCTGTGAAAAGTGTCAACAATAAATTTATCGATGAGTCCGTGAACTTTTAGACTAATGTCCAGCTGTTTAAACACTTCATTGCTTGAAATTGAAGCACTGACGAGAAAAAAAACTTTTTGTGAATTTCGAAGAATTGGACTTTCATTGTTGTAGAATGAAAAAAATGGTATATCTTGCAGCAGTCATATGTGGATTGTAACAGTTATCTTTTTTGACACGCTGGATACCTCGTGTACCGTTTTTGCATCACTGATTGCCGCGCCGCATTTCGGCTTTGTGGGACCCACTGTAATGGGTGCGGTGCAGATGTGATACCTATTTGACGAGCACGTCTGAAAACTCATAATCACTTGTTTGATTATTCTTGTGGTATCTACGGGTAGCAGCCTTACAATACTCTATAAAAATTGAAATTTATTAACGTCACGTAGATTGAAACAACTCTCAGCAGTGTACACAAACACTTTCGAAAAATAATTGCTATTGCAATTATGTCCTTTTTTTCTAAATTTCTGCGCAGTAAGCAGTATCATTTTTGACAAGCATATGCTTGTTTTATTGTCCATCAGGAAGCATTCCTGTTCCTACTGCCAATAGGAATATTGAAGTCTTTTCAGGTTTATCATATCTTTTCTGATCACAAAACCTCTCTGGTGATGATAAAAATCTAAGTTTCATCGGAAAACCAGCATTGTCATTCAAGAGTATTCCGCCAGCTGGTCGACCACTCTGCGTCTCAGGCGAAAGGTCGACGAGGTAGCCAACGTGTTCGTAGTGTTTTATCATAGACTGTATCAACGAGACGGCGTTGTTTTGAGCTGCACGCATTGAGATCAATGCCCATTAGCGTGGCGATAAAAAATCAAATAGACTTGTCAGTTCATAGTTAGCTTAAATAACAATCTTTTTTTTAGTATGTGGAAGGATAAACCGGATTTCTTAGTAGGATGGTAATTAACTGCATATAAAAATGGACTTTTTAGTTTTATGGAGATCCAAAACGCCGCTAATAATCGTATAGGAATAAATGATCCACTTCTCAGCCGTTTCATTTTTCGTTTCACCAATTTTTCACCATCTTCCATCCACTGCATGCTGGACGCGTTTTTGACCCTTTCCTGATTTTTTTTCATTTCGCAATCGAATCATCAGTGGTTATTTCTTTTTCGCGCGTTATCGACGAATTGCGTTTTTTCTTCTTGACGGACAGTGTCATGCCGCTCGGTGTTCCTTTCTTAACACATTAATTGTTTCTCTTTTTCCATTTGCAACTCTGTTCTGTAGCTCGTTGGTAGCCTAGTGATCTCTGTTGTGCAATGTAAAACACTGATTATGCGACTTATGTGGTTTCTCCTTCTTTGACAAGTCACTCAGTGTCAGTAGAAAACCGGTTTCCTAGCATATGGTGAGTTCAGAGCACAGATGTTTCTAATAGGCCTCTGTTTCGAACTATACTTTATTTGATTCAAATTTTGGGATACATTTTGCTATCGTGGAGATTTACTCATCATTGTGATACTGATGTATAAACGCCTTTTTTATAATAACATTTTGTTCAGTCTTTTCACCTAATGTATTGTCTGCATTTGTGGGCACACTATGAGAATGATCTGATGAATCGTTTCGTCAGCGATGGATTGCCTTTTTATTAATCCGGCTATGAGTAATTAATCTGCGCCTTTTTTTTTTTGAACAGATACGATTGTAATAAATCAGAAGTCTGACTCTCACCAAGCCTTATAATGGGAAATGTAAATTATTTTACGAATTATAACTTCTAATATGATTCACCACACCGTGCTGTTGATAATTGGAATTTATTCGGCTATCGTCTCGATGTCTTCGTCTTCTACTTCTTCAGAGCGAATGATTCTAGTCGATGTCCGCCTGTTTGACTTTTCTTTTCGCGCAAATCGAATTTTTTTCTTTTTTCTTTTTCTTTTTTTGATGGAGCACCGCTCAAGTGAGTATCAAAGCATTTCGCAAAATGTTCTTTCTTTACCCGTGGTTGGTATATTTTTTCAAAAATCGATGGCTAACGTTTCGGAAACTCTGCGTTTTCTCATAGTCCTTTAATTGCGTTTATCCGAAAGGTCATCGATGAATAATCATTGAATAATAGTAATAACAATAATCACATTGTGACAGTAGTTATTCACAGTGTGTGATGGCAGTCCAGTGACCTTTTCCGATAGAAAGTACGTGAACGGCTCTAAGTGCAGCGAAATCGCCGAAACGTCAAGCGATCGATTTTGAAGAAGATGTACCAGTCTTAGGAAAGCTTCCGAATAAGAGTATTCGTGAAATGCGATTGTCTTATCCATTTCGCTCCCACATAAAACTTTACGCGACTGGTCTCCATTGATAAATGAAAGACTTTTGAAGAAACACAGCGACTCCAAGGAAGGTGGAACCATCGAAATTCTAAAGAGCGCTGAAAAAAGCTTTCGATAGCAGCCTCGAGTCTGTCCAAGAAGAAAACACCATGTTTCTCCGTCAGCAGATTTAAAAGTGCAGCCAAAGGAGGGGTTGGTCCGCCTTCATCAGCGCAATAAGAGAGGTTCAGTTCGACGTCTGACTGCTTCAGTGCCCTTGTGGCGCGCGCTGATCTGTTGGGTTTGGGTTTTTTGTGGGTTCGACAGCTCACCTGATCACTGGTTGCTCAATTGAATGAAGATCGTTCGGAAAGTAGAATCTGCGTGTGTCTTGTGATGGAACGTCAACGAGACATTTGTAATGGAATCGATTGTGTGTCGACAACGAACTCTCCGCTCTCTCTTTCCACCGACATCGACGCGAGATGAGCTGTCGTTCTCGTGTTTGCGTTCGCTCATTGATGCTCTATGAATCATCTCAAGTATCTTTTTTCTTGGTTCTCTTATCTATTGATTGTTCTATTATCCATCGATGGAATTCCTATAGTGCATCCCATGATATCCTTTCGATATCAGTGGTCTTCTTTGTTTTCAATCTCTCGCTTTCACGTGAATTCCACGTGTCGTGGGCATATGCTATCGATTATCTTCGCATTTTCATCATCACTTTGTAGTACTAACCTATTTTAACGCCTATTTTGAAGTGTTAAAATATGTCTGAAAATCATGGTATATTGCCCCGTCTCTCTAGTAAGATTTCTCGGAAATTTTTATAGATCAGACTGAATTTCTGGCAACTCTGATCTCCTCTAGAAGATCCTTTTTTCGATTGTTTCATGCTTTTCGAGGCCTAGTCGAAGGAGAGTGAACTTAGCGGCGGCATGTCATATGCAATAGTATAGTACTCGAGCACGTGGTGTAGTAGTTAGTGGTCACAGCGTGACAAGTGCTATTTATACTAATGAGCCGTGAATTCATTGATCTCTTGTCATTCCGATTAGTTCGGGTCGTTTTTTTTTCCTCTTGCTTAGTCTCTCTGAAGAGTTTTATACTACTCGGGCGCTTCCATAATTGTCGTCTTTATGTTCGTTTTGTCGTCTACGATCCACTTGGTCTCCGGATTGTTTACATTATTGATTGACAGAGAGTGAGTGTGCGTTTTTTTTCTACTTTCGTTATTTTGATTTTCAGTCAGAATAAAGATGTCGGGGAGAAAGAAGGCGCTTCTCAAGGTTATCATTCTTGGTGATTCGGGCGTCGGTAAGACGTCACTGATGAATCAATATGTGAATCGCAGATTCAGTAACCAGTATAAGGTAGCGTGCCATCGTGTCTTCTGTTTTTTTTATTCTACTCAGTAAATTACGTTGTGAAAAGAAGTATATCAAACTTGGGCTGTTAGATTGTAAGGTTTTTTCATTAAGAGAGTTTAACTACGAATCCACAGAAATGTGATTTTGGGCTCTTTTTCGTTAAAAAAACGTTGGAAAATTTTTTTGCCAAGTAACTTGCTCGTTGAAACGGCTTGAGTAAAAAAGGAGTTTTAGTGTTCAAAAAAACAGGGAGAAAACGAGAGATAAAGAATGAAAAACCAGCAGTTCTTAAAATCCGTAACTAAGTAACTAATAACTGAATAGGCAGATCGTTTGTTACAGGCTACAATAGGCGCCGATTTTCTTACTAAAGACGTACAAATTGACGATCGCACAGTGACACTTCAGGTGTGTTGAGTCATCGTTTTGCTTATATTTGTGTCTATCGCTTTTTCTTTGCAATCAGAGGAGCTGGATCTCTCTCATGTTAACAGAGCGTCACCACAGGTGGATTGAGGTCTTCAAAATCACATCTGTGGGACTTATTGTAGTACTTTTATGTTAGAAGGTGACCAATGAAAAAGTGATCTCGTTCGCTAGATAGGAACTTTTCAATAGGAGTATTGGTAATCATTGAAAGCTTAGTTTTCTCGTTAGAGCCCCACGTCGCCGGTTTTCCAAAACACCCTTCGATAATGCTGTAAAACCATGAATAAAAATGTGCTCTGTGCAATTTACGGTTTTGGGAAGTGTCCAGAAAGGGCAAATATGCATTCAATAGTCTCTGTGATGCTAAAGATTTAGTTAAATGCACGTACATCTCTACGGAGTCGATCAACATTATACTTTTGAGAGTGACTGCCCACGTCAGACCGTAGACGTTTGGCCGATGACAGATAACTCGTTGTAGCGTAGAAAGAGTGGTGTCAAAACGGACGTCGGTAGTGTCAACGGTTCAACACGCGCTCCCGGAAAGAGCGAGATATGGGTTCGAATCTCGGCTGACGCAAATATTTTTGCACAGCACTCCACATTATTGTGTATATTATAAGACCATATCACCGCAAGAGGCTGTCAAATAGATGGATTTCGATTGTGAAAATTATGTTTCACGCGACTACGTGTGTTTTTCTTATCTCGCTTATATTTCGCTGAACAAGACCCCTTGCCTAAAGTGCCAGTACTCATTCGATATCATTAGTTCCGAAGAAAAGAAAATGGGCTTGGTTTTTGGAAGAGCTTTTTTGATATCGCTGTAAGAGAAAGGAAAGATTTATGCTCAACACCTCGTCAGACAGAGCTCTTTTTTCAGACTATTAGTGTCCATTCGGTAGCGTAAGTTTCAGTGATTCCAACTCTGTGTTTATTTTCTGGAAATATCGTTAGCAGTGAAAATAAGATCGAGTGTTATCTCTTCGGCGAGCTTGCTAATCGTCCAGTTATGGGCTCGGGAGGGGGGATGGGGGGTGCAATTGATCGATGCCCAGGTTGTTCGGTATGTGGATGCAACTTGTATTCAACTGGATTCTTCTCCGCTTTGAAGAAACTCCACATAAAACGAATGAATCAAATTTTTCGAAATTTTCTGTACACGATGATATGATTTTCATTCGTCCTTCCAGCTATAATAGAAATGAAGGTCAACGGCGGATGTGAAACTTAATTTTTATTATAGATGTTACAGCGTTATGAAAAGGTGCTCTAAAAAACCGACACGTGGGGCTCTAGCCAGTGATTCAAGCTTTGGAATGATTATCAACACTCTTATGAAAAATTCCTGTCCAGCGAGTGAGGTCGCTTTTTCATTTGTCGCCGTCTAACATATATATGGCCTTAGTTCTTTCGGAAACGCTTCGACTACTTTTAGCTTTCTTTTTAGCGCATTCGCGACGACATGACTCACATATGAGTCATACGTTTGACTCATTAAATATGTTGTCACTGTAGCGATTTCTTTTGAAATTCTTCAGAAGTCTTTATTTGCTATGTTTTCCTCTTCAAACTTTACGCTTTCTTACGATTAGAATCTTTCTGAAGAACACTGGTTCATGAGGCGGCAAATAGCCCATGATCAGTTGAATGAGATTGTCGAGAACGGTGTAATTGGACAAAAGAATCTTCTTAGATTCAAGATAGAAATCGTCATTTTGGAAAGTAAATGTGTCGTTAGGACAAAAGAGATAGGTATAATGTATGAACAATTGATATTCTCTGATCTTCATGATTACTGTTCTATGCTGAGAATATCGGCAGTTGTCAGGCAGGAATCTATGTATCTTTGAATCTCCCAATGCAACCTGATATTTACCATCTTAGATTGATGATTTCCAGTAGATAGGGCAGCTTCGTTTATCATATTCAATATTCGAAATGTTTGTAAATGAACATTTGAGTATGTTCACGGGATTTTAGTAAAGATTGGTCATGAATTCACTCTAAAACAGGAGTAGTTGAATTTTAGGTGCTTTACGGATTTTTTTTTTCAGATTTCAAGAAGTGATGGATTAATCCGTCTGATATAGGAAAGCAGTTACATTTCTTTCTTATCCTAAATGATTTTGAATGCAAAATTTGAATTAAACGAAGATGAATCGAAAGAAAAAGGAATAATAAGAAGAAAAGCGAAGACGTGATTTGGAAGTCTCTGTTTCATCATTTTCGGCGAATATGTGGCTACGAATAGACGGGCCGGTCCAACTGATCTGTATGGCTTGCTGTTTTGATGTGATCCTATGGCTATCTATACGCGCGAAGTCTATAAAGCTATGAGTCGGTAACTAGTAATTTAAGTGATCTGGAATTAATAAAGAAATGTATTCGTCATTTTTGGCATCATTTTGATCTGCATGATGCCATCATTTTCGTTCTTTCAGATCTGGGATACTGCTGGTCAGGAGCGCTTCCAGTCTTTGGGTGTCGCTTTCTATCGTGGAGCTGATTGCTGTGTGTTGACGTTCGACGTTACAAATCCTTCGTCATTCAAGAGTCTTGATTCATGGCGAGATGAGTTTCTTATACAGGCCTGGTTAGTGCTTCACAATTTTCAAAGTTATTCTGCTGCTACTTCATGTTCTTTGAGACCAAGTCAATGTGATGGTTGTAGAGTATAGAGGGAACATATCGTGTTCGTATTGGATACGATTTACGTAGTCTATTCGAAAATTCGCATATGATTCCATGAGCTTTCAGTCCTCGTGATCCAGAAAATTTTCCATTCGTTTTGCTTGGCAACAAAGTTGATCTGGAAGCACAAAGAGCTGTGAGTCAAAAACGTGCAGAGAACTGGTGCCAATCAAAACATAACATGCCATATTATGAGGTGAGTTTATCGAATTCATATCCATTTTGTTTTCATTTCCAACAAGAGGGCATGTGGCGCAGTAGTTAGAGAGAGTTGCTTTGCGTCTCACACGAGGTCAACGGCTCGATCTCACGCCAGACCATCCATCCTTCCGAGGTTAGCAAATTCGTACCAGACTGGCCTCAGACTTCTATGGGAAGATAAGCAGCACTAACTCGTTAGAGGGGGAGGCAATCGCGAAACATTGTAAAGGCCAGATATGCATTCTGTCACCTCGAACGAAGTCAAAAATTGAATATGAAACCCATGGCGCATCCTCAGGAATTGATCAACGTCGAGAGCATTATCTTTTATATTCATTTTCTACTTTTTGTTGCATTGTGGTTGAGATGTAGGAGTTTTAGGTATCTGCCAAAGAAGCTCTGAACGTAGAAACTGCATTCCAAGCGATTGCACGTGATGCACTCGCAAGAGAAGCTCAGGTTCGTTGTTTGGATGCTTTGTTCAATTCTTTCTGTTTAAGCTGCTGCTTTTTGTCATCTTTATAAGTCATAAATCGTAGATCTATTTCTTTTTCTCCGTGATTGCTAGGGTTTCCTCTAAATTATTCTCCAACTCCGTTGAAATGGCGATGGATTTGAATCTGAAAACTCCATGTAGTTTTTATAGCTTTTCAAATTACTCCAGTAGGGAAACGAACTGAAGAATAAATTCATATTGGAGCTACTTCGAATAGCGACGATTTTCATTATTAGCATATCCATCTTACAAAAACATGCCTAGCTATCACATTTGTCATAGTTCGGAGATAATAGATTTTCGCCTCAGGAGGAAGGAAAGATATATATGAAAGAGGTATCTAATCTACTTCGAAACATTTCAATCATAAGTGATCTAACACCTTGTCACTTGGTTTTTTGTCAGTTTCGCTTTCAGCGCGTTTAGACCAAAATTGCCTGCATTAAGTTGATCATTTGTTCACAAGAAAACATACTGACAAATCCTTAAACGTTAGAAGTTTCTATAAGTCCTCGTGATTGGGTGGATTTATTTAGTTATGTTGCCATTGTCGTGGCGATGGAATTATTTATTCTGCTACACTAAGAAGAGTACAGAAATAAGAGTTCCTCCGTCGATTTCATCATTACAGGAAACACACGACTTTCCGGAATTCCCTGATCAGATTCGTCTCAACGACAATCGATCGTCATCAAGTGGTGGTTGCAATTGTTGAGTGTTCCCATACTGGTCATAGAACTGATCATTTTCCGTTCTACAAGTTTTGCCTAACCATATGATATAACTTCACATTCAGTCCTTACCAACTGGCGTTTATTGATAGTCTTTTTCTTTCTCTTTCAATGATAAGCAGTGATACCGATGCTTAGACTTATCATCACCAAGTGAAATCGTCTACCATGTATTCATGATGATGCGTTGTGTCTGTATAGTTTCTCGTTGCTTACGTCAGTTCCCCTGGTGTTACTATGAAGTTGTGTGGGTCGTGATCTGAACTAGGGAATATTTGGTAACTGCTACTATACGTTATCATGAAAAGTGACCGAACTGCTAAACTTTGTCATTAAATCCACATCATAGTGATCTTCTCACCTCCTTCGTTACAATCTAACGTGAATTTTGATAATTTTAAACTAACAAACTAACTAGTGCTTTCTCATAGTACTTGTTTAATATATGCCAATGTTCGAAATTTTACATTTGCATGTTTCCCTATATCTCTTTATATAGTATTTTGCAATAAAGTGTAAAGGAATATGTGTCGTTTCATAACGCTTATGAAGAAGGGTATTTGTATGGGATGTGTGGGCTTTGTATATATACATTTATTACAAACTGATGAATGAGTAAAGCCATTAAGAGAGGAGCGCCACTTACTGACCTACACTTGACCTACTTTATTGTCATTTTTGCTATTTTGATTGCAAAAGCATTGACGTTGTGTTAGACGGTTCAGAGAGTTCACTCAAGTTTTTTTCTTTTCAATATCAAGAACTTTGACACCTATAGTACCTAAATACACATCTTAGCGTATCGCATCTACAATGCAAGTGTCTGCCGTTATCATGGGTCTTTAAACCATTTTTTAAGCTATTAAAGCTATTTTGGGCTCTTACAATTTCGCAAGTCGAACAGTAAGATGACATAGTTTGCTACGTCTCAGCCTCAAGCTCTGAGGAGGTGGTGAGGCAGCGCTCTTTATAGACTAAGAGGCGTTCTACAGTGATGAATGACTAGAATAAGCAGTTTTGCTTAGTCGTTATAGCTTTTGACTAGAAATTGCTACAGATCGGGCCAACACCTCTCAGTTTTTTTGATTGCTAAACAGCCATGTATACGTGCACATAATGTCAGAAAAGAGTAGCGTTGTGTCCCTTTCAAAGTTAGGGCTGCTATCTTATCAGTGAAGAACTGTACAACATCTGACAAGTCAGTGTTTCATTTTAATTTTTATATCTCTAGATTTAACATGGGAAGAATCTACCACCACTTTTGATTGGGATCCTCGCGTGAATTTTTACACGTTACCTTAAAAGACGAGATTTGAAATCAATAGGAAACCAGCGCAGTGTGGAGTTGTCAAGAAGGAGAGATCGAAAGACCCAAAAATAGCTATTCTTGTCACTCAGCCCTTTCGCTATCAGTCGTTACAAGTTCTTCAAGTCGGCCTTTGCGGACTTTACAAAATAATGGACCGAGGGATGTCATTTGAAAGGACAAGGCTTTTAGAGGGATTTAAAAGGTTGACTCATTTAAAAAATATTGAAAGATAGCAGATTAATAACAAAAACTTGTTTAATCAAAGTATGACTACAAGCAGCCATTTTGCCACACTTTATCGTCGAAAAACCTCTCCAACATGATGCAGAGGCACTTGTGAATCTTTAGAATAGTCATTTCAAGCTTAGTCAATTAATGAAAATTTTTTGTGAGCTATATAAGAATTCCAGAATGAGAATTTTTTCATTTGTGAGACTTCATTGACTCCAAAATAGATTTAGTCAGGGCGAAACTAGTTCGCCAAGTTTATCAGTGACAACCCTCAAGAAACATGCGAGCGGAAGTGGAATATTACGGTAGCCGACAAGTTCCAAGCGCACCATGTATTCCTTGCTCAATATCTCTTTCTTAAGCTTCACGCTCAACGAAGCGATCGCCTTCTAATGCTGAAGTTATGTGAACCCTGGTAGAAAAGTTTTTATGATGAAAAGATTTTCACCAGTTTTGGACAGTGTGCAGCTGTTAGATTGGAGAGCCTACAGAAACGTCAAGAATTTAGTGAGAAGAACAAAGAATAATTGTTCCCAAGCCTTCTACCTTTTTGACTTTGTTATGCTTCTTGCACAAGTGTTATCGTCAGAAACGAAAGAACGTTCAAAGTTGAGAAAAGCGATGGACATAGACCATTGGTGAGTATTTCCTGTAGGATGTGAACCGCACAACCGGACGATCGATTAGATCGAACTTTTCTATTAAATTTCCGAGATAAAGTAGTAATACTCTTTTGGTTTCTAAAGAAAGCAGAGTTCACTGAGCTACGTCTAAATGCGAATAGGATATGTGGAGCCTTCAGTGGTTCCGCACTGGAATCACGCGTTAAGTAAGGAGGGCTCCAAGTGATATTGGTGATTCATAAAGTTTCGTGAAAACTTTTTATTTTTTTCTGAATTAGTCTCATATATTTCACTGCGGTACTATCGAAATCCACGTCATTAATGACAATCTCTGTCTTTTTGGTCAGCGCTCTCAACTGCGGCATTTAGATATTTTTTGTTTATTGCTGTAGTGCTTTGCTACTTCCTTACGTCTCTCACAGTCATGAGTGTTTTTTCCATTTTGAATGCCAATTGTGCACCCGTTTCGAATACGTCGCACATTCACTATGAACAATGCTCCTACTCACCGTGCTTGCGAGTGTGATGATTGGTGTGTGGGAATCTCAATGAGATAGTGTGATATTATAGGCCAAATTACCTGACTTGCACCCATTTGGTACCTCGTGGTAAGTTCTGTGTAGTAATTTGCTGGTCCGTCCCGTCCAACGACGATTAATCGCTGAGAGAGGAGCCACGCATTCGTCTCCAGTCGTGTCATGACGGAGGTGATTGAATGCGTGTCTGATTTATAGAATGGCTTCTAGCAGAGTATTGATATATGATGTCGGTGTTGCTATTACCGCACACAGTATGCATATATCGCAGACCGAAGGGTAGGAAAGCTTCACGTGCAGCTCTGACCTTGCTCAGTAAGGTGGGATTTTTCAGAATGAGTAGACTGTTGAATTCTTTTCTATTGGATTTTCAATGCATGCGAAATATTAATCGAGTAATCAAATATGGTATGATATATACGTCTAGGCTTCGACGAAGGCGTTGCCGCCGAAACTTTACCCATCAAATTTTGACGAAAAGGAAGTATCAACCTCGTGGAAGTCTTCAATCAAGAAGAGCACAATTCGTAAGAAATTTCACATTTCTTTAGTCATGCCGAGGTTTAGAGATAGTCGGACTTTTGAGCTCAGACTTTTGATTTTTTAATTTTTTTGTCTTTGGTTTTTGAGTTTAGTTTTTTTTTGCTTCTGAGGTTTTCTTTGGTCTTTTATGAAAGATCTCATGAAAGGCTCAAAAAGAAATACATTGTCTGACTATGGTCTGCGTTCTAACTGCTACGCGTTTGATATAACCCAAAAATCCAGTCGGTAACGCCCTTGTCCATCATTCCTTATTGCACATTCTTCCCACCTTCTTGTGAGAGTTTTACCGCCTTTTTCTATTCATCATTCCTCTAATCGCCGTAGATAATCGTGTGAACTCTCGTGCCTCAAGCATCTACAGTTTTTAGAACTCAGCTGGTTTCTTGCATCTGAGCATTCCCTCCCATAAAGACATCCCATCATCTTCAAAAGGTAGAGAGGATTACGACTACACATTGTTTGATTTACTTGACTTTGACTACATTTTTGACTACACTGACTCATAGATTATTTCACCAGTGTCTTTTTGATGAGTTTAAACACTAATACAGTGCCGCAATGGTTGAAGTTTTGAATGTTTCGTCTTCTGCGCAGCCTGGGAAGCTGAAGGTGAGTCGCACATAGCTCACTCGACCTCTTCCAAAGGCGAACCCCCAAGACCACTGATTGTCGAGTAATCGCATAGTGACCAGTGCGGAGTACGTCTCTAGAGAAGTTGCACAATCCAATTTTACCCGATTTAAATGTTCACGACCTTATGCTCAAAAAATTAATAGGTCGTTTCATATGCTTTGGCACTAGTGAAAGAGGCACCAAATTTATTGATTATAAATGATCAAAATTGTATAATTTTGGTATCGTTTAATTGCACATTTTGGCATACAACTTGCCTGCATTTGCTTCAAGATAAAGCTATTTTGGAAACAAATTCGTTTGCTGCTCATGCAGGAATGGCGCGTAGGGAAAATTGCCAATGAAGCAGCGCGCAAGATTGCTGGAGCTTCCTGTGGACTGTGCGAGAGCGACTGATCCTCCAGACTGTTCTCTCCAGCTTTGAACTTCACGAACCATTCCCTAGGTGTCCTTTCTGCAACCGCATTATCTCCCGAAGGTTTTTTTAAAAAATGCGCAATTGAACCATACCAAAATCACGCAGTTTTGATTACTTTTGGCTGACAAATTTGGTGTTTATGCTCCAGTATCAAATCTTCTAAAACGAGAAAAAAATCAAGACGTATTTCCTCTCACAATTTTCACGATAAAAAGCTTTACAATACTCTGCAGGAAAAAATAAAAAGTTGGTCCTTCCCATATAAAATTTCTCAGCTTCTCACAATGGAATCACCATACTTCGTGCACTTGAGAATACAGCCAATCAAAATACTACACAGGTGCCGGGCTTTGAATGTATGTGAAAAGCAAATGTATCACCTAAACTATGAATGAATTTTAGCAAGTCGAAACAAAGAACAAACGAGAATATCACTATTTAGATTTTTTAAGTCCATGTATGTGAACAAATTACTTTTAACAACTGAAGAAAAAGTGAGAGCTACAAATTGCTCTTTGAAAGTGTTGTAGGCGAAAAAAGCGAGGCAGATCATGCAGTAGAGGGAAGACTCACGTTACTATAAGTGGGGGATGATATCTATTAGAAGCCCGTCGTTAGTCAGAGATTATTGATGCGCCTTTGATGCTGAAAAAACCACTTGCATGTTGCCACAGTGAAGTTATCTGGAAAGGTGGCAGTTGGAAACTGCGTAGAAAACGTAAAAACCGTGTACATGCCCAGGGTTGGAAGTCGCTAGGATGAAACATGTTTATAGTGAAGAGTAAATAAGTAATAGAAGTGAGCACTTACGTAGCAACAGAATAAAGCCTCTTCTACAATTCCATAGCATCTGAACTCCTAAAGTGAGTATTAACGAAAAATAGTTGCGAAATATTACTAAACTGACTCCATGAGCATTATGCAACATCATCTTTGACGCGAGAGTTAGACCTAGAATAACGCTGAGGAACGTCACATTGAGCCTCATGGATTAGAATGGGACGAACAAGATGAGAGGTTGTGTGAGTTCATCATGGCGATCAAAACTATCCATTACAACTTACAAAGCCAAAAGCTCCTTTAAGGCGGAGGAAGTGGGAGTCCCTTTTAGAAGGTGTGTCATAAAAAAATACGTAGGATCACACTAAATCAAAGTTTTGCCTAACTAGTGTTGATGTTTCCCGAAATTCTACAAGGAATCAGACTTTCGTGTCCGCGTAAAATTCTGTTTTTCGTCGAAAGAGGAGAAAATAGGTAAATCTATACAACGAAATCTTAGAACAACCATAAAGTAGAAGTTTTAAAATTGTTTCCAGTGCTTAAGAGGTTATGTTATTAATGGCATCTAAGAATCATACGACTAGCTCATCCTGCATGTTAAACATTAGCGCCATGAAAAGCGGAAGTTCGAAAGTTCACCAATATAGGCTGCTGTCTTGGAGAACACCGATCGAACGGCAATCATGAAGAAGGCAAAGGTTCGAAATGAATTTAGTACTGTAGACCAAATCGTTGGAGAACAAAACTCATTAAAGTTCACAAAAACCGATACGTCTTAGTTTCATCGATATGAAGGAAGCGTTTGATTCAACTGAAATAGAAGCAGTAATGCTATATGAGTTATGGACAATCAGGGCGTTCTACTCAGCACATAATGACTCTTTATAAGATAGATAAAGATTTTACAACCACAGTATCATCATTCTATACGGTGATACTATCGACGTGAAAAGAGGTGTTCGACAAGGCAATATCATCTTTCCAATTTTTGACTACCAGCCTTCAAACCGTCATGTTAACATCGAGATGAAACAGTCTGGGAGTGTTAATCGACGGCTAACAACTACGCCATCTCTGCTGGGCTTCTGACATTGTTTTTATAACACCAAGTATCGGCTAGCAATGAATGCTGATCGATTTCGGCAAGGCTTGTGGGAAGAATGGTCTTCACCGGATTCAACGAAGATGCTGTTTATGAAGAACGGATTGGTTTCGAGTGCCTCAATTACGTTTAAAGGGACGAATTTCTCAGGACATGCTTCAGTTACGTCTGTCCAGATGGGAAGTCAGCATAATGAACGACCTAGTTCCGTAGTTGAGCAGAAGGAAGCGAGCGGCTTTATGAAGCGTTCAAGAACAGTGATGATTTAGTGAAGAGTACGAAGACCTCCAATCCCGTGTCCACCTTATTGACTCAACAGTTATCCTTACCCTGACGTATTAGCAGAAACCTGGTCGCTACGTAAGCAGGATCAAAATTACGTTGCGCAATTGAACGCGCAGTTGAAAGGTCGATATCAGGAGTATGTCACGGTGAGTCGGAGTCAAATGTAGCTGATTACTTTACGATCTAAAATTGTTGAGATGTCTGCTAGCTTTTTTCTTTCTGCTTTGGTTATGAAAATGTATGACTAAGTTGATGCACGTCACTAGGACTCCTTCAGGCTCTGAGGGCAATACAGCCGATACATTAGCCATCGATACGATCTCTATTTCACTATTTTGTACAAAATAAACGTCCTCGTCTTTGCTGAACCAAGGAAAGGTACGGGATACTAGGAGTATGTTGTGTCTCACAAATGCGAGAAGGACTCCGATGTCCTGACCTACGACAGCGATAAATAATCAAGGCGGTCGTTTTACAGGCCAGAAGAAGATTGGATAAATAAAACGTTTCAACGACAAGGGTCAGCGAGAACCGTCACTGGCTAGATTTTTCGAGATATCAAGGGCTTCATAGAAAGGACCGCCGACTCAATGGTGCGACTGCTTCACGAAAAGCCTAGAAGAAAGTTGTGATGCTCAACGAACTCCTTGAGCAAAGCTCACTGGGTGGCTCTTGCGCGTGATAGGACAGGATGGAAGTTCTATTGGTTCCCGCTCGAGTCACTTGACGATTATTGGGATAGCAGGTAATGACTGTTATTCTTATTTATATATTTACATTGTTAATGTTTCTAAAAATGTCTTCGCTCTCGTGCTTATTCCAGACTAACTGGTCTCTATGAGTTATTATTTAGGCGTAAAAATTGTCTCGCAATTGTCTCTTGATTTTGCATAAATCACAAATTAAATCATCAAGAAGTACTCTATACATAACGCCTGCTGTTTTTAGCAGAATAGTTTTCAAGCTTTCTTACTATTATTTGTATTTTGAATAAAGGTAAATGTGCATTCACCTATATTACCTGTCTCCCCTTTGTATCGCGAGTGACTCGAGCAGGCACCAGCGACACTTCCATTTTTCCTTATCGCGTGCAAAAGTAGCCCAGTGGGTCCGCTCTAGAGGTTCGTTGAGCATCATATCTTTTTTCTATGTTTTTCGTGAAGAAATCGCACTATCGGGTCAGTGGTCTTCCTGTAGAGCGCTTGATATCCCGAGGAATACAGTCGGTAACAACTCTCGTCCATTGATTGGTTGTCGTTGAAGCGCATCATGTGTCCGACTCACCTTGTTTCTGATACCCTGGCGTGTCGGAACGACGTCTTCGATCCTCGATCGTTGACGTAGGTCGAAACTTTGGATTCATTCTCTCATTTGCTACATACGGTATAATCCTAGCATCGACCTTTCGACTGCGCATGCAATAACGCCAAATGACCTTTCATCCTGCTTACGTAGCGATCAAGTTTCTGCTGCATAGGTTAGGGCATAACTAGTCATCGAGTCGAAAAAGTGGGCTCGGAATCGGATGTTTTTTGTCCTCTTCATTGCATCCTCGATGTTCTTGAGCGTTCTCCAAAGCGCTCGTTTCCTCCTGCTTAACACTGGAGCTAGGTCGTTCATCATTCCGATATCACGACATAGATAGACGTAAGTGGAGTAATCGGAAATGATCGTATCGTTGAGCGCGAATGGAGCACTCAAAACCCATCAGTTCTTCATGAACAACGTTTTCCTTAGATTTAGTTGAAGCTCAATCTTTCCGTAGGTGTGACCTTTTGGGAGGGTGGCAGTGACTGATTTTAGCGAAACTGTATCGCCTTGTCGAGCCCCTCTTCTTACGTCGATGATAATATTGTTGTAGAATGGCGATATTTTGTCTGTAAAATCTTTATATAGCTCGCGAATGATCGTTATATGCCGAATAGGAATGCCTTGATTGTTCAAAGCCTTTATTACTGCTTTTGTTTCCACTGTATCAAAGGCATTCTTCAGCTCAATAAAGTAAGACAGAGTGGTATTTTATACTCTCGTGAAACTTCAATGAGTTATGTGATCGTGCGAATGTGGTCTATGGCACTGAAATCCTTTTCGAAACCCTGCTTGTTCGCATGGCTGCCTTTCGTCTATCGTTCTGTCAATCCTGTTTAGGTGAATCGAGTGAAGATTTTATGGACAACAGACAGCAAGTGGATGGGGCTACAATTGCCTATGTATGCCGTGAAGGTCTCTCTTTTTGAAAACAAGACACTTAACTGGCTTTCTATCGAATGAGAACCTTGCATTCTGACAGGAAACTAGTGAAGAGCCGAGCCAGGGTGCTGAAGAGAACTAGCGACTGGTTTTTCAGTTGTTCCGGTCTAATCTTATCTGGACCGAGTGTTGCTCTGTTCTTCACCGACGATATAGCGTGTTAGATTTCGGAAGAGAAATCCGGTAGAACGACAGATTCATCCTCTTTCAATTTGTATGAGAGTGTAAGAGGACATGGCTAGCGAAGAGATCCGAGTAATACTGGTGGATGATTTTTTCCAGTGCCCTTCTGAAAGCCGTAAGTCTACCGTCAAAGCATCGGAGTGCAGACTGGCGAAGCCTCGGTGGGCTTCGGGAATGCTCTTCGCTGCTTCTGCAGCTTCTGCCATTATTGCTGCTCGTCTCTCTTTAAAGTCTTCTCTGATCGCTTCTCTGCAGCGCTTCGCAAGATCGGAGGTAAGGTTTGCCTGTAGCTCGTGTCATTCCACGTTGACGTATCAACTCGAGTGTCTGCGGAGACAAGCGTCGCTTCGTGACCTTAGGACTCTTGGCTTTCACAGCGCTAACGTGAAAATATTCAACGAGCCGATCGTATTCTTCGTCGGTGCTGTCGACAACGATATCTTCGAAGGAGCCGACTGTTGATTTGAATGCGCCCCCCTTTATGGTTGTTCTGGAACTTCGTTGTTTGAATTTAGCGGCTTTCTCTCCTTTTCGCAAAAATGGAATGCTGTGCGAGGGACGCTATGGTCTGATCCCTTGTAGAATTTAGGAACAACAGCGACATCTGTCAGGCAAAACCTTCGATTTACTAAGATGTGGTCTATTTCGTTATGGTGCTCTCCATTGGGAAACTTCTACGTCCATCGCTTGGGAAGAGGTTTTTGGTATAATGAGTTACCATGGATGGTTTGGGTCGTCATGATAAACTGAATTAACCTCTGATCCTGTTTATTCCATTCTAGCTCGTGGGTCCCATTGTGACGTTCTTCAGACGTTTTTCTAGGTCTAATTTTTGCGTAAAATCTCCAACAAGGCCTTTGAAGAATTTAAGAACTTCTTCCGAAGATTCCTCCTTTTTTTCTCTGGTGTCATAAACAGCGTGAAAAAGGTGGTGCCTTTTTGTCTAAGCCAGGTCAACGACGTCGTACCTTATCTTTCTTGCTTGAATCAATAGATCTTCTACAGCGATTCGTGGGCAAGTGTTCGTGTGTTGGAAGGTACAGGTAACCATTTAGTCCGCTTCGCTTTTGGCAGCCAAGCTTGGCTTCGAGAGTCTAGCAGCCTCTCCGTACTCGTCTTACATGTCCTACCCGAAGCCGTATCGGGGCTCTTTCGGTTCAGGGGAATGAGGCCCATTTTTATTTCTGCTTCTAGCGTTATGATACCCAACGTTTAGTTTGCTAGGCTTTAAACGTGTGGGCTGGAAACTCACAAGTGGCTTGCCAGTTTCTCTCGGAGGAGCGGGAAGAGCTTATTTGTTGGAGACAAATCTTAACCGCCTCTCAAGCTGCTTGACTGCAGACTTCTGTAAGATTTAACTCGTAGAACTGCATTTTCGTCAAATTAGAGCTGCAGAAGCAGAGAGCCATTCCGTAAAGCAACCTGCGTGTTTGGGAAGCACACGGTTTGCAGCACAGCGACCGCGCTTTTGGTTTGCGTTTATTTCCCTATCCACCACCTGGCGACGCGCCACGTGCCCTTGCGACTAACAGGGCGGGATCCCTCAAAGAGGGATATCCGTGAACATACGTTCATTGATGTCAGCTAACGTATACACGTTGTCATGACACTGCGACTGTGTTATACAAATGTGCTGTATATTGATTTTATAAGAGGTCAACAAGTAAAGACAGAATCTGAATGGTTTCCGATTTCCGATGATTTACGTTCGTAATACCCTGTGGGTGTACACGGCCCTAAATTTGAGGGAATGTACATCTAGAAATGTGCTGTTTTTTGCGGGAAAAACAGATTATATGTCAGTCGCAACGAAACATATGCAAGGTACCTTTTCGCTTGATCAGATCAAAAGAAATTGAAAAAAAATTGCTTCATCATTGAATCAGCAGTGATGTAGGAAATAGAATGTGGGCAATTTTCAACAACTGCTGTTTTCTTTTTGACTAATTTGATTACTCGCAGTATCTACTGTTCCGCTGATTGTTGATTGACTAAAAGGAGCGCAAATAAATTCTCTTTTTGTGCCTGTCTCATCGTATTGAGTACGTTGCAATAATCCAAAAATAAACGGCTAGTCGAGTATTCGTGCGACCTATTCCATATTTGATTAAATTTGACCAGAGCTAAGCACCTTCTTCACCCATACAAAACTTTGTGCGTCTGGTCCCCACCAAAACCTTGAAGACTGAAAAGGGATCAAACGATTAGTGTTTCGAAAAACTGTCTCTTAAACCATCAAAATATAGGTATTAACCCTTTGGGAACGACGTGTACCAAATCAGATACACGACTGTTTGACGACTTTTCTCGCTGCAGAAAAGTTTTCCCTTAAACATTTCGTAATCATTCGAAAGTTCATATCTCTGTGATTCGAAAAACCTGTTTAGCATCGGAAAACAGCTTTTTATCACGTTGTAATAGCGAAAATAAAATTATTCTTTTGTACTCAATTCTCTTCGATTGTCCGGCTGGGGCCGCTATATGGTTCTTCTTTGAAGTTTTTTATAGTTTAAAATTTGTTAAGATAGCCCAAATCTCGAGGATTCCGATGACAAAGTTGCTTTTTGAAAGGTTACCATATGACGTCGTAAAATTGAGAAGAAGTTCATGTTTCACACCTGAAATGCTCCCTCTCCACCTAGACGTCATAGGCGATTTATCGGTAATTTTAGAAAGAAATTCATACGCAGAGGTATCTCATCGCTGCAGAAAAGATGGAATGTCATGAAGTCAATTTTCTGTAAAGGTTTTCTGATGAAAAGAGCGCCTACTTCCCACAAAATCCTTCATTGTTCAGCGGTAATACCATATCCTTGGGAGAAAAAACAAACTTCCAATCCTTATAATGCATTGCTATAGCTTGCCTTGTGGGAATGTAGCTTGAGAGCACATCTCTTAGAACTAAACACCTCTGGTAAAGGTCTATGTGAAGATAGTTATAGTATAAAGGTGAAGTAAGTGCACGAAAAGCCGCGTTCATCAACGCGATGAATACCTCTTTGAAGGCCCATATTTCTGACCATTAAATTGCATAACGCCGGTCGTCCAAGCCTTTTGCTCAAAATATCTGTTCAAAAAATCAACACCTCCTATAATCAACATCTTGCAGCAAAAATTCACCCGACAAATTAGTACCGGTCAACAGTTTACCCTTACTGACTGAAAAATCGTACGTTTCACAGTCAACAATTGGCACATTCTAGAAAATCAATTCATCGTCACCTATACAATATCACCTGTATCACCTGTCGTCCCGTTGATCGCCGAGTGACTCGAGCGGGTACCAGCAACACTTCCATTTTTCCCTATCGCGTGCAAGAGTAGCCCAGTGGGTCCTCCCAGCTCTAGGGACTCGCTGAGCATCATATCTTTCTTCTATAGTTTCGTGAACAAATCGGACCAACGGGTCGGTGGTCTTCCTATAGAGCACTTGATGTCCCGAGAAATCCAGTCGGTTGGCCCTCGTCATCGATTCTCGTTGAAGCGCATCACGTGTCCGGCCCACATCATTTTCGATATCTTCGTGTGTAGAACGGCATCTTTGATTTTCGATCGTTGACGTAAGACGGAACTTCGGATCCTTTCTCTCATTAGCGAGATACGGGTTACTCCTAGCATTGACCTTTCGAATGCGTGTTCGATAACGCCAAGTGATCTTTCATCCTGCTTACGTAGCGACCAGGTTTCTGCTGCATACGTTAGGGCAGGATATTTGTCGAGTCGAAAAGGTGCGCGCGGAGTCGGATGTTCCCTGTCCTCTTCACTACATTTTCGATGCTCTTAAACGTTCCCCAAGTCGCTCATTTCCTCCCTACTCAACTCTGGAGCTAGGTCATTCATTATGTCGATTTCGCGACCTAGATAAACGTACCTGGAGCATTCGGAGATTTTCCAGCTGATCGTGAATGGTGCATTCAAAACCCATCCGTTCTTCATGAACATCGTTTTTGTTAGAATTAGTTGAAGACCAATCTTTCCACAGGCGTTATCGAAATCGGTCAACATTCGTCCGCTTGGCTGATGTTTGGTGTTATGAGAACGATATCGTCAGCAAAGCGAAGATGGTTTAATTGTCGACCGTCAATTTTCACTCCCATGTCATCCCATTCTAATGTTCGCATGACGTTTTCTTAGGTGGCAGTGATTAGTTTTGAAGAAATTGTATCGCCTTGTCGAACCCCTCTTCATACGTCGATGGTGATATTTGTAGAATGGAGATATTTTGGTCGTGAAATCTTTATAAAGCTCACGAAGGATCATTATGTACTGAGTAGGGACGCATTGGTTATCTAGAGCCTCTATAACCGCTTCTGTTTCCATTGGAAAAACACCTTCAGGATGTTTCCTTCTATCGTCCATCCTTTGAGAACGTAATATAAGCGCCAATACCAAAACTTAAACAAAGAATGGGTCTACACGGCAAATGCAGCGGGTTTGGAACCTTCACTTATCTCTCGGCTTCAAGAACAATGATTCAATTTGTCTGATCCTATACCTACTAACGAAAAACATAAATTAATATCTACTACTGATCTTGTGTCAACCGATCCATTAACATACCAGGTTAGACTTATCATTTTGCATATGGGAAGCAACGGTTAGAATAACGTGGTTGCTAACTCTTATCTTTACTCAAGTGCTCAAATTTATAAGAACCCCTCTGCTCAGTACTCAAGTCACTTACGTTGCTCAAAATCAAACAACTCGCATGTAATCGAGTCATCTGACGTTACCTTACTCTATAGAAACGTATCAAATGACTCTGCAGTGCAAGCCATTTTCCAATTTCTCATAGAAAATGAACAAAAAATGAATATGTACGCTTCTCAGTTCAACAACTAATGAGCACCCTGAAAAGATATCTTAGTTGTTCGATCTTTCGGTGATTGGGAAAATACTTTACACAACTCAGAGGCTATCCATAAGTCGACGGTTGGCACCTAGGCTTGCCATCGCCTTTATGTACAAAAGCTCCAGTTCTTGTTCACCTCTCATTGCTCTACTGTCGGTGTATAGATTTCATTGTCTACTAGACACAAGAGGAACTGGCAATTGTTCTGAAGATTAGAACGGACAGTCAGAGCATATAAAATTTACGCGAGAGAGTCCAAGCGAGAGCTGCCTTCCATTTTTTAACATCCAAGTAAAGCTTATATAATGGCTTTAGTATTAAATGGCATTGAAAACCAAGTATCAAACACATTGCAGTCCATGACCTTCCGCCTCATCCTTCACACATGAAAATCGCCTAATAAAATCGTGTAGCGAGCGGCCAAAAATGTGTGCACAGGAGATGAGGAAAAGAACGAATCGTTACATTTGGCACGAGAAATAGCCATTTCCAATAGCTACAAAACATCAGCCACTCAGGAAATTCAAAAGGTGAAATTGGGCCCCAAAGAACAATGCCCCACACCTAAATAAAATCCGTTCAAACTTCCATTCATATCAAACGAAATCAGCAGCGCGGTTGAAAGCTGCCTAAAAAGATGCGGTCTTGAATATTCTGTGGTCATTATTGAAATCCCACCTCCCATCCTGCGCCATCAGCTGATCCACAATAGAATTTACGATCGACTATGATCACAAAGAACTGCATATTCTGCGCGAACTGAAACGAGCGAGATTGTTGAGATCGGACACACTTTATTTAATTACATGTTAGAGATAAGTGAAGGATCATATAGGCGAAACAGGTGGATAACTCTTCACTCGCGTAAAAGAGCATCTAGATGGCAAATCTAAAATCGATAAAAGCAAATCTCTAACTTCTGCTATCGACTGGTTTTTTTACAGACCCGCTCAAAATGATTTAATCTGATAAGGAGCCATAGGTCTAGTGCTATATAGGCGCCTATTTCGTCCTATTGGGACTCATCAGTAGCACCCTCCCTCGGTTCCGTCGATCCTTTGAGGTGAAATAATCCTTTAAAGGAATTGACGCCGAGTAAAAACTAAGCACCTAAAGTAGGATGATGGTATTACCTGACTTTGTGGTGACCGGCAGTCGAGCTTACGGCTTTTAAAATGAATCATACTTCTGCTATCGACTGCTTTTTTTACAGATAAAAAAAAGATAAAAAGATAAAGATAAAAAGATTTTTACAGATAAAAAAAGCAGTCGATAGCAGAAGTATGATTCATTTTAAAAGCCGTAAGCTCGACTGCCGGTCACCACGAAGTCAGGTAATACCATCATCCTACTTTGGGTGCTTAGTTTTTATTCGGCGTCGATTCCTTTAGAGGATTATTTCACCTCAAGGGATCGACGGAACCGAGGGAAGGTGCTACTGATGAGTCCAATAGGACGAAATAGGCGCCTATATAGCACTAGACCTATGGCTCAAAAGATGTCATATCCTTATCAGATTAAATCATTTTGAGCGGGTCTGTAAAAAAAAGCAGTCGATAGCAGAAGTATGATTCATTTTAAAAGCCGTAAGCTCGACTGCCGGTCACCACAAAGTCAGGTAATACCTCATCCTACTTTGGGTGCTTAGTTTTTACTCGGCGTCGATTCCTTTAGAGGATTATTTCACCTCAAGGGATCGACGGAACCGAGGGAGGGTGCTACTGATGAGTCCCACTAGGACGAAATAGGCGCCTATATAGCACTAGACCTATGGCTCAAAATATGTCATATCCTTATCAGAGCAAATCTCTAAGTTAACATAGGGCACGAAAACACAGCAATAGTTATTTTGATGTGAGTGTCACGATCCTAGCGCAGGAATCAAAAACATCAACGCGCGAAACTCTTAAGGTATTTTAGATATGCTCCAAAGACCCCAAAATAAACCGGAAAGGCGAATGAAGCCATCACATGAGACCTCCCGCCCTTTATTCTTTTAATCTTTTGACCTGATCTAGGCGGCATAGGAAAGATCCTCCGTGTCATCCAAATAGTCTGATGCAACGTACGTCCGCACTCTGAAGAAGGCAGATCGCTGAAACTCCAGACTAACTACTACAACTATTAGCAGTTTACCAAACTCGTGTCATCTAATCAAGTAAGAACCCTCGATTTCCTATACACTGATACGCTTATGGTTCAAATATAACTTTCATGTTTCTATAAAAAGCTCTCCTTTACTACGCAATTACAGTGATGCTAGCATTTTGTCGGCCATAATAAGCCGACAATCAAAATTATGATCTAAATCTATAAGTTTTTTTTTTAATATTTGATTCTGTGCAATACTTGAAGACGCCTTTCTACACGTCACGATATCGGAAATAAGGTGGGCCGGACACGTGATGCGCTTCAGCGACAACTGATGGACGAGAGCCGTTACCAACTGGATTCCTCGGGATATGGAGCACTCTACAGGAAGACCACAGGCCCGATCGCCCGATTTCTTCACGCAAAAGGGCTAGAAGAAAGAACTCATGCACGCGATAGAGAAAAATGGAAGTGTTCCTAATGCCCGCTCGAGTCACTCGACAGGTGATACAGGTGATGCAATACTTGAAGGTTGCAATAGTAAATGGAAATCGGGAAGCAATCAATAGTTTTTCAAAAAAGATGTTACGCAGTGCATGTGGTGCCAGATTATCGCTAACTCTTACCATAACCGAGATGTCCTTGGTATGGATGCGTATGATGAAACGCGGGTTCAACTCCTGTCTGAGGTCGCATTTTTGCTCACTACTCAATTCTCTTGAGTATATATGAAATAAAACACTGCGAATAAGGCAGTAAGTAAAATATTAGAAATCTAGAAAATTGACAGTCTTGACAGCTCAATTTTCTTCTGAAAAATATGAAAAATGCATTTCACATTGGAATTTGAATGCACAGAGTGGAAGTGTCTCAACTATGCCTGATTAGCAGAGATATTGAAAAGCGTGCATTAATTTCTAAACAGTTGCTATCATTTTTACCGCGAGTTATCGTATAGGTCTAATTCACCAATGCCGTTAAGCGATCGTAGATACATTTCGAAATATCCATGATACTCTAATCCAATCTCTTACAAACGTACGAGCGCAAATACATTTGCGAAACAGTGGGCCACTTTGTGTTTGCATGAAAGAACACCGAGTGGGTAGTATCAAAGTCAAATCGAATGCCCCACCAGGTGGATACCGGATACGGAGATATTATAGAAATGTTTTGCAGCTAGAAATGCTATCGTCGAACAGTAAAATGGAGATTCGACGCGTAGAATTTTGAAGCAATCGCCACGATATCACGTCTGATCTGACATGATATCTAAAATTGATACTTTGAATTGAGGCAAATTTCCTATTTATGTGAACTAAACGATAGGTCTCCACCTTTATATTTGGTAAAAGAAGTATAGGACTCTAAGTGTGTAATGAAGTTGTTTTCTTTTTAGTACGATAAGCTCTGAATCTCGTGATTTTTCTTTTGGAGTTGTGGATATCTGGCTGACTAGGCTGCAATCAACTTAATATTCTCAGGCTTCATAGCAAGACGGAGTCCGTTGCAAAGTCAGCTGTTGTAAATACTTTACAAAATATCCATCTATTACTCCTCAAAAAGCAGAGAATAGCAGAGTGTGTCGAAGTTAATAGAAAGTAGTCCTTGCGTACCAATTCGGAGTGTTTTAGTTGAAATCGCGCTTGTTCTAAAATTGAATTTTGGTTGATATAAGGAGCGGAAATGATTAATTTGCTCTGTGTATAAGGCAAAGTGTCTCTAAAAACTGTGCATTGAAGATTCCCATAAATAGAACAGAAAAAAATAGAGCTCCAGGCGATAAGTCCATCAGGCATTTGGGAACCGATCCATGGATTTAACCTCAAAATGAATCGTTGGAGGTCATTGCATGCATATTTAGCCGATCCAATGACTTGCGGTGAGGTACCGGTGAAATCAGTCGGTGCTACTATCCACCGAAACAACTGCGGTACCAAGGCATCGACTGTTTTTGAAAACCTCGCAATAAAGATTCAATATAATATTTGAGAATGTTTAGAGCCTTACCCGAGGTTGGTATGCCACAGCCATACATGCGCGTTTCGGAGGTCTCACCCTCCTCGTCACCGGATCAATTTTGCTTTACTAGTCACGATCCATCGACTGAAAAGTGTTGATGGCACAATGTCATTGTCACCACATTCGCCTCCCCCTTGCTACAGTGCACATGGGCATGGGTTACTGGAGAGGAGGGCGAGACTTCCGGAACGCGCGTGTATGGCTGTGGCATACCAACCGCGGGTAAAGCCCTAAACATTCTTTAAAATTATTTTGAACTCTGGTAGCACTTTGTCCACATGAGAAGGGTAGATTCGTGAACCTGGAGCGTGGGACTGAATAAATCACCTCGTGAGTATTGCAGGCCACCTCTAACCATTGCGCTACACGAACAATCATTATGTGAAATTATGTGTGAGAAAATGTATGTCGAGAAGCACAAGCAAATCTCATATTTTTCTTTCAAATCCTAATTGAATCAAAAGCTCCATAATATCTTTAAAAAGCAAAAACTGTATATCAGGTTAAGCCAAGAGGGGGACTCACTGCAGCATCAGGAAACTCGCTTCTAATCAAATTTAGCTCTCCGGTAGTTGAACTAAGCTGACCATAACTTCAGCTTCGTTTTGAATTCGTCTAAGAAAGGAATTTTTTGATAAGATTCCTCTACACTGTAATAGTTTTTTCCTAATTTTCCACAAAACGACTTTATGGCCTTGAAGTTTATTGGCACCTACCAATCAAACATAGCGGCATTCAGTTGTATATGGAAAAGTAACCGTGTTTGTAACGGAACAGCATCGTTACTACTATATTTAAAGACACGATAAAAAATCTAGATAATCAGAGTCTGTAGATCAGATGGAATTGTTAGAAAGTCAAGGCACACTACCACGTAATGAGGTCACATCATACAATATCGATAAGGGTTTCAGCTGAATTTAGGTCAGATATTTTCTTTTGTAAAGTTGAATGCAAGGCGAGACAAGTTTGCAGGAGGAACGTAGGACAATACGAAGTGATGAATGAGAAGTTAACAGAGCGTTACGTCCTCAAATGTGAATAATATGTGTTCATTCGTCTCATCGTCGACCGTTGAATAAAATGTAAGTGTTGTTCTCCCTTTGGCTGAACCGTTTTTCTGTTCCAACATAAGAATTTTGCCTAAAAATATGAGTCACTTGAGAGAGGGCATTTTACTCATAATTTCCTTCATATAGGACATACCTGAATCATTTTGTTCGATTTGAATCGGTAAGCTATCTGTTTTTGCACCTGTTCCGTTTTGCTCAGGTGATGATTCTTGGGATACCTGCATCTGCTCCAAACGATCAAGCGCACAAAAATCATGATTCGATGTTGATGAAAGCTTGAAATTTGGCATACAAATAGCAGTGATAAATTTTACCCTGTTCGTCTCTTCTTTTTTAGGTGGATGAGAGGAGAAATGGAGAAGAAGGAATCACACGATTTCAAGGTAAAGTTCCATAAATGTTTAATGATGTATTTATTACATCTTTAACCCGGTATGCTTCCTTTGGGAGTAAAATCGTGAACAGTCAGACTCACGCCCGACTACACAACATTATGTGGAATGCGATTGGAACAAGATAAAATTAGTGGAAAAGTATAAAAAGTCGATCGAGATTACCTGGACTTTCAGATCTAGTCATTCGAATGAAAAGGAAAAATACTTTATAAGCGATTATGTAAAAATCCATCTCGTCGACTATTTTATAACCTCTCTGTAGGCAATTTTTTTATCGCGGTTGAAAAACAAAGATAAGGTGGATTTCTTCATTTTCACTGCCAGCCGAAATCAATCAGTTGGAAAAATAGTGAAAAAGTTACATTATCATATGCCATTATTACAAACAAAGTCTCCCACCCCTGCTATAAAGTAGGGTTCAGTGTAAAGCGTGTTCCAATGATGAAGCGGGCAAGTATGAATCTTGGTATTTCACTAAGATACAAGTGGTAGTGAGGTCACGCCTGGATAATTAGTATGACTCTAACCACCTATCTTCATAGTCAATACAGAAAATGCCTCAGTCTATGATTCATTAGTAACAATGATCGATAAACCATCAGCAATTCTTCATGTAGAGAAAATTTGCTTAGCATGGAGCCATTGCTTAGCAGCTCTCCCTTCTGACGATGGCTCTCGTTAGGTACTCAGTAAGTACTTGTGAGAAAAAATTTCTTACTGCCGCTTGAGGCTCGATAAACACAAGCATCATAGTGATATGAAGTTCCTGAATATCACGGGAAAGTTTTCTACCTCATCCCCGCCCAATGAGACGCTCCACTCCTCTAATGTCGGAAAATCGAAGTCATACTTTTATAGGAAAAGTTTGCCCCTCTCATGACCCTGTATGCATCTCTGGTAGAGCTATTCCAGGATTGCGGGAAGAATCAATTCTGGGAGCACTAAACGACATCCATTAGGAGGACAGTCCTTTGTAGCAGCTGACGCAAATCGGAAGAGCTTTATGGATAACGGATGCAAGGCATTAACAGAGTAGGAGGAGTGCTGGGGGTCGCACATCGTGTGAATAGTGATAATATAAAACAGAATGCAAAATCAAGAGTGGAGTTTTCATATAAATATTGTTTTATTTTGTTTCTAGATGTATAATGAAACAAAACTGGTCATCAGTTTTGGTTTGATTTCGTACCTTATCACTTCTGTGACTACTTCGCCGGTTCAGACATACAAAACACCGTGGTTCTTCCGTCCTTTTGTTGAATGTTCTCCAAATTTGAAACTTATCAATCACCGGTAATTTCAAGTTGATACCACGTACTCCACAACCGTACACAACTACCAGTTCTTTCCTAGAAACGTACTTGAGAAATGTTTTTTCTTATAATCAGCTACGTGACAGGCAGCTGCTTATTTTGTTATTTATTATTTATAATAATAAATTACTTATGTACGTGATCCGTTATCACATTTTACTGCGCGGATACCTGTACTTCTAGCATGTGATTCGTTTTTCTTCTTCTTGAACGGCGTAAAATACTGGTCAAGCATGTCTCTTCGCAATCTCGAGGATAGTCCTACCTCGGCTTTCATAAGGCACTCGTTGTTGACTGCAAAGAGTGCTGATGAGTGGTTGAGAATCAGCCCCGGACCTCCGCAAGCTCCTTACTTACAGGATGAAGCGAGTTGTCCTGAATTCTCTGACCGAGGTTATTTATTCGAGCGGTGCCTCACTGGAGAAAGTTTGACTCAAACAAAGCGAAGGAGAAGATCTGCTTGAGGACATGCGGCAGTGAAGACTAAAATCTTAGATTCTAAAGAAGGCAAAACGAGCTGAAACATGCGCCGAATTAGATTTTTCTATCAATGATAGATCGGCTGAAGCGTCGTGGCCGAGTGGTCGTTATGTTGGTCACGGCGCGCGTGGAGCCGAGCTCCACCCCACATCTCTCCCACAGTCAACAACAACGTCCTATGGAGCGCCACAGCAAGGCTATCCTCGAAATTGCAAGAAGACTCGCCAACCACTATTCTACGTCGTTCAAGAAGAAGGAGAAAAACGAACTGAGTGCTACAAATACTGGGATCCGTACAGTGAAAAAAAACTGTGATGGTGGATCAAATAAAGTGCTGGAAAGTGGTAAGCGATTGATTGGTCATGTTGAGATTAGAGGAAAGTAAGTTGACAAAGTTTGTTAGTTGTCTCAGAAAAATATAAAGCACAAGTAGCTTTAACGAGCAGAGTCTAATTTCTCTCACATAGTGAAATCTCCGGTTTTAGCGTAAATTTCTCCATAACACGGTGTTCGACAATTCGAATTCTTTTTTCTTCTGCGTTTATCTCGTCATGAGAGCCTTTTCGTCACCAAGAACTGCCCTTTTTGGATCTTTTGTCGATACCACCACTATTGAGTGAACTAATTAAATTGGCTCTCGTCGCTAAATCAAGAAATGAAATGCTGCCCTTTTTCAGTTTTCGCCCAAACGGCATAATTGTTGATTGTACACCTCCAAATGATGATTATAAGAAAGCAAGATTTCATTAATCTTTCTTTTCTTTTCGGTCGATATAACTATGTAGCTTTGTTTGGAAAGGACAGGCTTAGACGAGTTGGTAAAGGTTTTTGAAATATCCACCGAATACCCTGGACGGCAGCTAGCTCACAACCTCTCATATGATCGTTTATGCACAATGCAAGATTGTATAATATTGCCACAACGATAGAGAAGGTGATCGCATAAGCATAGCTACAGTTCACTCATTCTCTTGTAAAAGGTGTGGACGCGAATACATCAGCGATCGGGTAGGCCACTTTGAGTGCGCATAAAAGAACACCTAGTGGGAAATCCTAAAGCTAAATCAGATGCTTGTTGGGCTCGCGTGGACAGACACATAAAGGGAGGATTTTCAGCTAAAAGTCATCATGCTTAAATAGAAACATGTAATTTCAGCGCGTAAGATTTTGGAAGCAATCTGGATAAAGTCCACGAATCCAAACATGTACTTCAGGAGGAAGCTTCATTATCACGCATAATATGACACAGTATACATGACTGTTTCTTGGTGTGAACGGTGCATTCGAAGTCCATGTGAATTTAACTCGGGTGGTATTAACTTAGCGTAGTGATGGACTTATAAGAAGCGGTGAGTAGATCAAAGCTGTTTTGTAGTTGATCTAATTGAAATCTACATTAAGTGGTTTCATTTTGGAAAATAATGGAGCCTTTGACTGACTAAGTCGTGGGCAACGTGACCATCTTTCTGGGCTCTGGAGAAGCCCAAATCGCCGGAAAATTAGCTGCTCAAGCAAATTTATCATGTCAACTTTGAGTTTTAGCTCAGAAAGAAAAAGTGCGATTAAATATATTGATTACTAACTGTGAATTAGTATTTAAGTGTACCCACTTACCTGAAATCTTTTCCGAATATGATATAGATAACAAAGTTAATCGAGGAATTTATGATAGCTAGAAAATTGATGGCTTCACGAGAAAAAGTGTAGAAGGCATGATGTTTGATCATCTAAAAGAAATCTGGTCAGCAACCAAAGAGAAGCAGGAATTTTCCATAAAACAAAAAAAAACACTTATGGGTAGTCTCACAGATGGAATTTCCACTAATTAGCTGCCTTGTTCTTGACAAATTGATATGAGGTTCGTTCGATAACTAGTTTTGAGCCATGCATGTTGTCTTTTATGGGCACTTATACATATACACGCGTGTTTCGGCCTTGAAGCTTCGTCAGTTGCTCAGTACCTTTCATCTTAGCCAATCCTCCTCTCAGGGTAACCCAACCTTTTACATAGAGAAGGAGCGGACGCACTATTCATATGTGCCGGTTAGTGAAAGAAATCACTAAGTAGCACTGTTGCACACTTGCTTGTTCTTGGCTGGTATTTATAACATATCATCCCATTTGTTTCGAGTGTTTCAAGACCTCTCTCAAAGCTAAATTTGTCCTGATAATTATTTTTTATTGCACAGTAGAAGTGCCATAACAGACCACATGCATGGCTCAAAAAATAGTTATCACGCATATTGAAATTTGAGCGTGGTTTGAAAAAAAAAACACTCGAAGCGAACGGTAAGATAATAGGTCGTCGATATAAAATTCACTCAACGGTCTTATTTTGGATATAAATCAAGCAATAATTCCCCATCGCGCATGGACTTCGTTTATGTTCTACATATTGATATTAAGACGTCGAGATAGTCAATCGTACAGATCCTCCACTCCGCCACTTATTGAATTGCTCACATTCGAATAAACATGATTTTTACATTTTGAGAAAGACACGTGGCGTATCGATAGCAGGCCATCACTATGAGCACTGTCTTGTCAACTTCTTTGGATGAAGAAAGATTTGCTATCTCATCAAATAAAATATTTTCAGAAGCGGAGAGTTTTCTGTGGTTAGGTGGCGAGCGGATCAAAGCGATTAAAGGTGGCTCTGAAGAAGGCAACCAAAACTCACCAAAATGCTAGAAATTCTTAAGAACTCTCGTGTATCCCTCTAATTATTCGTTTTACCTGCAACACGATTTGCACAAGTATGAGCGCTTGTTTAATTCAATCACTCTCGTTTGCGTTGCCCATGAAGGTGTTCAAACTTTAATGTGGAGATTGGCTGTCACTTAGACCTTTGACCATGAAAAACGCTAGCGAAAGTGATCAAATACATTTCATTAGAACCTTAGAGTAAAAAAGGATAAAGCTCTTGGCGTTGATCGATCCCTGAGGGATGCGCCATGCATTCGACTTTAATCTTTAACTTCTTTTGAGGTGATTGAGTGCACATCTGGCCTTTACAATGACTCGCGTTGGCCTCCCGCTGAACCGAGTCAGTGCTGCTTATCCTCCCAGACAAGTCTGAGATCTGTCTGGTACCAATTTACCGACCCCGAAGGGATGGATGGCTTGGTGAGCCATGAGCGCGAGATCGAACCACTGACCTCGCGTGCGACGCAGGACACTTCTAACCAATGCGCCACATGCGCTCTATACTTATACATTTTATAATACCTATAAGAAATTTTCAGGCTACCACGCTCAGTATTTACATCGGCGCGAGCATTTATAGACACATTTAGTACAAATCCGTCAATCAAAGAGATGAAAGTCAAGGTTGGCCCAGAGTAGAATTGCACGGGCAAATATTGTACGCTATCTTTGTCAACTACGCTTCGGTCACTGCACTACGGAACACGTCTTAGAAAATTTGCTTCACCTCGTCATGAACCTATAGTTAGAAATACATAAAGCAAAGAAAATCCTTTCATTATTATTTGAGCCAACATGTCATGTGGTCTGGTAAAGGCTCTTGTACAGCCCGAGACACGTGTTTCATCCACGTGTTTTTAGGTGAATCTTTCACCTGACATAGAATGTAAAGCGTAGGTCGTCGATAACTATATATAAGGAGTGTGACGCTCCCGAGAGAACTGACTATGAAAAGATCGACAGACGACGGGTTCTGCCCGGCTGATGAGTCTGTAAGGACGAAACACGTGTCTCGGGCTGTACAAGAGCCTTTACCAGACCACATGACATGTTGGCTCAAATAATAATGAAAGGATCTTTTGAAATTTGAGCGTGATCTTAATAAAGCACTCGAAGGAAAGGTATAATATGATATAAATACCAGCAAAGAAAATCATTCGAAAGTTGACTTTAGCATCTTAGAATATCGTTATAAAGGTATGAGAATGCCGTATGGACAACGGCTTTGTTAGGTGATAATGGGTGACTACAATACAAACAGTTCCTTACCAATGTCTCATGATCGACAATTCGCTCGAGAAGTGTGAGAACGAATCCCCAAAAATTACAGATGAGAAAAATGCACACAATTATAATTAGAACCATTGTAGCCTCCCTGCTTTTTTCCTTCAATTGACTGCGATCCGGTATTCTGAATACTTTTTAATTGGTCCAAAATCAGGCTCAAGCCTTTTTCGTGACTAGGAGTTTGAATTGTTTTATTTCTACCATAATAGATTCCAGTAAATATAAATATAAATACATCTCAGCACGAGACGGCTGGAAAGATGAGAATATGAATACACGAACTTACTAAGTGAGCTACATCTAAAAGCTTGGAAAATTCTACTATTTAAGACGACACCACAACACATGCTACAACGGGGGCACGATTTTGGCGTGTAAGTAGCAAAACAAATCCATTAGACATCAAAAGCTTTCAAAGAATCCAGTAAATGAAGTTTATAATCTGGTACTAAGGTAATGGATTTAACATGCTCTCAAACCGCAGTTTAGCTTAAGAGAGGCTTGCCTTCACTGCAAAAAAATCCAACCACCGATTCGTAAAACTGTCTACTCTTTATAATATCTTATGAAGAATATAGGAGTTGATTCAGACTGGATGCAAGTTTCCATATTATGGACTGTATAGAGTCCCATAATGACCGTTGTCACATGTTAAGCTGGAAAATTGACCGTACGCTACCAATCTCACCTATTCCTTGCATTCTTAGCTCTGCACTGGAGGGTTGTTGATGATCAGTGTTTTTATCCTGCTGAGAAATCTTGTGTCAATTTGCTGATTTGGTGGACTTAGAGAGCGAGAAAACGTGGTGGCCTGGGATGTGCGATTATATCCTTGGCACTTATTAAATCAGTAGATTGCAAAACACAGGTCATTAGTCTCAATCCTTGAGCTGAGTAGGTATTTTTTTGTTATCTTGAACCTTTGACCAAAACATGCTGAGATTTAGGAGTAGTCGAAGAATCGCTGAAATGATCACGGAGCGGAGCGGAACAAGTTTTTTGATATTCCTTTTCTGCGCATTTTTTTTTTGTTCATCACATCTTCGACTCTCCCATAAGAAGCGATTTCGTTTGCAGCATCCTCCTCTTCTTTATTGCCGAAATCGTAATTTATCTTGACGTAAAAGCTAAATGTACATGGAATGGTTTCGTTACACCATCTCTTTGCGACTACAATGAGATGTTAGCTTCAAATCCGATTCACTAGGCTTGTATACCTAGGATACTTAAACGGTGTCATCTTCACAAATTGTACAACTTCAACATAATTTCCGTTGATCTTGTCTTCTCGCGATTGTCGTCCATAGCGTTGGTTTCATTCAGCATGGAGACTGGCGGGAGTTTCATACCGTGTTCTGTAGACTATCAGTGGGTGCGAACAGCTGATTAATTCTTTTGATGAACACCTCCGCCCAACGAGTAGATGGTCGTCCTCGCGGACAGGTGGATCCTCATGGAGTCCACTCTACATTTCGTTTCGTCCAGTTGTCGTCTAATCTTCTTACTATATGGCCGGCTCATCTGTGTTTCGCTATTGATGCATACTCTCTGGCTCGCGAAGATGTGATACTTTACGAAGATCTGACCTGCTCAAGCTTGCTACGTGTTGTAAGTGCCAACTGATTATCAGAAGACATCGTTCAAGCGCTCTGTGAGTCGTTCGCGATAGTCTTCACTTGGTCGAAGTACCAGCCCACGTCTCTATTGCATAGCAGAACGATGGGAGGACTGTGCAATTGAAAAGGTTAGCGCGTGATTTGGGGTTCGCTATCGGTGACTTCTTCAAGCGGGGAAGTCTCCGTAATTGAAGAACCACTTAGATTGATATGTTTATCAATGTACCATTGCTTTTTCACAAACTGGGTTTTCATACGATTTATGTATAGCCCGTTCTTCTTTTCCGCTTTGTTGAGTTCCCTGAGCATCGTCTCTGCTTCATTAGCGCTATTTGAGAAAATGACGATGTCATCAGCAAAATGAAGGTTTGACAAGAATTTTGCGTCGATGCGTATGCTCTTCTGATCCCAATCAAGCTAGTTCATTACCGTAGGGCTCGCCCAATCAAGGACTTCATTATCGTAGACTCGTAAAATAAAGCAAAACCGCTCATTGTTTTGCCAGTTTCTTAGAATGTGATGTGGTAAATCAAAATGGTAATGCTAAATTTGACTATAGTTGATCTGCAGCTCTAGGTTCTTAATTCCGTTTACTGCCTACGGTTTCCGAAAAAATGTATGTAGTAATTAAAAGTATTCCAAAAACTGTAAAGGATATGCCTATGAAATTTCCACAAGGTTTTTTTTGTGTGTAAAATTGAAATTTTTTAGTTACATTAGAATGCTCGAGTATTGATTCAAAATTTAGAGCTGTACATTCTTGAAGCTACTTTTTAACTCAGAATAAAGTTTGCTGATTCAAGCAGAAACTATTAAAATCGATAAATTTTTCACAACGAGACACGAGTTCTAGGTTACATAGAGCTTCCGAGCTTCAATAGTGATTGAAAGAAACTGAAGCCCACAAAGTGCTTAACTAAGTTTGACATTGGACTGCCCATTATCGAAAATATTAAACGTAAATCATGAACGCAGTCAGGAAGCCAATTTTCCATCCTGAACGGAAGTCCTGTCCACTTGTTCTCTTGTATTAAAGATCCGAATACAAATCATGGACTTTGCACGCAAGCTAAGTAAAGTTAGGTTTTAATTCATGAGGATCCCATCGTTTCCTAATACACACCAAAATCGCCTTGTTACTGCACCCAGCAACCAAACACTTCTTTTAAGGGTGGTTTGGATGTGGTCATAAAGTGTTTTTTTTTCACGAACACAACATTACGGTAGACACTGTGCATAGAAATATATAGCACTGCGTGCATTTGTTTCACCTGGCAATTTCACGTGCGATATTACTGACGGAGAGTGTAGCATATAGTGATCTGAAATCTATAGGCATGCCGGGTATTTAAGTTTATACATGTCGTAATTATTGGAAAAATCTTCACACACATACAACATATATATATATATATATATATATATACACACATACGCACACACATATACGTTCGCATCCACACACTCGCAACTCATACACACTCACACAACAAAGCATCAAGGTGACATTTTGCTCATACGCTCTCTCTCTATCAATCAAGAAAGCGAAGAATAAAAGCAGCGAAATCATTCAAAAAAAAAACTGATGGAAAAAAGGCTCTTGATTTCCCTTTTTTACTACAAATGTTAATATTATCGCTTATAGATTTGTTTCTGCTAGTCGACACTCCCATCCCCTATCAGCACTGCCCACCTAAAAGAGATCATTGCAGTTCTTTGCAATTGCATTTCTCACTCATTTTCTTTCTCGTAACGAATCATAAGGTTGTAATGATATTTTTGAAGCTATAAAGTAGAATTCTAACTCAACCATAAATATTTATAAGAATTTTGAGTGAACATTAAACTCACTTCTCATGATGGTCATCTAATTTTTCTAGACTTTTTCGAATTGTATACGCTATATAGGCGTTTAAAACGAGAAGCGTTAGAAATGGTAGAAAAACCATCACAATGTTTGTCAACCATAGCGCGTAGACCTGTAGAGAAATTGTAATAAACCTATTCGAACTTTTCAATACTTTACTACTTTTAATTTTTCGGAACCGAATTCACTATTTACTGTAGGTATCATGACCGCACTCTTGTACTTCATTCGCTCCTTCGCATCCTTCTTTACTATGGCCATAGAATACATTGCGGGTGGGTTTGAGTGTTGCGTGAGGATAACTAGGCTCATCTTATCACTGCTCTTGCACTTTATTATGCCTGATTTTAGAGGTGCTCATGGCTTGAGGCAACCATCTCCCAAGGATGCTCAGTGAAATACAAAGCCCTGAACCTTAGGCGGGAGTGGAAATAGCGTTTCACCCAGACTGGGAGCACGTGCTGCCATTACACCACCAAAGGTCAATGCTATGGCGTAACGATTACGTGGTTTGACTCAAAAGGCAGAAATATTTCCGTTCAAGGTTTCAAGAAAATATCAGCGACTGTTTTTTGTAATTTACATTCGCAAATTATGTTCAGTGATATCTACTGAAAGTGAGTGCAAATCGTTTTTACACGGGAGAATGAATGCAGCATTTTGTAAGTAATAAAGCGTACAAAATTCGAAGAAATAAAAAATTTGATCGGTTCCTCATATTAACTACAATTTCGTAAGATGTAGTTGGAGTGCAAGTTACAGGGAGCTTTAACCTGCTGATAAAGTGGATCAGAAGCCATCATCGATGGTAACAAGATGTAACTTTGCCAGTCTTTTCCATCAGGACAGAGTGGATTCACGGTCACCTATAAAAAAATCAATAACGACGGAAGGTTTTTGAATCATTACATCCTTTGTAGACTTTATTGGTAAAGAGAAAAAGTAAAAGAAGAAACGCAGAGTAACATAACCACACAAAGATTTTTTAGAAAAAAATTTCGCTTTCTACTCGAAAAAATTTCATACAAATTTTTTATCGCAGAAAATTCCATGTACGCTGCTTTTGTGGAACAAAGTTGAGAAAGTGCATAAAAAATATTTTACGGTAGGCAACTATACACGTGCAGTCATATTAATATTATTTAGTTATCCATATTATGAGTAGGGAAAATTCTCATGCCTCAAGTTCAAAAAATTTCGTAGCATTGAACAAGACAGCAAACGTTGTCACAGCGAGAATTGTCCACACAGCTCCTCCTAAAGCAATGACCAACTGATTTAGTCAAAAAAATGAAAGGATTACGGTAAAACATTGCAACAGATAAGGTGTAATAGCAAGAGCTCAGGAAATTTTCAAAAAAACTATGATCAAATGATACTTGCCTAAATTACACAATTTCTTACTTCGCCTCGGTTGGCAAACTGCTAAGTAACGTTCGATTGTCACCGAGACAGTAATGTAGACGCTACCCGTTTGTGAGATATGTGAAAGAGCAAATGCAAACCTAGAAAACTTTCTTTCTTTGAGGCTTGAAAGACATAATTTTCGGTCTTGATAGAACTCACTTTTTTTTTCAAGGATTTCCATATGAATCAACACACTAGTTCATGATTTAAGCACAGGAAGATTTTTTTATCAATCGATTCAACTTTATAGCGGATTGGGTTATATAATATTTTCGAGTTACAAATCGACAGCACCTTCCCCCCCCCCCCCCCATTTCAATTGACATCCAGGTAATATGCAAGTCGAAAAGCTGAAGGACCCATCTTGTTAGTGTTTATGACTGCCTTTGGTGAAGATTTAAGATCGACTAAAAGAGCTATTTTTGAACTTCACGGAAACTCACATTTGCCCAGTGTTAGGCATTTGAATGACGATAAATAGCGGTAGATTTTCTAGACGCGATAAAACCTACGCATAACATTGAGCCCATCACTATATGAGGGCCTTAATACAACGAGGCAAACAGATGAGACGACGGAAATTGCAGAAAGCATGAAGGAAGTCATTTAAGCACTCAGATATCTAGGCGAGTATATCTATTGAGTTATTTGACGGATTAAGCTTGCTCTATCATTCTCGAGTTGGACAAACTTAGCGCAAATTTCATTGTTGTGCTGAAAGAAGCCGAATTTGCAGCAGAACTATCGCCAATACAAAAGGGCGGGTGATTAGATCTATGACGAAGCCTAAAAAACACCTTCATAGTGGTGTCTTCAGACTATAAAAGAGGTCTTACAAGATCGGCGCTCGGAATGTGATTGAGAACTAAGGAAGACAAATTCAGGAAATAGCCAAAATGCTTACAGCTTCTGCTATCGCCATGGATGCCAATAATATAGAAAATAAAGTAATTGAAGCTGTGCTGAGGTGCTCATCATTCGTGAAAAAGAAGCGCTTATGTTTCTGTCAGTAATCGTTCTATTACAATCATACCTATAGTCAATTATGAAGGTGCAGCATTTGACATATTTTGATGAGTGCAACAACTCTCGCTTTAAAAAACTCTTCTTTGAGGTCTATAATTCTATTGGCTCAATGTCTCATTGTGTTTAGAAAGAGGTGCCTTTGTAAGCATCGCATTGCGGTTTGCAACGGGTAATGATTACCATCAAGTTCCTAGAATGTTAAAAGAAGTTCGTATTAAATCTCAGGACAGACTATCTATTAACTTCGGCAAATGGGTAATATCATCGTTGTATGCTTCGCTGATATTCAATGAACAATATCAATAACACCTCGTAGCGGCTAAACAAAAGAAAATACTTTTTTTTCTTAAAGGAGTTCAAAATTTCTGTCTAAAATCCTCTAAGAGAGAACCAGTAGCGGAAACACTGCGACTTTAGCAGCAGTATATAGTTGCTATTTGGCAAGTAGTGATGACATGGCAAATCCCAAGTGTGGTTCTTGAGAGAGTGGAAACTGAAAATCTTGTCCATCACAAAATCGCCACAAGGGCGGATAGTTCGTTATAGCACTCATTATTTCTACTTGTGATCAAAGAGATGGGCCTTAAATTGTTCAGGCAAGTTAGTTATAACAGTCAATCAATCACTGTGCATGATTATTCTGAAGCGTTGTAGTATAAGAATGACTGGGACAGCAACGCCTGCTATGTTGAGCATTTTCGCTAATTCCCTCTTGAGATTGTGTCGTCTTCAAGAATGCGTGGAAACAATTTAATAGGCATAGCGATTAGTACTAATTTGCCCCAATTTTGCAAAAAAAAAATACAGAAAATTTTCGTCATTCAGCGAGCAGATTTTTCCCGCATCTCTCTTTTTTCTCTCTTTGATGACAGCCACGATGAATTCTTCGTTGAATTCTTTATTACCGGAATTGTTCAGGAAAAGTGCCAAGAGAAATCTGTAAAACTTGGTGTCATTGATATGTAAGGGTCAAAAATTCACAAAGAACGAAGTATCGAGATAAGAAAGTTTAGCGCTTATAATTTTAGAAAGCAGAAAATAAAGAATGCAAAGAGTCGCTGATAAAAACCTTTGACGTTTCCTTATCGTTTTTCAGTTACAAAACGATCCTCTAACGACAGTAAGCGCGTTATAATGAAAAAAGGACAATGGTAGAAAAATTTTTTTATATCACATTTGATCACGAAAATTCAAGCGCTCTTGGAAGAAAGTCTGCAGTTCTCCAAAACTGTTAGTTCTACTTCACCGATGCTCGTTAGCTTTGGAATCAACCAGTCCACTGGTTTTTTTGATGGGCAGTCAAAAGGTTGATAATATTGAGCTGAATATCTCTTGCTGTACACAACCTTCTATTTCCTCACCAGAAAAAACAGAGAATTCTTTGACCAGTAACCAAAGAATTCTAAGATATGGGCAAAACTTGGGATGTTATGTATATAGAGTGGACTCAAGCTACGACTATCTCTTCCGAGGCGTGCGCTCATTTGCACTGTACTAATATGGTCCCGCTCCGATTTCCTCTTAGCTGAGTATCACCTCGTTAACGAACGTCTCAGAGAGCGTGCCATTGAACAGCAATATCTATGTGCACCGAAATCAGCTCATATCTCCCATGGGAACCAAAGAAAGAGGGACTCGCTGGGCTTTTTGACTCATCTGTTTTGTATTCACTTTCAAGAAAGGAAAAAGGAAAAAATTATAGGCGAGAAAAAGCGCAGCCACCGAAAGCGACATTCAAGGGATTGTTTAATCGTGCACAGGATAAAATCGGTATGCATGGTTGTGAAAGGGTTAATCATAATAAGTGGCTGTTATCAAACATTCACCACCAGGATTGATCTAGAGAGCACAATTCGGCATTAAACCAAGCGAAGCTGAAGTCATGGTCGGAATCACAACGCTAACTTTATTCAATGCCATAATTGTTCTGAAAAAAAAACAGCTGAGAGAGCATAAGAGCGAGGATCTTGATGGTGCATTGCGGACAAGCGTACCCCATGAAGGAGTAGTTGTGATTTGAAATCACTTCACTCACATGCTCTACTTGCTTTTCAGTTTTCTTATGATTATAATTCGCATCGGAAGCGTCGCTAAAATTAAATCAAACAGTAAATAAGGTTTACAGTACGTTCTCATTGAATAATATTGATTTATAAGCAGAATTCGATACAGTGAAGGATGGTGTGCTGACAAATCTCTGAGCATTATTGTAATATTTCATCATTTCAGTGAATATCCTTGTACAGTACCCATAAACGGGTTCCCAAATGATACTGCAACATCCTAATAAAATTCCATGGAAGGGAAACATCACACTTGCTGTTTTGAGACTGGTTATCAAATTCGTTGAATTTTTCATCCTCTCAGACCCTAGTGAAATTCCAAAATCTAGTAGTTGAATGAGGCCAGTGTATGAATGAAATAAACGAAGAAGAAAGAGAAAAAGTGCTAACGTTTAGGATCACAGTTTAACCTCGGGGTTCATAGGTTTTTCTACAAAGTCATTTATAATAAAAAAAGTAATTCTAAAAAAAGGAATGCATAAAGCCTAAGCGAGGTTAATACGCCAGGGTCATACATCGGTGTTTCAGAGGTCTCGCCATCCTCGTCAGTGCTTTACCAGCCGAGATCATCCATCGACTGGGAAGTGGTGATGGACCAGAGTCAATATACACTTTGCAATCACCACATACGCCTCCCTCGTTGCTACAATGCAGGGTTTAATGTGGGGCGTGGGTCACTGAAGAGGAGGGCGAAACCTCTGAAACACCGGTGTATGGCCCTAGCGCATCAACCTCGCTTAAGCTTTGCGCATTCTTTTTGAGACTATTTTAAACCTTTATTACGAGGCTTTGAAAACAGTCGATGCTGTGGATAAAAAAAGTAATTATCAAATATTTCTGAAGATTCATTGCCATTCGCTGAAAGAATTCAATGCAGAAAAAGAAGCAAATGTATTAAAGATATGAAGATTCTCACGATTCATTGTTTAATTCAATAGAATCAACGTAATAAGCCAAGATGACCTAGACAAGTTCTCTATATTTACGGTTTCTAGCTGTGTTATGATGTTATATGGATAAACATCTGAAAAATGAATTTTTTCTTCGTGATCCAAACACAAGGCTCTGATAACACAATTTATTTCAACAACTGAGGTTTCGGCGGTTTCGCCTTCTTTGAAGCAAATAGATCTGAGTGTCTCAAATCAGTCAGTCAAACTCCTCCGCAACCCCAGTGGAAAAGTCGCTAAAGCTATACTTCATTCGCATTAGAAACAAAAGAACTTGTGACATAACTGCCACTTTCTCTGAGTTTCAAACTGAGCTTTGCAACGTCGTCGGATGCCAAAGGTTCTTCGAAAGTTGCTTGCTGACAGCTGCGATAACTCATATCGAAGAAAAATTGTTGCAATGGGGTGGCCTCGATGATGTAGTGGTAGCATGCGTATCCGGTATAGACAAAATGTGCGTTCAACTCCCGCTTGGTTCGATAGTCTTGCATACCACTCATCATTTTTAGTTTATAATTGAAAGCTGAGATGATTTCTTGAATAGTTCAATCAGACATTTCTCTAGCTGTTCAACGACAAGGAACTTGACCAAAATTATATCTTATTCATTGTTTACATTGTTTTAAATCAAAATTGGCGAGAGTCGCTTAAGCACAGGATTTGGCGCTGCCGTAGACGGATCCTAATCGCATAAAAGCATTTATTCGGATCCACGAGGACTGGCAGCTGGCGACGATGAAAATACGAACGCACTGTTGCTGCTACTTTTGGATTTGAGGGTAACCTACAATCGACGTTTGGTCGGATCAGGTTCAGAAGGTCGATAAGACGACACACGAAAGCGCCACCAACACACGAGCCCCGCCATCTCTATGAATGAATGTTGTAAGACAGAAGAGAAACTTTGACAGGTGCACTAACACATGAGAATGAGAATTAGTTGCCTAGATACATGAATACAAGGAGAAAAACAGTCAAACGATGTAACACAAAAACTGAGAGGGAAAATGGCCTTGTGGAAGTGATGCACTTTACTAAGGAAGGCAGCTCATTCAATTCCACAACGCGCCACCAAGATCCTCACTTTTTCGTTATCAGTATAATTGGTTCCAGACATTTATAAGATTACTCACTCCCTTCAATCCCTATTAGATCGCTTCAACACGGCAATTCTAAAATTCGAAAAGAACCAAGTACATCGATATTCATGGCATTCGGGCCTTAATGAAGATGAAAAATTGTCAAGAAGCAGTTGAACTCACATTTCCAAGATTTTGAGATCTCTACGGAATGCCGATGATTGAAAACGAGTGCAAAGTTGTTTAAAATAATTTTGAAGCGTCTCTTGTTTTAGTCTTCAATGATTACCACATCATGGTAGGCGGGTGAGGTTTCTTAATGTCTAAATATCCAAATGCCATATACATCGAAATATCCCACTATCTTCCAGCTTACAATAGGTAAGAATAAATGGTGATAGCATTATCTCATGGTAGTGTTATCATTATGAGCAACGCCTCCCAACCTTGCTATGGAGTAGGCTGCAGTTTGGGGCGTGAGCCGCTGATGAAGAGGGCGAGACCTGCGAAAAGTATGTATGGCTCTGGCGTAACAACCTAGTTACGGCTCCAAACATTCTTACGGAATCTGATGATGGTCATGTTACTTGTGTCAGCGAAGTTCACTGGTAAGATGTTGACTCATGGAAATTACTAGGATTGTCAAGAAATAATAGCTACTCTTCGTCTAACGGGATTACAGGTTATAATGACGACATCTCACTCACATGTAAATATAGAGCTCTCGGTAGAGCACTATTTGGTCACCACAAAGGTGTTTTGGTAAAATAATTTTTTTTTGTGTTTGCATATGAGAAAGTAGCAATGAATTTATACTTACCGTAAATATGTTAGCCATGCAACGTACAAATTAAACGCTTGTGTGTATTCAATGATGTACTCCATGGCGTAGATAAAGAAGGCAGTGATCAAAAGGCAAGAATCGAAAACGGCTAGTGCCGTTAGGAACAAATTGTTCGGATTTCTCATCGATGGCCTGAAAACCGCTTAGCCTCTTCATTAATCAGCTTCATTGCTCGATGATGTCATTGCAAACAAAAAAAAAAACTATAGCTTTGTCTGCTAAAAATGCCCAGAAATGGCCTCTCAATTGAATAATGTAAGAAGACGTTTAAAATAAAAGTTTTTCAAACGATGCTATATAAGTGTAACTAGAAGATTCAAAAGAATAAACCTTGTAAGAATAAGTGCAGTTGATGCATTTCCAAACAATCCGAACAAGCCTATTAAACTGCCAACGACACTGATTAGAAAAAATTTCACCTGAAATCACGTCTTTTAAAAGAAATAAGTGACAGTCCTTTTTCATTCGCTTTTTCGTTCTACTTGCGCGAACAATTTTTCAAAGTTTCTCAATATAAAGATTACCTCCATAAGGCATTAGATGAACGGCTTTCTTAAGCAGATTGCATTTAAAAAATTATATATTTCCGCACATAAACTACTATAAAGTGCGATACACATAGTGTGAAAGTTATTTTTTGTGAAGATATGAAGATTGCTACCAAAACAAAAGCTTTATTCAAACTTGATAAAATACTTTCATTTGAAAGTCAAAATAGATACAAACAAAAAATAAATAAACACAATGACCTGGATCTGCACCCAAGGCTCACCAACCCTTCCATCTTTAAGTGTTCGGCTAATGTGTACCACACTCTCTGGGAGGATAAAAACACTGGCTTAATACATTGGTAGGCCACCACGAGTATATATATATATATATATATATATATATATATATACAAGCATATAAATACATATATATAGGCGAATTTTGAAGTGACAGCAAAGTTATGATATAAACATGAATTCGTACAGAAGATAGTCTAAATAGAATTTATCTTATCTCTCAGTTCAGAAATTGAACTGAGTAAGATATACATTTTAGATTTTCGAAATGATTTGCATTAGCTGAAAACCATTAATTAACTGATATTTAAATTCATTAGCCATTCTGAACGAACCTTGTTCATTTGATGAACATCGATTTCTTTGACAGAGACGTGAAAGGATGAAATACGATTTTCATCATCAGTCTTCATGAAAATCTCTACCAGTATCTTTCCATCGCTTTCTGTTTTTTAATGAATGACCAGCATGATTTTTTTTGAAGATTGCCAAAGGCTGGAGCCGCAGCTTGATTTATGTGAGCCAATGTTCAGATTGCAAATGGGGGTGCCGTGGCCGAGTGGTTGTGATGTTCGTCGGAGTCCACGGGAGCTAAACCCAACCCATTAATACTCTCCGGCAGTCAACAGTGAACGACAATATGGAATGCCACGGCCAAGCTCTCCTCGAGATGACAACGGGACGTGCTCAACCAGTATTCCACGACGTTCAAGAATTAGACGAAAAAGCGAATTGAATGCTAGAGGTACTGATATCCGCACAGTAAAAAATAAACACTGTGAGGACGAATCAATAAAGTGTCCAAAAAAGTTCAAAAACATTTCACTCAACTCTCTTTGACGGGTTACCAGTCGATGACTTTCGCATGGCAGGCTCAATATGGCCACTAGCCACGACCAGTCCAATGGTAAGAAAACATGGAGAGTATTTTCCAAATCGGAAACAATAATCTTCATCTAACCATATTACTAGACGCTTACAGATTATTAAGGTTATGCAAGGTGTGTTTCAAACTTTATTTAGCTAGCGGTCCTTATCTTTGTTTTCTTGAAAACCGAGGTAATTCGATCCAGTTGTCCACAACCGTTTGCCATCGCGATATGACTTTTTGTTGTATTGAGTCAAATTCGAATTAGCTCAATAATTTGAAGAATATCGACTACTCATATCTATCTAGAAAACGGTTTTCGATAACATACTATTGGATTTCTTACATAAGATATCAGCCTCACGAGGTAAGTGAACAATATGGAGCCTTTTCCAACATGAGGTAGAAAACGTCTCTATGGAGAAAAAAAGTCTATACTCTCATTCAGTAGCTCTTTTATGACTAGATAGTAGGTAGTGAAAATAGAATTGCCCTATTACGACGTTCAAACTTCCACGCAAAAACAATTTTTCGAAATCAGTAGGGGTTCTTTCTGATTATGAGGGAACAAATGAAAAACCGACCTCATTCGCTGAAGAAAAAATTTTCATAGGAATGTTAGCAATCATTTGAAAGCTAAGACTTCAAACTACCGCCCCACGTCGCTGGTTCTTTTTAAACACACTTTTGTAACGTTGTGAAGTCTACACAAGAGTATGCCTCAGATATGCATATTTTCCCAGCCGACAAAGCTTTTTCTTTGAACTATTAATAGTAATTCGATAGCGCAGTCGTTCTTGAATCCAACGGTGTGCTTATATCCTAAAACGACAATTCCTCTGCAACGCAACGGAAGATAAGATTGATTCACATGGGCAAGCAAGGTGGTCTTTGGCCAATTCAACGGGCGCTGGCTGAGGCAGCAATGGAGCCTCATAATTATAGATCGATTTTCGAGCATATGAACGTGTAGAGGAAGCACTGTTGAAAACGATGAGGACGTCACGGCCTCCTGGACTCCATCAAAGTGATCGTAATGATGATTGATTCAACCGTGCAAGCGTGCATTCATGACTAAATGCAAGCAGTCAGAGTCTCTTTATACTAGAGTCATACCTTCTATCTAGAGTTTTCTTTACAAAGCGGAGAAGCAGTTCCTAATCAAATAACGACCGAAAATCGATTGATAATCGCGCAACTCACATTTCTGCCTTGACTGGCGGCCGGTGAATTGACCAAAGACCACCTTGCTTGCGCATGTGAATCAATCTTATTTTCTATGATGCGCTGCAGAGAAACGATAATTTAGGGTATAAGCATAGCGTTGGAATCAGAAACGATTACGCTATCAAATGATTACTAATAATTCAAAGAAAAAGCTCTTCTTGGCGAGAATTATGCACGTCTATGACGTAAAAAAAATTTCTCCAGTAGCAACGCCAAGAAAAGAATTTTTTGGAAAACCACCGACGTGGGGCCGTAACCCGAAGTTTCAGCTTACGAATTTTCACTAACATCCTATGAAAAGTTCCTCCCTAGCGAATAAGATTAGTTTTCCCAGTGTTTCTTTGCAATCAGGAAAAAACCCAATAATTTGCCAGTCAGAAGACAATTTTGCCAACACCTGCATGATTCGTCCTAATTCATTTCGTCGCGCCCCGCATCATCCAAGTAGTATTCATTGTAATTAAGCAAAGTTGGCAACTTAGCTAACAATAATACGCTACGGATTGAAACAACTTCGTAATTTGATTATTATATTCGATTTTTTCATTAAGGGATAATCATCAATTGTTGTGAACGACTGATGACACCAGAACCTAATGATACATAGGGTGATTGCTGGCGGCCACCGAATGGGTTAAAGTACTGCTGAGAGGGAGGTACAGAGAGAGTCTTAATGATATAGTTAGTTAACAACGCTGCAGAGCTATATTATTGCGGCACAATTGACGAGACGGATAATTTCAATTCAAATGCGAAGATACGGTAACGAATGAGTTAAGAAAATGTAAATTCTGAGCGAAAGGAGCAACTGTTGAACACGTTACTTGTTTTAAAGTGATGGCCAATATGCGCCAACAGTTGAAACCATGTGGCTACTTATGCGTTGAAAAACAAACTTTTATTGGAAATCTAAATTCAGACCTAAGCAAAGCGCTACTGGAGTTCATTGTGAAGAGATTCAAAAAAGAAACTGCTGCAACTTTTTTAAAAATTTCCCACTGTTTCTACAAATTCACTAATTCTCGCCAATTAATAAAACGTATTTATTTGATTTATATAAAACTTTCAATATATTCAAACACGAAATAATATGAATCTTGTGAAGTATTGGAAATTCTATGCTTAATTTTTATTCTACATCATTCAGCTAGCGGTTGGCTGTTCCGCTACTTGATTTCTTTGATTCAACGAAGAACTCTGCTACAAAAGTTTGAGTACTGTCTCTGAAATGTGTGTGTATTTATTTATATCCATTTGCTCAATTAATGAATGTCAGAAATTTGAATTAAAGTTATGTAGTAAAGTACCAGCCTCAAGGTAGTCATGCGGTTCAAGTCCACATTCAGCAGAACTGTTCGATTCGTTGAGCATTTCATCGATTTTTCGTTAAATAATACCTGAACAGAAAGTGAATTCAATGAGTAGAAGAGAGTTCGACCAATAAGATTGCCAAAAAAAAACATGTCGATTAGTCAAAGATGAGATACATAAGATGATTACAGAAGTGATGCATCACATAAAGGACAACATGTTTCAAAACGCACCACGATACTCAAGAGTTTCCGAAATTCTATCAGTATCTTGAAGGAAATTCGTGGTTTGCTAGAAGAGTTTTTGAATCCATCTCTCCTCTTAACATAGTTCCCAAAGGATGACATACAAGACCATTGTTCGAACTCCATTAGACTCTGTGGCAGTTGAACAATGATCATTATGAGAAAGAGACCGATGAATTTTTCCAACTTTCCAGGGTTTTCACATTTCGTGAAACACGTGATACATCCTTCTGTAGAGCATATCTTTTCGCCTCTCGTCCACGAGCAGCTTCGAAATAGTTAGAAAAAAGTAAAAATCTTTCGTTTCTGCTCATCCTACTTATTGCTCAATAGTACTGATCTTGCGTGATGGTTACTTTTTAGCCATGCATGAGACACTTATACAGTCCAATACATGTGTTCTAGCCATGCAGCTTCGTCAGTTGCACGGTGCTCCTCGGTTCAGTCAGTTCCGCCGGTACAGATTCGCTATCTATTAGAAACAACTCCGTAGCTCTTACATGCGCAGTCAAGTGATAAGATCATCGAACGGGAAGTGTTGTACACTTGATTGCTCTTGGCTGGTGATCGTGAAATATTATACTTTTCGTAATAAATCAGATTCCGACTCTATGTAAACACCGGCATGAGTAAAAAAAAGGTGTAACATTTCTTGCGAGCTGTCCTTTTCTTTGGTTAAAACTCAAGTTTTGACTTAAGAAATGAATAGTTCATAAAACTTTATACCATTCAAGTGTTTCCTGAGACTTCGCCCAAATCATAATATGGCTGATAGTTATTTTTGAGCCGAGAATGTGAAAATTTGAGCGTGGTCTCAAGAAACGCTCGAAATGAAAGGTATGATCCATGGCACCGACTGTTTCTGAAACCTCGTAATAAACAATAGTTTCGATGGATTTGGCTGGTTGAACAAAGTGTATGTCTTTTTACACTGTGCTGCTACCACATACGCCTCCCTCGTTGCTACATTCAGAGCTTAATGTGGGGCGTGGGTCACTGACCAGGAGGACGAGACCTCCGAAACACGCGTGTATGACCCTAGCGTACCAATTTCGCGTAAGGCTTCAAGCAATCTAAAAAATTAGGAAGGGACGGTATTTCACAAATGCATTTACTTTTCTCAAAGCGACAGAAGTTGGGTGGCAGTAAATTACCTAATTACCATCTAACGTGATCAAGGGGTTAATCTACTCTGCCTTATTTAATTTTCTCACTCTCTTGTACAAAAGCTTAAGAAAGAGTTCAAAATATTCTCTTCATCTTCAACTTTTTCGATGCTTGTCTCGATGAGAAGACGGCCGAGATAAGTGACAAATTTGTCGTCGACTGACATAATGGTAGAAAGCGAGAAGAAGCACTCCAAAAAAAAGAAACCGACCTGTATCACATCTCACCTGTATCACCTGTCATTTCGTTGGTCGTCGAGTGACTCGATCAGGCTTCAGCAACACTTCCATCTCCCTATCGCATGCAAGAGTAGCCCAGTGGGTCCTCCTCGCTCTAGGGATTCGCTGAGCATCATATCTTTCTTCTATCGCTTTCGTTAAGAAATCGGACCAACGGATCAGTGGTCTTCCTTGAGAGCGCTTGGCGTTCCGAGGAATCCAACTGGTAACGGCTCTCGTCCATCGGTTGTCGTTGAAGAGCATCACGTGTCCGGCCCACTTTATTCTCAAAATCCTGGCGTGTAGAACGGCGTCTCTGATTTTCGATCGTTGACGTAGGTCGGAACTTCGGATCCTTTCTTTTATTTGCGAGAGACGGGATACTCCTAGCATCGACCTTTCAACTGCGCGTTCGATAACGGCCAAGTGATCTTTCTTCCAGCTTACGAAGCGACAGGTTTCTGCTGCATACGTTAGGGCAGAAATAATTGTCGAGTCGAAAAGGTGGGCACGGAGTCGGACGTTCTTTGTCATCTTCACTACATCTTCGATGCTCTTAAATGTTCCCCAAGCCGCTCGTTTCCTCCTGCTTAACTCTGGAGCTAGGTCGTTCATCATGTTGATTTCACGACCTAGATAGACGTAACTGGAGCATTCGGAGATTGTCGTTCCGTTGAGCGTGAATGGGGCATTCGCAACCCATCCGTTCCTCATGAACATTGTTTTCGTTAGATTAGTTGAAGACCAATCTTCCCACAGGCGTTATCGAAATCGGTCAACATTCGTTCCGCTTGACTGATGTTTGGTGTTATGAGAACGATATCGTCAGCAAAGCGAAGATGGTTCAACTGTCGACCGTAAATTTTCACTCCCATATCGTCCCATTCTAATGTTCGCATGACGTTTTGTAGGGTGGCAGTGAATAGTTTTGGCGAAATTGTATCGCCTTGTCGAAGCCTCTTCTTACGTCAATGGTTATATTGTTATAGAATGGAGATATTTTGGTCGTGAAATCTTTGTAAAGCTCACAAAGGATCATCATGCACCGAGTAGGGATGCCCTGGTTATCCAGAGCCTCTATAACCGCTTCTGTTTCCACTGAATCGAAGGCTTTCTTCAGATCGATGAAAGTGAGACAGAGTGGTTGCTTGTACTCTCGTGAAACTTGATGAGTCTTGTAATCGTGTGGATGTGGTCTATGGTACTAAATCTTTTCGGAACCCTGCTTTGTCGCATGGCTGTCCTTCGTCCAGTGTTCTGTCAGTCCTGTTTAGGATGACTCGAGTAAAGAGTTTATAGACAACGGACAGCAAGCAGATTGGGCGATAATTGCCTATGTCGTGAAGGTTTCCCTTTTTAAACAACAATACGGTCTTGCTGGTTTTCCATTGAATCGGGACCCTACATTCTGACAGGTAGCGACTGAAGAGCCGAGCCAGGGTGTTGATGAGAGCTGGCGGCAGATTCTTCAGATGTTCTGGTCTAATCCTGTCTGGACGGGTATTGTTCTGTTCTTCACCGACGATACAGCACGTCAAATTTCGGAAGGCAGGACCGGTGGAACAACATATTCGTCCTCTTTCGATTTACATGACGGTAAGAGGACATGGCTAGCGAAGAGATCCGAGTAGTATTGGTGGATGATTTTCTCCATATCCCTTCTTGAAGTTGTAAGTGTCCCGTCAGGGTATCGGAGTGCAATCATCTTCGTCTTATAGTTGGCGAAGCCTCGCTAGGCTTTGCGAATGCTCTTCCCAGCTTCTGAAGCTTCTGCCATAACTGCTGCTCTTCTCTCTTTAAGGTCTTCTTTCATCGCTTCTCTGCATCGTTTCGCAAGTTCGGACGTAAGGTTTCGGTTGCCTGCAGCTCGTGCGATTCCACGTTGACGTATCAGCTCGAGTGTCTGCGGAGACAAGCGTCTCATCGTGACCTTAGGACTCTCGGCTTTTATAGCGCTAACGTGAAGATATTCAAAGAGTCGATCGTATTCTTCGTCGATGTTGTCGAAAACGGTATCTTCCCAAGAGTCGACTAATTATTTGAATACATCCCAGTTTATGGTAGTTCTGGGACTTTGTTGTTTGAATTTAGCGGCTTTCTCTCCTCTCCTCGAAAAACGGAACGTTGCGCGAAGGAGGCGATGGTCTGATCCCGTGTAAAACTTAGGAACAACAGCGACATCGGGTAGGCAAAAGCTTCGATTTAGCAGGATGTGATCTATTTCGTTATGGTACTCTCCACTGGGAGACTCCCACGTCAATCGCTGAGAAAGAGGTTTTTGGAATTGCGAGTTACCATGGATGGTTTGGGTCGTCATGATAAACTCGGATAGCCTCTCACCCTGTTCATTCCATTCTAGTCCGTGGGTCCCTATGTGACGTTCTTCAGACGTTCTTCTCGGTCCAATTTTTGCGTTAAAATCTCCGACAATGACCTTGAAGAATGTATGACCTTCTCTGGAGAATTTTTCGAGGTCCATATAGAACGCCTCGACTTCGTCTTCGTCATAGCTTGATGTTGGTGCGTAAGCAACAAAGATGCTCAAAGCCGGCATAGAACCACATCGTTTCAACCGTAATCGTCCGATACGGGTTGTTAGTTGTTCGAACGAATCAATGCTCACGGTCAAATTCGATTTGACGAGGACGCCAACGCCGCCGACACCTCTGCGATCGCATGTACCAAGGAACAGTTCTTCTCCGGTGTCATAGACAGCGTGAAAAGGATGGCGCCTTCTCGTCTCAGCCAGGCCAATGACGTCGCACCTTATTCTTCTTGCTTGAATCAATAGATCTTCTACAGCGGATTCGTGAGCAAGGGTTCTTGCGTTGTAGGTACAGATCGTCATTTTAGTCAGTTTCGATCTTGGCAGCCTAGTTTGGCCCTGAGATTTTAGCAGTCTCTCCGTACTCGTCCTACCTAGCGCTGCCGTACCAGGGGCTCTTTCGGGTCAGGGGAATGAGGCCCATATTTGTTGCTGTTTTTGGCATTTTGATATCCAACGTATAGCTTGCCAGGCTCTGAACATATATACATATGCATATATATATATATACATATATATGTATATAGGAGCGCATGTGGCGCAGTGGTGAGAGGTGCCCTGCGTCGCACACGAGGTCAATTGTTCGATCTCGCGCTCATGGCCCACCAAGCCATCCATCCTTCCGGGGTCGGTGAATTGGTACCAGGCAGGTCTCAGACTTGTCTGGGAGGATGAGCAGCACTGACTCGGTTCAGCGGGAGGCCACCGCGAGTCATTGTAAAGGCCAGATATGCATTCAATCACCTCAAACGAAGTTAGAAATTGAAGTCGAATGCATAGCGCATCCCTAAGGGATTGATCAACGCCGAGAGCTTTATCCTTTATCCTTTATATATGTATATATATATAATGGCAATGTTGAAGTAAAACGGATATCATGCAAATGTACGATTCAGGCGGATCTCGTAGAATTTTTTTCTCAGGGGTTTCGGAACGACAACTCTGGTTTCTGTGCTATATGTATACGAAATCCCGCCCATTGACTGAGGTTGTCAACTTTCTAACATATTGGTTGTCGAAATTTTCCTGATGCTCGCTGAAGTAACTCGATAATCAACAGGACGGCAGGTGATAAAGGTGACTGATCGATCTGTACTCCCGAATACTGTTTTGGAAGTAAGTACAACCTTCAGCAAGAGTATATCAGTAGTCCATTGTGAGGTAAAGTGGGAGATGGGAGGTGGACGAGCGGTTGCTAATGGAGTTCATCAGAATTGATCAGGAAGCATAATGTTGGATTCCCAACACTCTTTTGCAATCATCTAGGAACGCCTTCGCTCAGCTATCTTCAACATTGTAAGTAGATTCGCCTCGACCAGCATCTATGAAGACAAACTCTCAAACTAACACTCGAACGAGTACACAAAATGTTCGGGCTCTTTAGTACAATGAATGCGAGAAAAATCACTGAATAGTAGAAGTGATGAGATTAGAGCAGTAAAAGATGATGACAGACGGTGTGAAGTTTGAAATGTAGATAAAAATTCATCATTTCATAGTGCAGTATCAGTTGAGTTAAGACTAAAATCCATCGATTCTTAGGAGCGACTTCCCATTAACCTAAGCGCTGATCAAATTATCTACAGAGTTAAATTATCTATCCAATCAGATCCGAATTCTTCCAGTTAGTTTTTTCAAAGTTTTGAATTTTCTTGTAGAAAATTTTCGTAAAATAGTGTGAAAATGGAAACTTTATTCTAGAAACGGTAATATTTTCTTTGAAGTAATAAATCTGAGTCTCTTTTACAAACATGCCAAGTGATATATTTCGTAAGTCCTCTATTTACACAAATTGGCGTCTGTTAGGAAGGAGTCTTCTCTTATGTGAGGCATGTAAAGTTCATCTCATAACACTAGTTTACTGTATTCTCATTTCCAGGTGTTACTGTGTGCCACAATTATCGTACAGAACCGTCGGTTACAAGAAATAGTGAAACACATTTTATATATAGCAGAATTCTTCCAGATACTTTGAACAGTATGTTTAGGAGGTGAATTTTGGTGAAATGCATCATATAGTTGCAACATTATGCTAGCAGATGGATAAGGCAAAGTCTTTTCTGTAATTAGCGATGTTCTATATAACATGAGTCTTTTAGTTGCCATTAGAAAGCAACTATCTCAATTGAAAAAAGCGAAATTAGAGGAAATGAAAAGAATGCCAATTGTCTTGGTGTAATAGAGTAACAGCATAGAACAGATTATAAAGCTAGAGAACAGCAAGATGAGAAACTAAAAATCATACTACTTTCTATTTATTAAATGATCATACACCACATATTGTACCGAACACATCGCTTCTTTTATTCGTTCGTTGACGCGGACATTTGCTCAATGACGGCCTTCGAACTTTCATATAAGTTCTGCTAGCGCTTGGTTATGTTCCGCTGATTTCATGAATGTCACTGGAGAATGATCGTGCCGATCCTAGCGCAATCATGGGATGCCCGTGATGAACGCTTCAATTGAGATCAAATCGAGTGAAGACTTCCCAGACGACGGCATTGATTTGCTCACCCGGGAGATATAGTGAATGTGGTGGTACATGATCTGGCTGGGATCAAATAGATATAGATAGATATAGTGGGTGTGTCGGAAGTCGTCAGCTTTGCATTTCCCGAAGTGTGGTGCTAATTAACCACCCAAGATGGAGGCCCAGTTGACCCAAATTGCATGGCGTCTCGATTAATTGCGCTTCCAGTGTCCAAACTTCCTAGATTGCTAGAAAAGATTCCTAGGAACGAATTCCTTTGATAAACCGCGATCATAGTCAAATAACTCACTGTTCTCTTGATGTGCAAAAATGGAGTTGTTAACACGACTTGCTCAGCACAACACTCTAAATTTTATCGTCTTATTCAGCATGCGGAAGGGTCAAATTTGTCAAATTCAAGGGCAATCCAATCAGTTAAATATTTCCACTAATTCAGCAAGGAATCTTATCACATACGGACTCATTTGCGCGGTGAATAGCCTCTCTTGGAAACTCATCGCTTCGCGCTTCATGGAGTTTCAATCAGTAGCTTTTTTTTTTGAGACTAGCCGCATCGTCATACGTGAGCGATGTGCCTTGCTGAGATGAACACACAGATCTGAGGTATTGCGCAGAATGGCATTCTCTGTTGTGGTCCATTTCTTTTTTTTTTGGAATTCGTTAGAATATGTCAAAACTCTCACGTATCCATTTTTTGATTAATGCCCCTAAGACCTTTGCTCCGCCGTTACACCTTTGTGCTCTATGCGAGCCTGCTGGATTGTTCTGTCTACTACCGACGTTCACTCAACCGCGTCAAGAATAGTTTCTAATGTTTTACAAGACTGAGCTCACACGATTTGTGTTGAAACCTTGATTTTGCCAACGTTTCGACGTGTTCAACTTTTTCAGATCCAATGTTTCGAGTCAAATTTTCATCGGTGGAGCACCGCTTCAAAGAGGCTCACTCAGGGTTTTTTTTTTTTCATACGACATCTTTGTTGTTTGCCGATTATTGACCAAAGAATAGATTTTCAATTCAGTGTACTATCCATCCTGTAGCAGTAGCTTAAGCACAATTAGCCATAACACAATAAGGTTAATGTTTTGAAACCTATTGATCGAAACTCGTGATAATCAACACTTTTTTCTTCAGCTCTAAGCAAGATGAAGATGTCGAAACATTACCCCAAGAAATGTTTCAATAGCAACCACGGGTAAGTTCAGTCAAGTGTAAAAAACTATTGATTAATCTGCTTGGCTCTGACCTTTTCGGTAAGACTTGCACTTTTATGAGCACTTGCGTATGTGCTCATTGCAGACGGTGCGCATAGTTATGAATGGATTTTACGTTCAATGGACATTTTCTGCAGACACTGTTAAGCTTAATGCAGTCATTTAATAGCTCTTTGGACACAGATTTTGAACTGGAGCTAGTCCATAGAAAGACTTCCTCAGTTCGCTGTACCAGCGACAGCGAATTTTCGAAAGAACTAGTTAGTTTTTGAGAGAATATGTCGCCTAGAGAGAGTGGTCGGAGAAGGGGCGCCGAGATGCTTCTACGTCAACGACCTGATATCTCAGGCACTAGGCACTATTTTTGCACAACAGTTCTTTGGTTTTTGTTTTCTATCCGATTTGCTTACTTTCTGGTATTGAGCGAGATGAAAGGATATTGAGGCAATAAGGTACATGTGATTTCGCTTGTTCAAAGCAGACAAGTTCATCAAATGTTGGCACTGATTGCCGTATTGCACAGTGCAATCGCGCTCCGCATGATCTCGCCCGAACGGCACGCAGGTGGAAAATGCTCAAAACAGTGAGAGGACGAGAGAAGATGTTTACTAAATTAACGAAATCTTATTAATAAAGTTTTTCCTACTGAAGTTATGAAGGCGTTTGCCTGAGTGAATTACTTACCAAAATAAAAAGGATAAAGGATAAAGCTCTCGGCGTTGATCAATCCCTGAGGGATGCGTCATGCATTCGACTTCAATTTTTAACTTCGTTTGAGGTTATTGAATGCACATCTGGCCTTTAAAATGACTCGCGGTGGCCTTACCAAAATATCAAATCAAAATATCAGGTTGATTAACTTTAGCAACCTATGAAGATGGTGTAAGTGTCAAAATGTTGGCCAGTATTGTGTTGAATAAATCTTCTTAACAACCTCGCGTCTGCCAACAAAGAAAAAGTAAATTATGCATGACGTTGGAAAAGTGGTCCAGACGCTTCTCATCAACAGCAACGACAAGCTTTCGTTATAAACTACTGCAAAAGACAGTGGGAAATGTTGGAGATGTATTTAACAATCAGAGCTGAAGAAAAGGAAAGGAAAATAGAACAAGCTAAAAGCGAATCAAGGCAAAAAAGTGAAGAGAGGAAAAAGCAAACAGAATACTGAATTTCCGTAAGAAATACTGTTATCTTCTCGGTTTGCGTTTTATCCCACAAAATGGGTGTTTGATACAAAAAATGGTATCCAATTTATTTAGATCGTTACATTATATATATATATATATATATATATATATATATTGATTCATGATAGCATTCGTCCTCTCATTCCACCAATCCCTGGAAATGCGAAGTAATTTGCTAGAAGAAGACGTCAACAAGACAATCCAGCTAACTTTTGTAAAATGACATAAAACGCATTGCCGAGTTTCAGAAAAAACGAATATACGATACTTCCCCTATCAACACCCATATTCAAAAAAGCGTAACTTTCGCTCTTTCTAGACATTTTAGTAGTTATTCGATAGCCCAAGTCTCGAAAATTTGAGCGGCTTATTTTAATTTTTGAAAGGTCTTTTTACTACGCTGCAACAGTAAAAGGAAATGTTGTTTAGCACTCAAGCACGATTCGATAAGCAAAGCTTTTCCTCATCAAGTTCAGTAACTATTCGATAGCACAAATTTTGGCAAATTTGATAATGTTCTTGGTTTTCCCCACAACTCTTCATTGCCCTGCATCTCTTGAATTTTGATTAAATTTCACAGGCGGCGCGTATGCCTTTCACCGGTATATTGATGAATATTGCAACAATGGCATTAAGCAGCTGCCGTTCAGTAACCAATCGGTAGCTCAAATCCCATGGAATTTAATGGCGCGCTTGCCTGTTGAGAACTCCCTCTGCGAGCTGTAGCAACAAGGATATAACTGTGTTGCACATCTGAGTAGTTCTCGCTAGACACGGCTTTTCTCTCAGGCTTTCATAGCCATTCGCTTGCTCAAATCTCAAAAATTTCACGTACTTGCTTAGTTTTTGAGAAAAAAATTTTAGTGCGTCGTGGCAGCTAAAAGAATGTTGGGTTCTAAACTTGCCGCGCACCGCACACCGCATGTAAATTGCGCTGCGCGACCGACCGGCGCCGAGTGTGGAACTCAATAATGTTTCAACTGTAACAACGCACTAAAACGTCCTTCTCGTGGAACAAGCTTATCATTAAGATAGCTGGAATTTGAGCAAATAGCTAAGTAAATTGGTATAAAAGTAAATAGACCAGCATCCAACAACTTTCATGAACGTGACAAAATGCTCAAGCAACAGTCGTAGCAACACGTGAAATGCTCGAAGTGTGGAGGATTATTGCGAAGAACGAAGCACATGCAAGAAGTGTTAGGACCAATGCAGAGAACTGTGATGACGGGTCGTGTAAAGTAGAAGAACACAGTAAGGTTCGGCGGAATATTATTTATTTATTTATTCAGATGGAAATGGATGAACATTGTCTGTATTGGGAGAAGCAGACACATGTAAATATTGAAAAAGTTATTTGGAAGATTGAGTAGAAGGGATTACAGTGTGCTTACAATCACGGAGAACAGAAAATCCTAATTAATATATATTTGTGCAGATACATACATGAAAATTTCTCTAATGAAAAGCCAATTGATTGCCATTATAAAAGAAAGGTTATTCAAGGAAAAAAGGACACGCAAACTTCTGAGACTAGCCTGAAGGTAATTAGAAAGCTAGTTGTCAAAGTATGAAGGATGGTATGGCTTAGAAAAGAAACGTTTTTGTTGCCAAATAGTAGAAAAAATAACGCATTTGAAAAAGGTTTCAAGTTTTTTGTTATCTGGCAATGCTCGTGCACTTTGCTGAGTGAATAAAAATTGTGAATTGCTACTTCGAAAATAAAGAGAAACAATGTAGTCAAAAAGGATACTGAGTGGGATGGCCGAAGTGTATTGATTATGAGGAGGTAGTTCATTTTCTTACTTTGATTATACCTGACTGAAAAGACCAATATAGGAAAAATTAGGTTGGGGAAAGAGCCTTTTTCCAGCGGAAAGTATGCATTCTGCCTTTGGTTGAAAGATTATACTAGATATGAGAAACCATACAGGGTAATATTATATATATATATATATATATATATATATATATATATGTTTGCGTGATTCCATTCGAGACGGCTTGTTAGAAGTGGAATAGTCAGTCATTCGAATATAACAAGCCATTGACGCTAGTCCAATGCACAGACGGCACTAATTATCAATTAAAGACAGGCTTTTATTAAAAAAAACGATTTAGAAGAATGATAAGGATTGCAAAAAAAAATCTACCTCATTTATAGAGAACAGGAGAAGAGAAGACATTTGATAAACAAAGAACATGCAACATTTATTTGACTTCAGTCATAGCAGCAGTGAACGCGTATTTGGCATTTTCAGCGATTTATAGAATCCCATAAATCCACCAAATAGGTTTTTCTATCCTCTCAAACACGCTTGGTAGTAATTTACACAGGACGGAGTGAAGGGATGCCTAGTTTGCTTGCAATGTAAATCGGAGCGGAGGGGACGTATATGGCAAGAGATAGTATCTAAGCGATGCGACGCGTACGCTTCTAGAACGCCTAAGTTTTTGGGAATAGCATAGAGACGTCACAGTGAGGAGCAGAGTGGAAAAAGCATAAAATAACTGATACTCATTTTTCATAAGACACATGAAGAATACAAGCACGGTAGACGGAGTGATCAGAGATGTCGTTTGATAATACACGCTTCTTCAAGAGTACCACTGTATATCCAGTGACGGGATTACCGAACATTGTAGTGATTAGTAGTCGATTGATATGTTATCTCTGCAGTGTGTGACGTGAAATTCTCAGCTTAGACGCGCGCAGTGTAACATGTTACTCGACCACTCCTGTATATGAGGGGGTTCTCCACCTGAAATGGACTGGCTAAGACGAAATGGCACCGCGCAGCTGGACGAGTTTGGAATGCCGAAACACGTATCTTGCAATGTTTAAATGCCAATGAAAAATTTCATGAAAGGCTCAAAAATATGTTGTCAGATCATGTAGTAATGAGCGACGCTTCAGAAAACAGTTGAATAAAAGTATTACCACGAATTTTTGAAGAGCTAACGTAAATGTCGGATTTTTAATCTGAATACTACTGGATTCATGAATACTTAAAGGGTCGATTTGAAATAAAAACGGAAGGAAAGATAGATCTGCTAGAATTTTCTTACCATTTTCCAATTCCTTCGTCCACATGATAGCCTTTATTTGACTCTGTATTTATCAGAAAAAAACGTGATATACGAAAGGGTCATATATATCCTTTACTTCATCTTCGTGTAGTTGACAAAATAGTGAACGTCCAGCTCAAGAAGATATAATATATTGATAGACCTTTTAAAGTCATTTCATAGGCAAATTATATTCGTTAAACTTATCATAGATGTAGTTAAGAAAACTCTAACTAATGTTTCTTGATTATTAATTCATTTTTGTTGTTCATTCTTTCTATTCTTTGTCTATCCGATTTCCTGCTCCACAAGTGGCACACATTTTTCAGATACTTTTACAGTATTTCTAATCTACGTGACGGCCACCCTAGGGTAACATCACTTTGTTGAAATATGGATTGCTTGTTTTCATATTCAACCCCTTGGAACAGCCTGTTTGATATATCATAGGACGCGTATTTGGAGCACTTTTTTGTTGGATAGAATCTTTCACTATACATCAATAATCTCCAGTTTGCTTCAAAAACGGGATTTAAACACTGTGCTGTAATCCCTTAGAAGACCTTTTTTGGCGCTGTAGCGGCCCAGAGAAAATTGTCTCATCTGTGATGCTTATTGATTCTTCGCTAAGACTTATGGGTGACTTTCCAGTAGTTCACAAATTTTTCTCTTGTCGGTAAAAAAACTTGAGGTTGACGTAGTAAAGCTCAAACAATTAATGCTTCGGGCGGTTTCGCCCTCTCCAGACCTGGAAAGGCCACGTTTGTTCATAACCCTGTGAATCAAACACCTCCATCACTTCATAAGAGAAAACTCGCCAAAACTGAATTTCAACTGCACCTAGCATGAAACAACTTTTGAAATACTAGTCGCTCTGATGACCTGACCACTAGTTGCTCAATTGAAGACCAACCGTGCAGACATCATATAGACTGGCGAATGTACCTCTCGCCCTAAAAGAAAACAATCTCATTCACTTGTGATTAGGGGCGTTCTTCCCTGCAGTACGTGTTTGGTTTTGATTTCCATTTCCCAATTTCTGAAGTTTTGCTTATCAGTAGACTTTCAAACAATCGCTCGACTATCTCAAACTCTTTGAAAATTGTAGGCGAAATTTGATTATTAAAATGGAGCATCTATAAACCGTTGTGGAGAGTAAAAAGATGATTATGTCCCACAAACGAAGTAGTTAGACTGTCGTCTAAAGAGCATAGCAATGCTTACTTCGTATTAAAGGATAAAGAAATAAAGCCCTCAGAGTTGATCAGATCTGATCGTGTGAAAATTTAAGAATTTATAGTTAGTAGTCAAGTTAGGCAGGAGATCTTATGCCTTGTGAGATCCTGACGAACTACCCTGGTTGTATTTTCGTCTTGACAAAAAGGCTAAAAAATTTGTATTATATAAAATTTTTATGGTGGCGTAACGTCTCAATGTCCTCTTTCTGTTGGAGTGTTCGACACTTCAACTTCGATCATGATTTCATGGTCTTGCGATATAGATCATTTGAGTCGCTCAAATTAAAATTCAATATGGTGGAGTGTGTTTGAGTAAAATCCTAGTTGGATCGCTAGTTTGTTTTGATAATATGCAGATTTAAGGGCCTGTGACCGAGGGGTGTATTTTGCTCGGACCGGCTCGATCGGTACTGAACCCCCACCGACTCCAATACTCTGCGGTGATCAACAACGAAGGTCTTGGGGAATACGCTTCAGTCTGGCTATTCTCGAGACTGCAATGAGATGTGCTCGACTATCTTCAAGAAGATGGATCCTCATGCAAACGAGGAGACGAATTGGATGGGCAAAAGTACTGCGGCCCAGCACAGTTGCAAAAACAGTGTGATACTGATGAAATAAAGTGGAATATATTAATAATGTGCAGATGCTAGACGCCTATGTATAGCAGCACTGATCTCATTGAATTCAGAAAGTGAATATCTGGACATTTTCCGCTTCTTTCATGAGTTCCTCAACAATTTCGTATTCTATATAGTGGTAGCATACTAAGCAACTGCAAATCTAACTCATTGTTTCACATCTACAATATAGATATCAATAAAGTGGTTGTTAAAAAGTTCTTGTTATACTTCATTCTGTTGATTTTGATTCTAATCTATTTTTGTTATCAACGCTGACAATATTGTTGAAATTTTTTGCTTGTTTTTGATCTTGAATCTGTTCCATTTATTGCCTTTTTCAGTTTTGCTTAAGTTACGAATCGTGAAAATCAACGAATTGCAGCAATTGAGTTGCACAAGATGTTCGCACACGTTTCTGCCGCGGTGAGAATCTGTGCAATTCAACTATGTGATTCGCTGTTTTTTCACGAATAAGCATAGCTGTAAGCTCAACTGAAAAAAGGCAATGAATGTAAACATTCCAGATCAAAATAAACAAAGAATTCAATAAAATTATCAGCGTGATAACCAAAATATATTATGCCAACTCAGCAGAATGAAGACTGTCAGAACTTTTTGCGCGTCTTGCATAACTTCGATGATTATATTGGGTTCTAGCTATTTTGAACCATATTAGTGAAAGAAATTATTTGAAAATAGCTGATTGGGAAAATAGGGAATGGAGTTCTGCTTTGAGATTACTTATATTTCAATAAATTTATAGCACCTACCACTTTGGCACGTGTGCTAATTTTTAATCTCTCAGAAATCCACTATACATGCATACATTGATATATAGATTGAAGATAATGTTCTGTTCTCAAACAAAAGCTCTAAAAGAGAATTTTCTAATGGGACAAAGGATTTTCACTAGACTTTTAGTGATTATTCAGAACGTTCAATCTCGGAGAATTCAAGAATGTGCATGTGTTGTTTTAAAAGGTCCTTCTAGAGCGGTGTCAGTGCAAACAACATTTGTGCTCTTCACGACTCCGCAATATCGGTTTACATTTCGCTGGACAGAGCTCTTTCCCTGAACTATGCTAACCATTAGATAGCCTAAATTTAGGATTTTAAAGTACATTTGATTCATTAGAAAACCTTCTTCAGCGCACAGAAAAATAGATTTGTGTTCCACACACGTGTAGTTCTCGTAGGACAAAGCTCTTACGTCAGAGTATTAGTGATATTCGAGAGCGTGAATCTTGATGATGTCAACATGCTGATTGCTTCTAAAAACACCTTTTTACTGCACTGCGCAGAGAAAATAAGGTTGAGTTTCCAAGGCGTGCATTGCTGGTCGTTTAGGATGCGGATGTGGTTGCGCCTTCGTAGCGTTGCTCGAATCACACGTGTCGCGTTATTTTTGCTATTGGTATTTAGATTATTTTTTCTCCGCTTAAACCAAAAATTCTAAATAAACGAATTCTTCTGTTACTACAGGGATTTCCTCTACTTGTTCAAATTGCTTTCTTGTACATAGGTTAGGGCTGCTCGGGCTAGGATTGCTGCGGCTCTCAATTAACAAAATAAAATAAAAATAAAAATACTAAATTCAAAATAATAGAACAAATAATTCTTCCACAACTCAAACATAAAAATTCTATGCCAGCACATTGACCAAGCGAAGAAAAATTTG